>CM053763.1:69815465-69869619 GCA_028658305.1 Pachyuromys duprasi | reverse complement strand
CTCTGGTGTGATTTTGATCGGTCTACCTTCATATGTTACTTGACCCTTTTCCCTTGCTGCCTTTAATATTTTTTCTTTGTTTTGTAAGTTTAGTGTTTTGACTATGATGTGACGAGAGGTATTTCTTTTCTGGTCTAGTCTATTTGGTATTCTGTAGTCTTCTTGTATGTTTATGGACATTTCTCTCTTTAAGTTGGGAAAATTTTCTTCTATGATTTTCTTAAAAATATTTTCCGGTCCTTGGAGCCTGGAGTCTTCTTTTTCATCTATTCCAATTAGAGATGTCAGCTAGGGGCACCGCTTTGGTCTGGAGGCTCCATGCTCTGACCTGGGCTTGCTGCTAAGGGCTCTCCTCTGGACTGGAGACTTGGCGCCTCCTTCTGGGCCAGGGGCTGTGCACCACGGTCTGAGATGGTATTTGGGGGCACCTCAGTCTGGACCAGATGCTGTGTGTCCCAGTCTGGGGTGGTGGCTAGTGCCTCCATGGGGAGTGTGCCTGCCCGATGCAGCCCTGTCTGGGGAATGGAATCTGGGGTCTTCTCAGACTGGCCCGTGGACACACACATGTGGTCTGGAGTGGTTGCAGGCATTGCCGAGCAGTGTGTGCCCGCTGTGTGCAGGCCGGTCGGAAACGGTATCCTGGCCCGTGGACACACACAGATGGACTGAAGTGGCTGCTGGTGGAGCCAAGCAGTGTGTGCTCACCGGAAGTACCTGTTCTTAATCGATGGTGCTGCCCATGGAACAAGCTTTTCCCAATATACTTCAAAATTCAGTTTGGATCAGAAAGCAGTCATGCCTCAAAGGGTATTTGTGTGTCTTACTTCCAAATTCAAGCCTACGGCCACACAGATCATTTGTCATATGATGGAAAACTTGATCTCTGCATTTGCATTAGTGGATGCAAGCCAGGAACCCCCCCCCCACACACACACACATCCCACCCTTCTTCCAAAGCAGTAGACTGCAAGATGGTCTTCCTATCTTGTCCCATGGGCCTGACATAAAGGGGGAAAGGAGAGGAAAACAACAAAACAAAATAAAACACCAATCCCTGAACAGGAAAACCCACCAATCCCTGAATTCTGAAGCTCAGGACATGAAATCCTACCAATCCTCACCCAGGAAAGCTCCACTCTGGAAAGCAATGACCTCCCTCCCCTCAAGAACCCGGTGTCTGAACAGTTCCACTCTCCTAGGTTTTTCCTTCCCATCGATCTCTTGTCTGAGACTTGTGTGACTTTAGGGTATTCCTTGGCTCCTGACAGTCAGGACTTTCCCTTCAGAGCTGCAACACTTAGATCCAAGATGTGCTATCATCTTGCATAAAATCAGAATTCCCATCCTTCTGTGTAGGCAGTGAATTCTGTTACTTTGATCTTCGGTCTACTCTTTTAGAGGAGGCAGAGGATTTCTTCTATGATGACTGGAATCACAAGGGTTGTCTTAGTTTGGGTTTTATTGCTGCAAAGAAACACTATGACCACTGGAACACTTACAAAGGAAAACATTTAACTGGACCTGGCTTGTAGTTCAGAGGTTTGGTCCATTATCATCATGGTTGGAAACATGGTGGCATCCAGGCAAGCATGGTGCTAGAGAAGGATAGGAGGATAGGAGAATTCTACGTCCAGATTGGCAGGCACACACTAAGCCTAGCTTGAGCATATGACACATCAAAGCCTGCTTCCACAGAGATATACTTCCTCCAACACGGCCACACCTACTCTAACAAAGCCACTCTTCTAATGGTGCCACTCTTCATGGACCAAACATTCAAAGACATGAGTCTATGGGGGCCATTCCTATTCAAACCACCACAAAGAAAGTAACAGAAAGATAGAAATGACTCTCATCTTGACACTAGCAGGTGTTACAGGACATTGTTTTATTGGGCTCTTTTAGGTACTTTTGACTAATTTCATCTGGAAATATTTTGAAAAATTGTACATAGTACCTTCATAATTTGTTATTATTCTTTGAAATTTTTTAAACTTGTAGCACCAATTTTATATAGGAAAACTGTGGTTCCATATTTTTGTTCTTTTTTTGAGATTATAATATATTTACATCATTTTCTCCTTTCCTTTTGTGCTTCCATCCCCATATACCCATCCTTGATGTCTTTCAAATTCATGGTCTTTTGTTGTTGTTGTTCTACATTCATTATATTGACCTTCGACCTTAGGCTTTGTGAAGAGCAAAGCAGTCTCTTCACAAGAAGAGCCCAGCTCCCAGTCACTTAGACAGATTGGAAAGACCAAATGCATAAGTTCATTGTATCATAAAGCAAGCATTTCAGTTATCTGCTATCCTGTTTTATTGCAATGATTTCTTACTAATTATTTTGGTGTATATAATAGAAAATATCCATGTTGGAAGTCTGAAATAGCTGTATTTTGTTAATTATAAAAATAGAAATTCTCAGTAATCATGTTATAACATTTTATTTGAGAAAGGTTCCTGGGTATGTTTGGGAATGATTATGGTGCCTAACAGAGAATTCCATGATAATATCCTCTCTAATTCTACTGCAGTTGAACTTAAAGCTATACTATTTCATTATAAACACTTTAGAATTTTTAATTAAATCATTTAGTTGTCTTACTGATCGCTCAAGAAGTTAAATATCTTTACATGAACATTTTTACATTAAAATGACAGTATTACTGAAATTCTCATTTTCTGTTGAACAAAAAATGTCAATACATAGTCAGATAAAATGATAAAATGTTTCAATATCATTCATAAAGCCTTCCTGTGCTGCTTCTGTCACTCAAAGTTTAGAAATTTTAACATTTTCAAAGTGCAAACAACATATGCAGAAGGACAGGTTGCTCTTCCATGTGTAACTACTGGAAAGAACGTTACACTAACATTTTCTGATTTTAAGTTTTAAGCCTTATTTAATAAAACTTTTATCTATCAAAATATTGTCTTTTTGACTGCAAAGTCACTCACTAACAGTGATTCCTTGAAAATTTTGGATCTGATTTAGTACCACAGCATTTATACTGTTCTTACATATGCACTTAGTACCCAAGAAAGAATGTGTGGCATCATGAACCTCAGAGGTATTATTAGTCAGTGTTAGTACCATATAGTTTTCATGTTTATTGGTCCTAAATTGTTAGTCTTATAGAATATTTTGTAAATTTGCAAACTAATAAATGGATTTTTTCCCACTGGATTGTAGATTGTGGATTATAGTCTATAGTACTATAAAGTAATGCAATTCCATCTGGTCACTGGTTTCAGATGTTCTGATTCTAAACATCTAGCTCTGTGTCTGGTAATGGAGCTGTGCATCAACTAGACATAAAGTTAGCATTTTTAAAAAGTTTTTAAATGCATTAAACCCATGTAAATAATCATTTACCTTTAAGAAAACATAAGAAATTGGTTCCTAGACTGCCGGAGCCCCGCCAGCAGAGCAGAACAGGGTTCTGAGTCGGGAGTGAGGATTGAAATTAATAATGTACACTACACATATTATGTTCCGAGAGGCTTCTGGCCGCTTGCTCCTGGCTCCAATGAGCCCTATAGTGTCAATATGCTCTGTACCTGAAAAAGCCACGAGGCCAGCCAGCCTTCTTTATTTAAACAAACAGCTTACACAATGGGTTAATTTTACAAGGAAGTGAGGCAGAGTTGAGATTTCAAACAAGCTCTCCCACCTGCTGTCACTAAACAAAAGGCCAATGGACTTGCAAATACTTCCCTGACTCCAGGGGAAAAGGCCTGGTTAAAAACCTGCCTTCCATGCTGAGACTTGAATGACAAACAGCCGCCAAAGCAGCTTTGAAGCAGCCCAAGACACTAGACTGAGGATGTATCTCATAGGTAGAACAAACCTAGCCTCCATGAGATGCTGAGTTCAATCTCTACCATCATTTCACAACAAGCAAAAGAGGGAGCTGGATCTTGCCAGGAAAGTGTAGTCTAAGACTATGAGCACCCGGTACAGCAAGTGCTACAGAATGACAGTTTCTGTGACAGGCCAAATATAATCTGAGCTTCCCTGGCCATAGAGAAGAAAATGACCAACTATGGGCCAGAAAGAGGGTACAGGAAAATGAAATCAGGATATGTATAGGGCCAACATTGTCCTTTCCTACTATTCCCTGAAAGATCAAATGATCAGGTGGTGGGAAGAGCTCCTGGGAGGCTGAATCCTGTGTACTGGCAGCAACCTGAGGGCACAGCCCTAGAGAAAGCATAAGTGGTCATGACATTCAGACATCTGTAACATTCACAATGTCTCTGCCCCTGCTAGTCTGGCATGCTTTAAGGGTTTGATCAAGACACTGAGAAGATCACAACAGAATGTAGAATGTAGTGTAGCATCCTGATAGGAACAACATATCCTGAGCTGCACAGACTATGATGAATATAGCACAAAGTCAGGCAAGCCAGTCTGAAGCTGGGCTGTAGCAGGAAGAAGCTGTATAGAGCACACGGACAAAGTTTGGTAAACACTAGGAAGAAGCATTGACTAAGACTTACATCTTCTGTTTCATTTTATTGTTTACTTTAGTCATTATGTTAAGTGTGTTATACACATGTATGCATATTTTTAAAAATTTAGAATGTATACATTGTATTTTAGGTATCTAGTCAATATATTGTTACTTGTGTCTCATGAGAAAGACTTTTATGTCTTCCTTTTTCTCTAAAACTAACACCTAAATTTTTTTCTGTTTCTTTTATATCTTTAATACATTAGTTTTCTTCTCATTCTTACTTTATTCACTCTTGTTCTCTTCCCCATTCCCTCCTTACTTCACTATTTAAATATTGATACTCACAAAAGAAAACAACTACAAACTTTGTTTTAACCAATCAGTATCCTAGAGCCTGAACTGATCTGGACTGCCACTAACTCAACTCCACTACACTGCCCCTCAAGTGATTTACAACAATTGACTTTCAATTGACTGCCAACTAACTTTACCCAACTGATTCTCTCTCCCTGAATTGCTCTCTTAAGTTACCCCTTTTCCTGTCCTTATGATTGTTGGGCATATACTATCTCTGACTCATTCTGTCAAATCTTTCTCTGGTTTGTCACTTGTCTGTCTCTCAATTAGATGTCACTTTCAAATATGCCTGCCTCCTTCTATAAATTAACCTTACTTTTATTGTTTGGGATTAAACATGTGTATAAGGGCACATAGGCACTCCAGCCATATCACACAGACCTAGAAGGTCTTTGAATATGATCTTTTGGCAGAGCATCCTTGTTGCTGGATTTAAATTCCTCTACAGGTCTGATTTTCCTTAGGACAGGACATGAATAAAAACCTGTTTCTCCATCTAGGGGTGAACATGACTCACTCAATACAATTTGCATGCAAAGGCCCCAGCTCTGATCCCTGGCAACAGAACCAAAAGCCCCATTTCTTCTGTAGACTTTTGTTTTCTTATTTAATGAGAAGTGGATAGTGCAGCCTCTGGGTTCTGGCAGAAATACTAGCCTTAGGAGTTGGGAATGTTTTTGTTTTTCCTTTTGGAAATGTAGAGTTAGTGAAGTTTTGTAAGGTAATATTGTAAGATGACAAACATGTCAGTGGGTCCAGGATTAACTGTAGGAAGAAGAGGGGTAAACCACAGAAAGATGACAGAGAAAGAGGGAACATATAGCTCATTACCAGAAAAAGGATATATATTTTTTTATTACTTACACTGGTCACATTTCAGGCCACACAGAAATTCCCAGAAGTAGCAGCGTGATGACCATTTGGTCCTCTTCCTTCTGTTCTCATTAAAACTCTTTCTTCACAGGTTACAGCTTGCAGTATCTTCTTATGTTTTCTGTTCTGAAGTAGGCAGGGATAGGAAGCGACAGTGCTGTTGTTGTTTGGATGGAACTAACCATTTTCTGGTTTCTCTATAGAAGTATTCCTGGAGATTTTAATTTTATTTACATTACAACATCTTCAGGAGATAGATCTCTTGTCACCTTTGTGGCACACACATGCACATGTTCTTCCAGAAGATGGATGGGGACTTGAGGCAAGAAGATCTGAATTTTAAAGAGACTACGCTACTCCAAACACAAAGGGAGGGGAGACCAAAGGAGGAAGGAAGAGAGAAGAGAGGGAGGAAAGGAGAGAACCTGTGTATTTCTCATAGCAGAACATATACACCATTTGCTACCATTCGTTTTAATTTTTTAACAACTTCTTTTGGAGTACCTTTGAATCCAGAGTCCTTAACAGCTTTGTTTTTGTATGTCTACAGTTGGTTTCTTTCCCAGAGTATGCTAATTAGCTGGGAAAGAACAAATTCTTTTCTGCTATTGGAAGAGAATATAACCAATAGAAACTCAGTTTAACACCTACACCCACTGTCTGTAAAAAAATAAAGGGGCTGCATGCCAGTAACTTCTGCCTTTGGTTGCTTGACAACCAGCCACAAACATGCCTTTCATCATCTCTTGCAAATGTTACTTTCAGATTCCAAAGGGTAATTTGCACGAGACCCAGAACAGAAACCCAGAATAGATTATTGAGTTTAGAAAACTAGTTGTCATTTCTAATAAGCGCATAGGCTTCTAGCATTGCAGATTTAAAAACACTGGCAGTCTTTTTAATATTATTTGTACTTTTCTATTATTATATGTTTACATAAAATAATTATTCATTTATTCACTTCATTGCACACACCAAAAGCATTTTTTGAATAGAGTTTATGAGGATTACAGGGAAGGGAACTTGGGTCTATTTCAGTTATATCCCAAAAGCTCTGCTTTAGTATTTATCACTTGGTAATAGATACTGTGATCCCCTTGATCATGAAAGCTCTGTGCCATTCTCACCCATGAATATATAAAGTTTAAAGCTTGTCAGGTCTTGTTCTTAATGTATGAAACAACAGATAAAACTCATCTTGGAAACTAAATGTGTTTTTAAGGACAGATGGTTTGAGCACAGCCAGTTGTCACTGGACTCAATGGTGAGTCTCCTGTTCAGTGTAAATTACTAGAGTCAGTTTCATAGAGTTACAGTTTAACAGTATGCTCATAGCCAATATCAATTTATATGTATGTAGTTTGGGCTCAACTTTCTTTTACTAAGGTGGTATCAATGTTATTATATTTCATAAGATCGTTGGATATTTTTCCAAAAGGAAAAAGAAAGCTATAAAGCTTAAGCAAGCTCTAAGTGTCTGAGACAAAGTTCAATGTATTGATGTGAAATCTTTGCTTGAATCAATAGAGTTCTTGGTCTACTCTCCATAATAACTATTAGGCTTGGATTAAAGAACAAAAATGTTTGTCTGATCAAATCTTAAATGTTTTGTTTTTGCCTAAGTTTTACCTAAATATTACACAATAGCTAGAAGTAAAAGTACCAGGCTGCTATAACTTACCTTCTATGTGTTCAATATCCATACTTGTAGGCTATTCTAATATATTCAGAGGGATTAAAAGGGAATGTATTTCCTTCTTACCATCCAAGGTCAAGTGGGTCCCAGGGGAAAAAAATATGTTGTTCCTATAGGGAGTCACTTTTTCTCTTGTTCAGGAAAGCCATGAAGACACCTATTGAACTCTAAAGAGTATCCAGTCTACAAAGAAGAGGGTCAATACAGAGGAAAATTTCCATGATTTCAAGTGAAGCCATGGTCAAGCAAGGCCTTTGAATTACCCTCACACAGATGGAACTGTTAAAGGGAAGGTGAGAGGAGCCAGAGGGTCCTCCCAAGCCCAAGTGACTCTGAGAAAGAGATCTTAAAATTACCATGACAGAAAACAAATTAAATAAATGATTGATTTTTACTACCAGCACACTCTTAAACACACACAGGAAGGTATAACCAAAGGATAAAATGACTGTTGTTTTTCTTTAATGGTTTAAGGGAGCAAACTCTTTGGACATTAGGCTTAAGGTCATAGATCTTACATAGCCATTTCTCATTCATGACTTTCTTCTTGGTAAGCAAAGTGCTGACCGGATGATAAGACATCACGACCTTGGATCAATCTAACACAGCAGAGCCTCCAAGATCAATAGGCTCACTGTTGTTTTAACTGAAAACCCAAATGGTGAAATTTCTTCTTTTTTTCTGTCTAGAAAACCATTTGAGAAGTGCCTCAGTCTCTGAGAGGGGGATATGAAACAGTAAGGAGGGCATAGGTAAATAAGGAAAATGAAAAGAAGATTCTTGAGATACCTGTTTCTTGTTTCAGAAAATATTATGTGGGGCATAATGCAGTGTCCTCTAGCATTCTTTAACCCCTTTGCTTGTTACAAATGGTCCTGAAGATAAAGTTTCAGACAGGCTGCTTACCAGAATTTTACCACAGCCTTTTAGATTGGCCCCAGGAGCCTGCCTTCTAAAGGTCTCCTCTCTCATGGACCCACTCCCCTCAGACTAGTCCTTGTGATTGAATAAAACAGCTAGAGTGCTCATTCCTCTTCTGGCAGGAACTGGTCTGTCTCTGAGAGGGGGGCATAAAACAGGGGCACATAGGTAAATAAGGAAAATGAAAGCAGGGTTCCTGAGATGCCTGTTTTTTATTCCCAGAAAACATTACACGGAGAAACAGTAGAAAGGCATTGGCCAGGCAGGTATTTATGTAAACAGGATCAATAGAAGAAAGGGGAGGGTCCAAGAGTCCTATAAATTACCCAAGCTAACAGTACTTTATTGGACTTCCATCATTAGGCTTCTCACATCCTGAGAGCATGAAGTTGTTACTTTTTTCTGAGGCTTGGTCTTCTGTCTTTTCCAGTTGTTTCTTTGTTTGTGCCAGGGGAAGCTCTGACAATCTCCTAGACAACTGCCCTCATCCCTGTTACAACTGAATTCTAGATCAATGAAGGTATATTTTAAACTGTAATGTAATCTCAAACTTTATCAACTAGATTCGTGTTTGTTTTCTTGTTCTTTAGTATTTAAATTGATCTGGCTATTCTGGAATTGGGAAACACTTTATTACATAAAAATTGATTAAGTGATTTCTGTTTTCCAAAATATTTGGGCACCCTAGCCTAACAAAATTGACATGAAACTAGCTATGATGCTAACCTTTGCAAGCACTTACTCCCTTTGGACACTGACACAAAGGTTCTACCTTACGTAATATTCACCTTACAGTCCTATGAGCTAGTCTCATGCCTGCCAGCCTCCTTTTAATAGACAAAGCACAGAAAGGCTAAGCAACTTGTCTGAGATTATACTACTTGTGGATTAGTGCTGGATCTTTCAGACTGACTTTTAAATATTGTACTATTCCCTTCTCAAAAAGATGAAAACTGAACTCATTAGCTCTTTATGTGTTCTTCTAACTATTCTTGTAAACACCTTTGCTCTGCCAGTAATTTGTATATCACATGTCTCAACTTTTACACTTTACACAATAGCCCTTAATAAAGTCAGCCTTATCCTGATTTTCCAGATGAGGAGATTTTTGACACAGTAAGAAGTCAATGATTTGTTGCAGGCCTCAGTGTGAAACAGAGAGAATTTGAATCCTGGTTCAGTCTACAAAGCTCATTTCTTCTGCCTCTCTGTACATGGTTATTGATGGTAGAGATGTTCCTGCTAGTATTTTGATTTATACATCTTGAATTAGTTCAGCCAAAGTTGTCTTTCTGTTATATTGTATCCCTTGCATAAAATATATCATATAATGAGCATTAGTTTCTGGTCACTTTATGCTTCTGGAAAGAGTATAGAATGCAAAGAATGGTGGAAAGGAGGAGAAGGAGGAGGATGATGGCGGGAGAGAAAAAGGAGAAGGAGGACCCTTTCACAGGGATCACCTAAGACCATTAGGAAACACAGATATTTACATTGTGATTCATAACAGTAGTAAAATCACAGTTATGAAGCAGCAGTGGAAATAATTTTATGGTTGGGGGTCACCACTACATGAGCAATTATGTTAAAAGGTCACAGCATTAGGCAGTTTGAGAACAACTGAAGTACTGGGAGCTTCTGTCTTATAAAAGCAAGGAGATATAGCCTCGCTCTTTCTAAAGCACTGGAATAGGAGAAATAAGCACTTTGGTTCAGTTAGGGCAGAACATAAACTATGCCCCCTGAGATGAGCAGATTTGCCTTCCAGCAAGCTCCTTCCTTAGAAAAAAAAAGATAAAAAACCAGAAATGGGTAACTTTGCAATCGCCTTATAACACTGGAGTTAGTTAAAGTTACCTTTAGCCTTTTTGAAGTGACTGAAAGCTTTGTGCCAGGAGGCTGTTTCCCAATGGAGCTCAGGAGAAAGCAGAGCATACTGCAAGCTTACTGTAGAGAAGGGTCATGGTGGCTTAGAATTTGCTTCCTCCTCCTAAATTTTCCAATAAGATATTTATGTTAGAGGGAGCAAAGTCTCTGTCTAGACATTACTATGACTGAAGAATCAGAGCCTGGGTGTGCATTTGCCGATAGGCACTCTCTCCTTCTCCTTTTCATGTTGAAAAGTAGCAAAAGCACCTGATAAGCTAGGATCAGTGGAAGGGGAGGAGGACCTCCCCCATCTGTGGACTTAGAGAGGGGCAGGAAGGAGATGAGGAAGGGAGGGTAGGATTGGGAGGGAATGAAGAAGGGGCTACAGCTGGGATACAAAATAAATAAACTGTAATTAATATAAAAATAATAAATAAATAAAAAGAAAAGTACCAAAAGCAACCTCCAAGAGAGAAAGGGATCTGCTGATCCCACGGACTGATATAGACCACATTCATACCTGTTTACACAGCGCAAAATTACCAGTTCTAAAAACACAACAGGTGACAACTATCTCCAGAGGATCTATAAAAGAAATGTCAGAGTCCTGTAAAGGCTTCAGAATTAGATGGTGTTCCTTCTGCAGCACTTGTAGGAAGGACATCAGAGATGCTCTAGAGAGAAAGGCATTGGGTAGCACTGCACAGTAAATATGAGTTTGGTGTTTTTATGCCTCTCATAAGAAAATATATGAAGTAGTATCGGGCAGCATGGCTGTGAAGAGAGACCTTGCCTGAAACCAAGTGCCTCAGGTCACTTTCTCAGCCTCTTCATCCAGTTTCCTTAGTCACAAATACAAATGATAATAATTATTTTTCTTTGTTTTAAAAAGAGATTTCATTAACTTTAATTATGCCTATGGGTGTGGTCTGTGCACATGAGTGTTGGTGTCCTTGGAGGCCAAAGGCATCAAATCCCCTACCCTATGTGGGTGCTGAAAATCAAACTAGGGTATTCTGGAAGAATCGAATGTGCTCTTAAGTGCTGTTTTGGTGCTAAGGATTGAACTCAAGGCACTGAGCACCCTAGGCACTAACTATAATAGCTCCAAACCGGAAACCACTTCAACACCCACCATAAAAATAAATGCATAAATTATAACTGGGAAATGGAAAATTATTAAGACCTGAAACTGTACAGCAAGATGGAAGAATCTTACAAATACATTGTTGAACTAGAGAAGCCAAGCAAGCAAATAAACAAAAGAATGCATAGCTAACGGTTTAATAAATATCAAGTGTAAAGACTCTACTATGTTAAAAGTCAGCATAGAGGTTGCCCTTTGCCAGCAGTAACCGGACGGCAGGGTGAAGGATTCCTAGATATTAATAACATTGTTTCTTTTTCTGGTGCTGGATACAAAGACAGGCTGCATGTTGAGCCACATTCAGTTGCATACTTTTCTATGTATACATTGGATCCAGTAACAATTTCAAGAGCTTTATGAAAATTGACTCTACTCAACATAATCCTCAAGTCATCGTTAGAGTTTGTGAGTCATCAACATGAACATCTCTGTCTAAACACATTGTTATTAAATGTGCCGGATTGCCAGATGATCCTGGACTAGGAGGTGTAACTAGTTAATATAACTTAATCATTAATTTTAAGAATATTTTAAATTAAAACTTATTTCAGACAGTATATTTTGAGCATATTCTTTCCCCTCCCACAATTCCTCTCAGATCATGCCCACTTTCCTACCCACCCAAATTCATGAATGCACTCTCTCTGCCTCTCAAACAAAAAAATCAAAACAAACAAATAAAACCAATTAGACTGGGGGGGAAAAAGCGGGGTATGGTGGTGCATGCCTATAATCCCAGCACTTGGAGGCAGAGGCAGATGGATGGCTGAGAGTTCGAGGCCAGACTGGTCTAGGAGTTCAGGAGAGCCAAGGCTACACAAAATAAGCCTATATCTCCAGGAGGAAAAAAAAAGACAAAAAAAAAATCAAAACAAAACCAAAACACGCACACATAAAAAACATGGAACCAGTTTTGTGTTGGCCAGTACTCCTGTGCGTGGAACCTGCTCTGGAGTGTAGCGATACGGCCTAACTGGCACTTGCTGTTGCTTTCTGCTCAGAGCTGTACTTCCTTCTTTAGCTGCAGTGGGACTCAGTGCCCGAGATAAAATCCGCTCCCCTACCCCTGTGATCTCCAAACACACCTCAGCTGTTTCCTCTCTTGACGTGATTTATCCTTTACTCGTTCATTTGTTGGCTTGCTTTCTCTTCTTCCTTATTAGACCAAAGATTCTACGGGTAGTTTGGACCTCCAGATACTAGACAACGCATCCTTCAAAAAAAAAAAAAAGTAATCTATGGCAGGATAGTTGCATGGCAAACCCTCCCAAGATGCCTGTTACTGCAGCCCAAAGAACAGTGTTCTGTGATTTGCCAAAGAACCAGCAAGAAAACTGGGTGACACACAAGTGTGACACAAGCAAAGCGTGGCGGTCCTGTTCTGGGTATCTAGACTCAACGCTGAGATAACTCTGGCAGATGCAACACTCCCTCCTGAGGCTAACGAAGTGTAAGGCCCCTGGTGTGTCTGATTTGACCCCGCAAGCCACCTCCAGAGGGCGGGGCCCAATTTGACGTCGCTCTACAGCACGCAATTAGCAAGCAGAGAGGTCAAATTGCCCCTGCAGGAGGCTTGTTCCTATCTAGTTCTATGATTGGCTGATATTGAGGGCGGGGAAGGAGCCTTGCAGAGCACCAACTGGCTAGTGTTGCTGTCAATCATTAGAAACCGATTCCTTTGGGTCTCCATTTGACCAGCTGCAGCTGAAAATTTCGAGAATTTCCAGGAGTGGAGAAGATTGTGGCTTCCTTAATTGCTTGCTCTGGAGATCTGAATCAATAGAGAAGTCGGTCTTACGTACCATCCAAGAAAGCCTTTCCTTTCCTTCCTTTAGCCAATTAAGAAATTTAGAAACACATAACCATCACGAGGTAAGAGCCTGCGTCGCTTATTCTACTAGGTTGTTGACGAGAATCTATTGGCAGCCCCTGGAATGGAGCGTGAAGGGAGGAGATCTCCCGGGAAGGCGGAGGTGAAATACGACCCGCACCTCTCCGGACTGTAAGTTGCTCCCTTTTTCTTGAGGTGGAAAGCAGCTGCTCCCGCCTAGGCCCTCAGTGGCTGAGCCCGGAATCCGGCTGTCAGGACCCAGCCAGTTGGCCTTGAACTTGACCTGGAGCTGGGAGTGCCTCAGGAGCGGGAATGGGCAAGGCCCTGGGATGGGTGGAGAAAGTGAGGAAACCAGAAGCCGCCCTGATTCCCTGCCGCGAGGCCCCCCAGGTGCGCCCCAGCCAGAGAGAGCAGGCGTGGCCACCGCGGGACCTGTTTCCCGGAAGACTCTGGGTGCCTAGAGATCTGCTGGCTACCCCGGCAGAACAGTGTTGTCCTGCCGCGTTCCCCATTCGGTCAAGGCCAGCAAACCAGCCTGTCCAGAGGGAGCTTGTAAAGAAATTGGTGTGGAAAAGCATTGTGGAGCCCTGGTGGTGGATCTGAGAGCTTGTGTTTTGCTTTGCTAGGAGAGCTCTGATCCTAACGCCGTGCGGTGCTCATTTTCTCAGCCGCTTTCTGTAGATGAGAGAATTCATCCGGAGGAGACAAAGATTGGGGCTCTGGGTAGAAACAGCTAGGAAATTTCGAGTCTCGAAAGCTCCACTGGTGTTTTCGTTGTAGGGCTGCAGGAATAGTAACACCCCGAGCCGCGCGCCAGCCTGTTAGAGATGTCACTTCTGCAGGACCTGTACTCCCTGGGAGAAAACCTGGGGGTGACCAGAGATCTGCTGGGCTGCGCAGAAGGGAGGGTGTTGTCCTCCTAATGTGTTGGAGCTTATAGAAATTGGAAACCAACTCACCACTGTCATTAAATATGGAAGCTTTGTTTATAATGTTTATAATGTTTTTCTTGCAATCCGAACCTCCTTTTCCTTGACAACAGCAATATCCCCTTTCACAGAATCGAGTAATAAGTACTTTTTAATACCCTCTCAGTTCACATTTCTAAGCAGACGCCCACAAACATCCGGAGAAGTCATTGACGGTTTTGTTTTCTTTTCTTCTGTAAACCAATACATTTTCTTCCCCCCAAAGGAGATAAAGACATTATGAGTGCATATATTCTAAAGTACACTTCGGAGGTTTTCAGATGATTTTAGTTGTTTGTTGGGATGCACTTGGTTTTTGTTGGAGATGGTGGTAGAGAGATTTGAAGTTTAAGAATATTAAAAATCGGGCTGGTGATGTGTCTTGGCCAGTAAGTGTGCCTGCCACTTGAATTCTAGCACCAGGACCTACATAATGGCAAGAGAAGATGCACCTACAAGTGGCTTCTGACCTCCCCCGGCTTGCATTGGCCTGTACAAACCCCCCCCCCCCACACATAATTATATATTTACCTGTGTTTCCATTATGGGAAGATACCAAAGTGCCACTTCAGTTATTTCACAGGCTTCCTAGAGGGAGAAAAAAAATCTAAGTCTTTTCAGTAATGCCTATTGCCAGAACTCCAGTTAATTCTGCCAGGTGCTTGTGTAATGTGGTAAGAATAAACTTCCCTTTGGAACTGTTTTTGACATTCAACAGCAGTTGAACTCAAATTCCCAGTGCCAATACCTGCTATTGAGACAGTGCCTCCTTTTTCCATAAATAAAGTTGAACAGCTCTGGGAGTTAAAACTGCTCAACAAGTATAAAATCAGAGAAATACGCAAAGTAAAGTTTGTGCAGTAGTCTTGTATATGTGGGTCCTTGCGCTATGAAATCAAATGGTGATTTGCAAAGTTTACAAGGCAGATGCAGTTTTGCTCCTGAGGTCTTTTGTTGTTGTTGGGACCAGGTCTCAAGTAGCCCAGACTGGTCTTTAACTCTGATCTTCCCACCCCCCACTGTTGAGATTCCAGAGAGTGGACCACCATTCTGGGAGTCTTTGGCCTGATATGGCTGCTCTGGAAAAATAGGATTCACAGGTCCTGTCTCACAGCTTCATTAACATTTTTGGCTGAGATTTGAGAGTCCTGTTAGGTGAAATTACTTACACAGGGATAACTTTGTTCTAACATTGTAATTTTATTTATTTACTCCTTTCTTTCCTGTCAGTTTTAAAGTGTCAGGTTGTAGAGGAAGGTAGGGAGAAAGGTGTAGTCACACAAATAACTGTGGAAATGGTGGAAAAGTCATATTTTCAGGTATTTGTTTTATAGTAGAGTACATAAGCTAGAATGCATTTTTAATTTTGTGCATGATAACATTTTAAAGACTGATGTGATTAAATTGTGATACGTACATTTTTGTTTTGATTAAGAAATAATAAAGAATTTAAAATAGTTCAGGCAAGAGCCCTTTTTTTTCCTTTTATATACAATTACCAATATATTTTAGATTGATTATATTGTATATCTAGGATTCTAAGCAAATTATGTATTCTTATTTTCTTCCTTAGCATAGTTCAAAGTTTCATCTGCTTTTGTGTAATTGCCTTGTATTCCTTTAGCTTTTCTGGAATATTTTTGGGTAGTAAAAGGAATGAAGAATTATTTCACTTTGGAAGCTTACGTACAATTATTTAAATGGTTTACTAACATAAATTAGCTTAGATTTCTAATCCATGAATTGGCATAGCCAAGTAACTGCTTCTCAGTTGAGAAACTGATAAGCTTATCTCAGCTCAGGGTTGCTCCTTGGACAAAGAAAATGCTTAGGCTTCTGTCAGGTTGTTCTCTACTCTGTTTAAAGGAACTTTTTTTCCTGTTTTTGTTCTAAGTATTTGTGGTCTTTCGAAGATCTGTTCAGCTCCCCTCATCTGCTGTTCAGTTAATAGTCATTTCTGCAGACATTCCAAGACCTCTGGGGCATGTTTTTCCAAACATGAAGCAGGGGAGATCGTTCTGGTTAGATTTTGAATTGAGGATTTTGTGCATGCTAAGCACTGGCTCTGTCAATTGAAACTTGTCGCTTGGGAACACATGTTGCCTTTGAGGCTGTAAAATGGCTCTGTGTGGGTTAGTCATGGAGTAGCTGTTGAAGGAGAAGGAACCACTTAAACTTCCTATGATAGGTGGCACTGACCTATCCTTAGCACTGAGGATCCAGCTGTGTAGCTGCTGAATCTCGGCCAGCAAAATGCTCTCCAGCACGTGTTTCTCTACAACTGCCCTGCTAATTTCCTAAAGTGACAGTGTTGATAATGTGAGGGAAGGCCAAGTTGATGGTAAATATTAGTTTATATAGCTCAAAGAAATCGTCTACCTTTACTTTATCTTATCACTCAATAATGTATCTTGTCGGGTTTTGTTCTCTGCTGAGAATGCAGTTGTGGTGTCCATGTCCTTTCTCCCTCACCCCAAGACAAGGTTTCTCTGTGTAGCCTTGCCTGTCCTGGGCTCACTTTGTAGACCAGGCTGGCCTGGAACTCACATCCATCTGCCTGGCTCTGCCTCTCTGAGTGCTTAGATTAAAGGTGCGCGCTGCCAGACCCAGCTTGCAGTTGTGTTTATCGTTGATTTTTATTTAGTTTTGAGTGTTAGAAACATAAAAGGAAAACAAAAGTATCAAGTAGAGCTGTTTTAAAACTTGAATCATTTGTCTGCTGTCTGTAACTCTAAAGTGATGCATGCCTGCTAAATAACAGGACATTTGGTACACATGCTTCTAAAATGGAACTAGAGAGAGCACTTTGGGTAACCACTGAGCTTTTTCCCTCCTGCTGTGTATCAGTCACATCCGCCAGGAATTATTGCTTTTAATGAATGCTGTCTTATATTAGTTTGAAATTTCTCATTGCTTCACTTCATCTCATTTTTCTTGAAGCCTGTGTCTTAGAGTAATGTTATTAACAAGTTTGTTTAGGAACAGTGGGAGATAGCTAAGTGAGTAAAGGTGCTTGCTGACAAGATTGCTGTTCTATTCCTGAGTTCTATCCCTGGGACCAACACAGCAGAAGAGGAGAGCCGGCTCCTTCAAGTAGTTCTGTGACTTCCATGTGTACACCAAGGCACACCCCCATCCCAATATATAAATACATCAATCAATAGGTGTGAGAAATAAATAAAAATAAAATGTTTGCGTGATTTTCATCTATGTTGCTCAAGGGCATGGTGCTGGAGGGTAATTTGATGAGGCCTTCACAGCAGATGGAACCATAACAGCAGAAGGACATGCAAGGGGGGACATATGTACCCCTAGAGAGGGAGCTGGAGAGCAAATTCAGGGGCCAGTTGAGCCCAGGCCTTCCAAATAATTTGTTCTAGTAAGAACTAATGGGCCCCAGAAGTACTGATTGTGTGTTTTTTTGTTTGTTTGTTTGTTTGTTTAAATGAGTCCAGTGTGGGGCTGAAGGTACCTGGAGAATCACTAGTGTGAATCTTAATTCAAAGGCTGAAGAAGCTGGAATCATGTGTTCATTGGTTCAGCAGCAAAAATACAGCCTTAAGAAAAAGAGCTTATGGTTAGAAAACACAATAAAACAAACTGTCTGGCTAGTGGACAGATTGTATATTATCAGATCATCACTAGCAGATGTCAGGTGCGCATTCAGTCTTTTATGAAATTCATAAAATAAAGGATTGTTCTTTCTTTGTGGTTTAATAAGAGTTCAAGAATTGTTAAGTCTTATAAATGTTATTTTAATAATCCCTTTAAATTTTCTGTGTTGCTGTTACCTCTTGAAATATGATTTATTTAGATTGCTAATCCCGCTCATTCAGGAAATGCCAAGAGGTTTTCCATGGGGAAATAGTGCCTCTTACTGTGTAAATTTTCTCCTTTAACTTTGCTAATATTATGGCAGAAATTTTCTTCTCCCTTGTGAGGCAGTTTGTTGACTGAGTTTTTCATCCTTACAATCCTGTCCCATGGTATTTAACATTAAAAAAAAAATGTTAACAGATTCTTGCTCGATTAAAAAAAAAAAAAGATCTTAGCTTGACCTATGGAGCTTCCCCTTTCTGTTCTTTGTTCCATGGAGCCCCTGCCTGTTAGATGGAGTCAACCATGTTTAGAATGTGTCTTTTGCCCTATGTTTGCTAACCATTAACTCATGGCTGTATAAGCATCCTCACAGATACACCCTTAGTGTGTACTACAAATTTTCTCTATCTCTCAATTTTGTTCAAAAATATTTTTATAACTTTTTAAAGAATGTCATACAATGTATTTTGACCACACTCAGCCCCCCCCAACTCTTCCTCCTAACTCCTCTAAAATCTGCTCCCCAATCCCTACTGCCCCTCAACTTTGCCCCCCCTTGACCACTCTTTCCACTTTATACTGCCCTTCTATTCATGGGTATGGGACCACCCAAAGAGCATATTCAACCTAGCAGGGGCTATCGCCATAAAGACAAATATCTACTATAAAAAAACACCATTTGAACTGGCTTATTTTGCTAGGTGATGTGTACACGAACCAATTTACATTGACCATGCTAATATAAAAAAACAAAGTTTAGTAGTTAATAGATCATAAAAGCTCAGATCTGACATCTGTAGCACATCCCATCTGAGCCTTGGACCATCTCAGAAGAGGAATCGGAAAGATTGTAAAAGCCAGAAGTCACTGGTAAGAACAAGGGACAAGAGTATATGAGTCTTCTGTATATGACAGAAGAGTATAAGAGTCTTCTATATAAGAGTATAAAGTCTTCTGTATATGACAGACCTGCTGAATTCAGGAACTCAGAGCAGCTGTAGCTTCTTGTGCAAGAGCCAGTAGCATTCTAGTATGGAGTGGGAAGGGTATGTGAGTCCCCACCTCCAACTGAGGAACTATGGACTTGGCCTCTGGAAGAGGGGCAGTCAGTTTAAGAGTATGGTTCCTGGTAGGTCATTTGTGCCCCAGTCAATGACCCCACACCCAGTAGTACTTGGGCAGCTCAAATTGGAGTTGATGAGTTTTTTCTTTTTAAGGGGAGGGGGATAGATAGCAGGGATGGCATTTGGAAGAATTAATACCAAGAGTTGGGGTAAATATGACAAAAATACACTATATATATGTATATATATATATATACATTATACATATATATATATATATACACACACACACATACACTTTTTTTTTTTGTTTTTGTTTTGAGACAGGAATTTCTCTGTGTAGACTTGTCTGTCCTGGACTTCCTTTGTTGACCAGGCTAGCTTTGAACCCACAGAGATCTGCCTCCCTTTGCCTCTCAGAGTGCTGAGATTATAGGCATGCGCCACTGCACCCAACTTGTATGAAATTCTTATTGAATAAGAATTTTTAAAGCAAAAAGAAAATTCTGATCCAAATGTGTGACCTTGTTAAAGCTTGGCTGCTCTTTGAGTACAGAATTATTATAAATATTCTATTGCCCATCTGTTTTCCTATTTCTATCCTTAGGAGAGGTTGATTTATATTATCTTTTCTTCAGAACAACTGAATGTGTGAAGAGAGAATATTTGTTTACAAAGTGTGGCCTGCTAACCAGCATTTGTAAGATCACAGCTGATTAGGAGTGTACAATGTCTTACTTCATATCAGCTGAATCAAAATGTTCAGTTTTAACAACATCCCAAAGCAATAACTGGGTAAATCAGAGAAGCATGTGTTATTTGTATGTGCATATTGTTAAGTGTTTATAGAGTTCAAACACTGTAAGGGGAGTAGGTAAATTTTTGTTTTTAAGAATATGATGTAGGGTAACACACACACACTGTCAGACTCTTTATGGCTTTTGTTTCTGGTGTCTGGTGATGTATTAGCAGTGTTCTGAATTACTAACTGTGACTCTGTCTTTGCCCCCACCACTAGGTACATCAGTAATTTTTGGTCTTTTTGTCTTTCGCTGTGACTGGGGCCTTTGGAGCTACATTATGTTATCAGCGGCCTTAATTACTTTGGTGAGAAGTGGTGGGAACCAGGTGAAGAAGAGAGTGTTGCTAAGATCCTTCCTCCTGCAGGACAACAGGCAGGTGATTCCTGCCTGCTACACTTCCACTTCGGAGCCCAGGAGTTCTCGATTTGATCCAGACCCGTCTGGGCAGCCAGCCACTTGGGACAATTTTGGGATCTGGGATAACCGCATTGATGAGCCAATTCTGCTGCCACCTAGCATCAAGTACGGCAAGCCAATTCCCAAAATTAGCCTGGAGAATGTGGGCTGTGCCTCCCTCATTGGCAAACGGAAAGAAAATGAAGATCGGTTTGGGTTCGCACAGCTGACAGAGGAGGTGCTGTACTTCGCAGTGTATGACGGGCACGGGGGACCTGCAGCTGCTGACTTCTGTCACACACACATGGAGAAATGTGTTATGTATGTATGACAACCTTGGCTTCGCGCTTCTAGACTTTCTGTTGAGATGTTCTCCCTTTGGTTAAGACATTAAGTATGGACCAAATTACCCAAGTGCTAATTCATCAGCGAGCGGTAGTCAACATGACATTTCTAACTGGTGATTATCTCCATTTCAGAAATGGGTTTCAGAATTTAGAGCCCTATATTTATAACCACTTCAAATAAATTATAAAGTACAAAGATAACTTGTAGAAATTTTTACGTGTGTCTGTGTGTGTGTACTCATCTGTGTGTGGAGGCCAGGGGTCAACATCAGTGACTTCCTTTATCATTGTCCACCTTACCTTTTGAGATAGAGTTTCTTGCTGTACCTTGAACTCACTGTTTTGGCTAGACTAGATAGCTCATGAGCCGTGGGGTTCTATGGAAAGCTGCTTATTGTCTTTATATGGGAGCTAAGGATCTGAATACAGTCTGCATGTTTGTATAGCAAACACTTTACCCATACAACTATCCCCCTGGTCCTGAAGAAGTATTTGCCCTAATCTGTACAGGTAAGTGTATTGTCTTAGTTACTTTTCAGATGTGGTGACCAAAGCAACTTATAAAAGAAAGTTTACTGGTTACAGTTTCAAAGCAGTCCATGACCGTCATAGTGGGGAATATAATAACAGGAAGATGGGCATAGTGGTGGAGAAATAGCTGAGAGATTATATCCTTATGTCCTATCTACATGCAGGAAGCAGAGAGGAAGAGGAAGAGAACCTGCTGAGAATGGTGGGGATTTTTGGAATCTCAAAGTCCACCCTCAGTGACACAGCTCCACCAACAAGGCCACGCCTACTAGTGCTTTCCAAACAGTTCCACTAGTTTGGCAACAAGCATTCAAATATATGAGCCTATTAGAGTCATTCTCACTAAACCACCACACTTCATACATTTTTGAGAACCATACTGTTGCTAGAATTTAAAAAAGGAGACAGTGTGGCAGTTATGGTCATGGACTATTTTTTTAACCTTCCTATGTATTGTTAAAGGTAGTTTTTCAGTTGATTTTTTTAAACATGTTTTACCTAATTCTACCAACAATCTCAGTGATTTAAGTCAATATGAGGGACCTCATAATCCATTAGGGTTGCAGTACTGAGAATTATTTAAGAGCAAGGATGTGGGAATTGTGTGATGGCTTAGAAGATAAGGTGCCTATTGCCAAGCCTGAAGCTGAGCTTGACTCACATATGGGAGGAGAAAACTAACTGTGGAAAGGTGTCTTCTGGCCTCCCTACACCTGCTATCACAACATAGGAGTGTACAAAATAAATAAATAAAAGTGTAATCAGCATTTTATAAAAAGAGGGACTTGGAATCCCTCTTTTGCATGTGAAGCAGAGCCCCTACCACTTAACTGTATCTTCAGACAGCTGGTTTGCTATTTTGAGATAGAGTCACATGTCCCAGGCTGCACTGGACCTGACTACACAGACATGGATACCTTGAACTCTCAGGCCTCCGGTGTTCAAGTCTTAGTGTTACAGACAGACCACCAGCACGACTTCCCCACTTCCTTGTATTTTGATACTGTTAAAAAAAAAAAAAAAACAAACTCAGGTTTGATATAGCTCAGTTAGTCCTAGCATGAGAGAGGCCTGAGTTACATCTCCAGAACCATATACCCAGTCTGATCCTCAGCCCAAGAGTGTCACAGTTCGTCATACTTAGCACCTTCAAAGATCAATAAATGTTTCTTAATCCTTGGGTCTTCAGCAAAAGTGCCTGAGAGGAAAGCCATGAGCTCTGTTGTGTAGAGAACCGGAAGGTTGACTATGAGGAGCAAAACTATTGCAAAATGATCGCAGCTTCCTTTCCTCTCCATAAAGGGATTTGCTTCCTCGGGAGAAAGACTTGGAAACTGTACTGACCTTGGCCTTCCTTGAAATAGATAAAGCCTTTTCAAGTTATGCACACCTGTCTGCTGATGGTAAGTGAGCCACAGCATTCCTGGAGCCTGGAGGATTGGCGGGTAAAGAGAAAACAAAATGGGCCTTTAGTGCTGGAAGCTTTAATGCACATTCATTTGTGAGGAGTTTTTGTAGAAACAGTTTTATACAATGAGTCATTTGAAATGTGTTTAAAGTCTGGGCTAATGTTAGTGTCGTACTTTTATGTTAAATAAAAACCTTTCAGAAGGGGAAACTCCAAAATGGTTCTGTTACTGAATTTTACTTTTAAAAAGATTTTAAAATGTTTCAATCTGTTTTATTTATTTATACTAAGAGCATTCCATCCCTGCCCCTCCCCTCTTGACCACACCACCAATACATCTTTTAGGTTGATAACTGTTCACCATTTACTATAAGAGGAGATAGGGGTTCAGAGAGATGGTTCAGTGGGTAAAGCCATCTGCCCCCCAGTTTCATCAACTGAGTTCTGGAGAAGCGATTTCCATATGTTGGTTTCTGACTTTCACACAAATGCTGTGGCATGTCCACACACTTAAAAACAGAAACATGCATGCACACACAAATAAATAAATGGATATGTAATCTTTGAAAAGACGATATTAGCAGTAGGTCCTCAGTATGATACAAAATGGCTAGTTGTCATCCATGTATACAGTCAGGATGGAGATATTTGTTTTCTCGGTTTTGTAGCTTCCCTGTGGCAACTAGTATACGGAGTATAAGTTTTAAAAGGGACTATTTCTAGTTTTGACTAAGTTTATCAAAATAATTTCAGAAAAATGTGTCACTAGTTAGCTCACCAAAAAATGTATTCATCATAATGTTAACTTTTCAACCTTGTGCAGCTGGGGCATAATGTGTGCCTCCTGACTGACTGGAAATGAACTTGTGTAGGAATGGTGATCTTAGTTATGGCTTTTCCTTTAGTAAGAAAAGTGCACCACGGAAATGCTGTTTTCAGTTGGATGGAAAGTCTCCCCATTTCACACAGAAGTAGTTTCAACTCAAAGAAAAGAAATGATTAGGTCAGATTAGGGCCTTGTTCACTTGCATATTTAATAACAGGAGAGAGGAAAGAATGATGCTGGGATAACTTAGTGTACCATTTAGGCATCACACCTCCATTCCCATGTCTATTGAACCCATGTCTATTGAAACAGGCTGGGCCAGCAAGCTCTCTACCTCTGAGCTACATCTCTAGCCCACTCCTGCTCATTATGAGACCTTAGGTATCATTACACTTCCCAGGAACACTCTGTGGCCCATTCTTTCTCCATGTGTCTAGATACAAAGTTTTCACTTCATGTATTATTTGAAATCATTTTGTGTTCTTCTTCCTTTGGCAGCATGCCTCCCGAAGTTCCCCTTTTCTTTTTTAAGAGAGACCTTAACAGAGGCTGAAATGTATAGTTTTTTTTCTAACACATGAAGAGGAAGTGAAACACTTTCTCATTTGCTTGTTTGGGGTGGGGGCAGGGTTCAGTAAGTAGCCATGGTTGGAACTGGCTATTTAAACCAGGCTGGCCTCAGACTCACAGAGCAAGGAACACACGATTACACCCAGCATTTGCATAACAACAGTGGATTTGGTGTGTTCTTATCAATTACTAGGTTGGCTGCTGCTTTGGCTGGATCATCACTACAATGTTTATGGGCTCTGGTGCCAGCATTGTGCTCCAGATGTTCTATAGACTACTTTATTTACTGCCCATGGTTTATAGAGCACAGTGTGCAAAAACACATGGCCAACACTAAAATTTATTAACCCTACAGTCAAGGTTTTAAAAAAGTTATCTAATCTGTGTTGGTGACTAAAACCATCAATATTAGACTTGGTGTCAAATTTTAAAACATTATTTTTTAATAATTATAATTCAGGAGACTTTGAATTTATAACATTTAACATATATATCTTAAAAAGGCTTTCTAGATGACTCACACAATTAAATAAAGAACTAAAATATTATTATTTCTAATAAAAAATTAAGTTATATTGTTTAATTTAGTTGCTCTTTCATAATCTCAGAACTTCATAAAGATGTCTTGAAATTTGTTCTGCTTCTTGCACTTGTGGTGGTGCATGCCTGTAATCACAGCACTTGGGAGGCAAAGGCAGGCAGATCTCTGTGAGTTTGAGGCCAACCTGATCTACAAAGTAAGTCCAGGAGCCAAAGCTACACAGAGAAACCGTGTCTCAAGAAAAACAAACAAATAAAAACTAAAAAATTATTCTGCTTTCTTAATGATCATCTGCTTCAAAGTGTAAGAAAACAAGATAGGGTGATGCACAGTGTGCCCTATTTAAAAAGTATTATGACAGCCACATTATACACTGTTGTGTGTATTGTATGCTTTTTAAAAATCAGAGTTTGGGGACTGTTTTAGAGATGTATTTGTATGTCTTTACAGATGGCAAAAATCTTCCTATTGGCATTAGGGAATCTATTTATCAAGCTATTAAAATTACTGAAGACAGAATACTGTTTGCTAACCTTTTAGAATTGTGGTAAAAGAAAACTAGCTCTATCTCATGTAAGGTTTCAAAGTTATCCAAATTTATGAAATTTAAATTTTTATCTGAAATAATGAACTGAGGCATTGTCAATATTTTAAAAGCAGATAGTTCTCATTTGGCATGTGTTTGTTTATGTGAGAGTGTGAGAGCATTTGTGTGTGTGTGTGTGTGTGTGTTTAGAGCCTTCTATAGGACCACAGTACCCTCTCTACTTACTATCTTTACTATCTTTTCTCATTTCTTTACATCTGCCCCTCTTATGAGATCAGGAAGTAGGGATTATTTTTAACAGACATCATACATTCTGGACAAGTGTTCTACCCCTGAAGTAGATCTCCAACTCTTGTGACATCACCTTCAAATTTTTAACATCAATTTATATCACATGTTTTTTACATTTAATGGAACGAGCCAATTAGTTAAAATATGTCATCGCTTTATTTTTTACAAATAGCCACTTAAATGGTTGGTAGAAAACACAGATTATAATGCTATATATCCCATAACTACTTGAGGTGTACAGTGCTTCTGCTTTGAAAGCATCAACGTTCCTAAGGACGAATGATCAGAATGACAAGAATTACTCAGTGGGAGGAATTAATGGGCACCACTGTGAGCTTCAAATTCTATGTTTACAAGTGATGTTTTGTAGGGAACTAAACTCCAAAGTAACAAGAACTGTGAAGGCAAATTTGCTTTATGTGCTGGGATTGAACCCAGGGCTATGGGCCTGCTAGGCAAGTACTCTGCCACTGAGCTATACCTCAAGCCCTGTATTTTTGAATAACCCTCTTATCTGGTGGTCATCAGATGTGAACAGCATTGAAAAAATTGTTTTTATTGTGCTGCTACTGCTTTGGCTTGTTAATTTGATTTTGTTATTCATGAATCATACATGTCAAGAGTGCCCATTTTTAATAAATGTTGCTGCAATATTGGTTTGTATGGATTATTATTTACACAGCTTCATAATCACTGGGGTTGGTTGGTAGATTTCTCTTTCTGTTGCTGTTCAAAACTGTAATTATTTTTCTTCTGTTGACTGCAACATCAGGGAAAGAGAGAGCAGAATCACTCATTTATGATTAAATGACATTATAAACATGAATTCTTATTTAAGATCTACACTGCCTTCATGTAAACAACAAGTTTAAGTCATACTACTGGAAATAGTTCTCTGTGCTAAATTCATGCATTTCATGCCATGAACAAATGTCTTATGCCCTGTTTTTGGTGTAGGTGGTACTTTTGATTTCTTCTCCATGCATATTGAAGCCCCAGTTAGCTAATGTATACTATCATTTATATACACCTCTATGTTCTACAAATTATTTTGTTTAGGGGACAGTTCTAATATTGCTCTGAATCAAATCTGCAGTGCATTTATGTCTCAATAAAGAGATTGAATTTGCTGTGTTCAAGATCAGCTATTAACTGTGTGTGTGTGTGTGTGTATAAAGAGATTGAATTTGCTGTGTTCAAGATCAGCTATTAACTGTGTGTGTGTGTGTATGTCAGTGTCAGTTTCTTTTGGTACAGAGGCACATGTGCATAATTTTTTCTCTATTTTGGAGCCATAACACTATAAAAAAATGTTAGTCTGGTAGAAAAAAAATAGGTCAACAACCGGATACCATTAACTACTGATACAAGATAGTATTAACTCATTAGCTACTGGGTTTTGAAATCATTGATCTATCGGCTCCTGAAATGTTACATGATTTGCTAATGAAATTTCCATCACTAGAAACCCTTCCCCTTATCTTGCAGCTCTTTCTCTGCTCTCCCTTGTGTTGCAGGTTTGTTATGTTTGAGAATGATTTCTGGGTGAAATTCCCATTCGCCTCTGTGAATGTTGTTTGTGGCCAAGAACTACTGTGCCTGCTCAGCAGCTCTGGACCTGGAGCCTGTGGACGCTCTATGCTGGGCTTCAGTGCAAAGAGAGATCTGCTTAATTTTGTCTCAGGTGAAGGAGTCTAGCAGTTCCTAGTCTGAACTTCTGGAAGGGTCCCATGTCCTCCTTGTCCCATTCGTTGAGATGACTTGCAGTAGAAATTATCCAGTGAGTGTTAATACTCACTGAAAGAAGTCTTAGTTTTATGGTTTTGTTGTTAGGCCAGATAGTGAATGTTTTTACCTCTGTGTTAAATGTTAAATGAAAATAAGTGCTGATTCACTATTTGTATTCTTCAATGCACAGCCAACCAGAATCAATGTTTAGTTTTGAAACCTCCCCCACATATCCTGAGATTTTGAAACGATACAGGTGAACTGATAAAAACCCAAACACTTTTAAAATCAGAGGTGAGACAGCTGGGAACTACAACCTAAACTGGAATTGCATTTATAAAATGTTAATTTTTATCACCCTAAATTAAAGACCACTTTATAAAAAGCTGTTGCTGACAGCTAACATGAAGAGTACAGGATCCTTTGGACTGGTAGCATGGAATAAAGGCCTGTGTTCTTTTTCAAATCATTTTTCAAATCATTTGAAGTCATTTTCAAATCATTTGAAAATAATATAGTTGACTGAACTGTTAAGATTCTGTTGCGGTATAGTCTTTTGACTAATCTCAAGTTGAAAGCTATAATGCTTATAATATAAGCATCAGTCGTGTTTATGTTAATACATTTAGGTCATTCACTGACACATCTTAGCATTGTTGTGATAACAGTGCTTTGACCTAACGGTTCCAAAATCAAGAGATAAATGGGAAGATAGTGCAATATAGATGCTATTTCTCAGTAAAGTAAACTTAGCACAACTACAAAAGAGCAAGTAAACTTTATCCATGCTTTTCCATTTTATTTTTCAGATTAAAGCAGGCATTTTCATTTATGATTGGAAAATGAATTCATTTTCCTAAAATTCATTATTGGTAGACTTTTAAAAGTTGTCTTTAAAAAAAATCTTGGACTTGACTTCAATTAAATCAATTACAGTTTTCTAAATCACCATAAAGGGTAAAAGTTACATTTGAATGATCACAAGGCATTCTACAAATATTATTACAAAGAAATACAGTCAAGTGATTAGATATGGAATTTCTATCATAAAATTAGAAAATATCAAATTAAAAATTTGACAATGCTTGAAAGAATTAACAGTATTACTAGAGATAATTCCTGCTTTAAATAAGCTATTTCTCAATTTCTTCCACTTTACTATATTGTTCTTTGGTTCATAGTTTCATAGTATTTCCACTTTCCACAAGGCTCAGTGCACCTTAAATATTTTTAATAAATGGTAAACAACATTGAACAGATGATGTTAGAATCAGTCAAAGGAAGACATGCAAATGCAGTTTGCTTGGGTAGAAAAAAGAGTGGTACAACCTCAAGCCTAGTGACACTGGGCTGTACTTGTTGGCAGAGAAGATGCGCATTGCTGACATGCTCTGGCCTGGGCAGGGCTACATGATTTGCAGCTGGCTAGGCTGGTCTGTTCCCGGCTATAGATTCTATGACTGGATACTTTTAGAGGTAATAATGTTAACTATGCCATGTTTACAGGGAACTGGAGTGAATTTCACCATCTACTATTCAGCTCTATTAATCTAAGGGTAGACATAACTTCTCTTCAGGGGTAGAGCAAGCAAAGATACCAGAAAAAGGTTGGGGCTTTGTGCTAGGAAGAGGTGTGTGTATGTGTGTGTGTGTGTATGTGTGTGTATATGTGGTTTGTGTGTACACTTGTAAACTGACATGATTTTAGCAAGTAAGAATGTATACTGTAGTACTAGAAGAGCAAATGGACTGCGCTTTGTATTTCTCTCTTCACTAGTAGCTGGTACTACTTTTACTGGACAGGAACAAGGTATGGAAAAGAATAACCCAAATCTCATGATTACAGAAGACAGGCCCAGCAAATCGATCATCCTATCATAACATCCAGACTAGTGATTTTCATGGTTTATTTTGACACCTGTTATGCACGCAAAGGAATCATAATTAGAGTTTACATCAGCTCTGCATTTTACGCACAGACCATTTGGAAACACTGAGGCTTGGCTCACCAAATTAGTTTACCAACTTTTTTGTTTGCATGGAGCCTTGTTACTGAGTTAAGTAATTGTTTCTCTGCATGATCTTACTTACATAGTAGCATTACATTTGCATAGCTCTTGTTAAATTAGAATGATACTGTCCCAGCTTTAAATTATCATGCTATTGTTTTATTTTGTAATAAAGGATTCCATTTTTGACTATTTCTATCAATAATCGCTACTCTATTTTATATTAGCAAGCCTCCTGACCTCTGGGACTACTGCAACGGTAGCACTTTTGAGAGATGGCGTTGAACTGGTTGTAGCCAGTGTTGGAGACAGTCGGGCTCTTTTATGTAGAAAAGGAAAACCCATGAAGTTGACCACTGACCATACCCCAGAAAGAAAGGATGAGAAAGAAAGGTACTGTCACCATGACCAGCCATTCTACGGGGTGATAGCTATAGTTGCCATAGAAACCAAGTGTAAAATTTTCTTCTCTGTGCTGGTGTAAAACACTGTGCACAACCAATACCTTTCATGTTTTGGTTGGGTTGGATTTGTTGAGACTGAATCTTGCTGTGCAGCCCAGTTTGACTTTCTATCTGTATCCTACTTCCTCATGCTGGGATTATCAGAGGTTGTACACCATACATGGCCTAAATTACTCATTTTTATTTTATTTGTTTATGGGCTTAAAAATTTTGGCATTTAAACTTTTGGGCTGGCCTTAAACTCAAAATTCTTCTCAGCCTTCTCAAGTTCCTGGCTTATGGGGTATATGGTGACACACTAGTCTCTAAATTTCAGTTTGTAAAGTTGATATTTAAATCAGTGCCTTCATTTCCTGCACATAATTATTGATATTATTATTATTATTACTATTGATTTTACTAGGATCAAGAAATGTGGTGGTTTTGTAGCTTGGAATAGCGTGGGACAGCCCCATGTAAATGGCAGACTTGCAATGACAAGGAGTATTGGAGATTTGGATCTTAAAGCCAGTGGTGTAATAGCAGAGCCTGAGACAACAAGGATTAAGGTAAGAAAAGGTCAGGAACCCTGAATCATAAAGAAAATGACTGGGGACTTGTCTCCTCTTGCTGGCTGGCCTGGAAGATTTACCTAAAGGAAAGATGTTTCTAAAGGAGGACTAAATTGTGAAGAATAAACTTTTTAATTCAGATATTTGTTTCTCGCCTGATGAGGGTGAAATCTTTGGCTTCTGTTTTCCCCTAGTAGAAGGGCTGTGATGCCCTTCCTTTACCAAAGCCTGCCATTCAAATTCATTGCCTTGTCTCAGCTTGGGAGACATTCCTTAGCTTGCCTTCCCCACTGAGCTCAAGAGTTAGCTACTTCTGCTTGTACAGCACAGTGCCTGGTACTCGAAACTGACCCCAACATGATATGTATCCTGCTGCTTCCTTCTCTAGAGCTCTTGAGTCAGCACAGTAGACTGTGGCCTTCACCAAAGGCAGGGCATGAATGTATATAGTTTAAGGAAGGATTTCCAGTCTTAAAGCTTTCTCACATTTATTTTAAGAAACAAATATGCATGCATAAGGTTTAGTGAGTAACAGCCTCTGTTCAAGGTAAAACTATCCTCACTTTACAAGGAAATAAACTGAAACAATAACGAGATCTAAAGCATATCAAGTGTTAAAAGTATCCCTTCCACACACACACATCCCTCTGTCAATGCCGCCACCAAGTAATAGAGGCAGCATTTGGCTGTCTGGCCTCTTTCTTGGTACTGCTAAGTAAAAGTTTATTTATTTATTAAGAGTCTCAGCATCTGCTTTGATACACTGCTGGGTAGAGTCTTTTACAGGCCCTCTGTGGTAGGTTCCTGTCCTGTTTTCTCCTTCTTCCAATGTCCATCCCATTTGTCTTTCTAAGCAAGGATTGATCATCTTACCCAGGGACCTCCTTCTTGCTTAGCTTCTTTAGGTGTACAGATTTTAGTATGTTTATCCTATCTTATAGGTCTAGTATCCACTTATAAGTGAGTATATACCGTGTGTGTCTTTCTGCTTCTGGGATACCTCACTCAGGACGATCTTTTGTAGATCCCACCATTTGCTGCAAATTTCATGGTTTTCTTGTTTTTATTTGTTGAGTAGTATTCCATTGTGTAAATGTACCACAATTTCTGTATCCATTTCTCTGTTGAGGGACATCTGGGTTGTTTCCAGGTTCTGGCTATTATGAATAAAGCTGCTGTGAACATGGTTGTAGAGTGTAGGAAATCCTATGAAAGAAGGGGGAGAGACTGGGACCTGAAGAAGACAGGAGAACACAAGAAGGAGAGCAACAGAACCAAGAAATCTGGGCACAGGGGTCTTTTCTGAGACTGATACTCCAACCAAGGACCATTCATGGATATTACCTAGAACCCCTGCTCAGATGTAGCTAGGGTCAGATGGAAGGGAAGGAGGACATTCCCTATCAGTGGACTTGGAGAGGGGGAGGGGAGGAGATAAGGGAGGGTCTGATTGGGAGGGAATGAGAAAGGGGTCTACAGCTGGGATACAAGTTTAATTAAAAAATGTTTATCCTCAATATTCTGAGCTGCATTTTCAGTTTGCCAATAAACTCTTACGTACATGGACACTGCAAAAACAGGTACAATTTCCAAGTTACTGAGTCATTCGAAAGCACGGTCTAGTTTGTGATCATATTTGTTTGTGTTTGGTTGCAGCTCTACCATGCTGAGGACAGTTTCCTAGTCCTCACCACTGATGGGATTAACTTCATGGTGAATAGTCAAGAGATCTGTGACTTTGTCAACCAGTGCCATGATCCTAATGAAGCAGCTCATGCAGTGACTGAACAGGTAACTTAGCAGAGCTTCCAGTGAGAAATTCCCATAGAGAAGAAGCTTAGAGACAGCCCGGATATATGGTATTTTAGCTAGAGTATTACAGTGAATTTGATTCCTTATTCTGTAAAGTTTCTCAGTAGCAAATTTTTACAGTCCATATATCAAGGATATGTGAAGCTTACCTTCTAACTTTGAACACATCTTGAATGAGAGCAACAGCATAATAAGTTATAATAGTAATAAAGTAATGTTTTATCAATATATGTTAGCATATGTAGCATCACAGTCATTCTCTGAGGTTAGGCTTTTCATAAAAGAGGAAAACAGAGGGACCAAGGCCACATTACAGAATTCAGCCTCAATCCCAGTCAAGCCAAGGTCCCTGAATCCCAGTTTGAGTAATGATAGCATAGTCAACTTTTGCCTGTTGATATGGTGTATGAAAGGGACCGATAAAAATATAGGAAGGTAAATGAAAAAGTATGTCACTTTTTTCAGAATTATCTTGTTAGGTTAAATTATTTTTTCATTATTGAGTGTGTGCATGCATGTGTGTGTATGTGGGTGTTTGTGCACACTGATGTTGTGGTTCTTGTCATGATGTCAGAGGGCAAGATGGAAGAGCTGGTTCTCTCCTTGCATCATGCAGGTCCAAGGCATTGAGCTCAGGCAGTACAGCTTGATTGCAGGCCCCTTGCTCCAAGTCATCTCACCGATCCTTCTCCGTTTAAATTGTGAGAAACAGCCTTACCAAAAATTGTGTATGCCTGTAGCTCCAGCTACTCTGGATACCGAGACAAGAAGGTTCCTTGAGCACAAGAGTTTCTAATGTCCTGAGTAACAGAGAGAACTCATATTTTCCTCCTCTCTGAGTAAAAAAATAGAAAATAAAAAAGAATGAAGGTCAAATTACCCCTTAAAAATACTTGCAAATCTACAGTTTAGATTGTGCTTGTATAGTTTCTGTGGTTTGTTTCTATGATGTATTTATGTAGTTTCTCTGAATTTGGAGACATTTTTTGGCTAATTAGGTAGGTGATAAAACAAATTTATTTTTCAATACTGGGAACTGAACACAGGGCCTCTTGGATGCTAGACGACTCTAGTACTGAGTGAAGTCCAAAGCCCTGCGAAAAAGAGATTTTACTGTTTAGCTTGTTATCTTTATTGTTAGTGAAATTAACTTCTAGCATGAAGTCTTTAATAATTTGTATTTCTTATTTGTTTTTCCTCTCTGCCTATTTTATTACCATTTTAATGGTTATTTTAACAACTGTCTATTAAGTATAATGTTGTAGAAAATATCTAGGTTATTAATGTTTACTATTAAGGCACAGATTATTACAGTGGATATATTTAACCCACTACCATCTCACTAAAAGACACAGACCCCTGACAGACTTTTAATAAGCCATACTTCACCTGGGGCTGGCCAGGTGAAACCACTTCATTATTTCCTAGTTCCACATCATATGTCATTTGCTATAGTCAATCCTATCTGGGCTACTTCTCATCCAAAATAATGTAAATACTTGTACATGCTTTTCATCTTTGCTGCTTCTCTCCAGCCATACCCATCCTCAGAATAAATCCCTCCTGGCCACGTGGTTCTTCTTTATGCTTAACCCCTGGAGATGTCCCTTTCCTTCCCCTCACTCTTCCCTGTCTCTCCTCTTCCTGTGACCTTCTGTCTTCCCAGCCCTCGAACCTTGGCCATGCCTACCTCATTTCTGCCCTGCCCAGGTGTAGGCATTATATAGATCAAACAGGGACTATTTGGCAGCAAGGTTACAGACCAACATTTGGGGTACATAGTCTGCTTGTGAAATAGTAAGAATCTTGGGAGGCAAGGCCAAGCAATTAACATCTGATTATATGGTGGCTCTAGATCAGTCTTTATGGTATAAAGGTACTTGACACATTTTAAACGAGTTTTTCTCTTACACTTTGTTTGTAAACCTTGTATATTTCTTGAAGCTATTCATACCAGATATCTTTGGCAATTCTTTCTGTTACAGTTTTGACCCCAGGCTGTTTGATCTGTTGGATGCTAACTGTAACCCTAAGCACTTCTGAATAGTACTGATAACACTCAGCTGTTTGAACTGGTCCCTAAAAATGACTTATAATCCTGCTGCAGACAATTTAGTTTATGCCTACTTATCTTTCATAGAAGGAATATTATAAGCATTTTTCTCATAACTTTGTACATAGCCATTTCTGAGATTTTAAATTTTAAGTTAGCATACAAAGTGGTAGGCTTATAGCATTGTTGCCATACAAAGATGTTGTTATATTTTGTTCTTTTTATCCCTCTCCCAAGCTCTTTAATTTATTGGGCTACATTCCTACATGCAGTTTTGTTGGTAAGAATTAGCACTTACTAAGGCTTTTCCATGATTTGTGCCATGCTAAGGGTTTCATGTGTGTCCTTTTTGGAAGGTGCTCAGGTCACACCTCAGTTCACAGGTGGTTTTGTTGCCAAGATTACTAAGTAGAAGATAGGAAATAGTTGGATCTGTTACTCATGTGCAGTTAATAACCATCTGATATGTGGATACAGGGTGAAACCATCATAAAACTTGTGAGATAACTGTATTTGTTAACTATTGAACCAGTTGGCTTTCCAGAGAAAGGATGCTGTCTATTTGCACAGAAGTCCAATGACTCCAGGTACTTTTCTCTTCTTCCCTGCATCTGCAGGCAATACAGTATGGTACTGAAGATAACAGCACTGCAGTGGTGGTGCCCTTTGGTGCCTGGGGAAAATACAAGAACTCTGAAATAAGCTTCTCGTTCAGCAGAAGCTTTGCCTCCAGCGGACGATGGGCCTGATTGTCAGCTTCAACTCAGTGTATCAATGGGCATATCAAGTACCTGGTAATAGCCAGAAGGTGGCCTGTACCCATGTGTCCTTGTGACCTGATAGATCCCAACACAGCATAAGCTTACCAGCCACAAACACAGTAGTATTGTCATAAATCTTCATCAACGTTATGTTCAACTGTATGTGCTCAGTGTACCGTGATGAAGCTGTGAAGGCATTGTGTGTCTCTGCGCTGAGTGGGAGAAGAAGCTAGCTTTGTACTCTTGATGACTGATAAATCTACGTGTTTTGTTTGTGATACTAGAGATGGAATCTGGGACTTTCTAAGTTTTAAGACTACCAGGCAGATCCAGGTTCTGTTTAGTAAAATTTGTCCTTTATTTAGCTAGACAGGGTTTTCTGCATTTTGATAGCTAGTCAGTGTGTTACTTGCAGCTGTCTTTTCTTTCTCTTTGTTTAAAGTGGCTTCTCACTGATTGGACTTGAACTCCTGGGTTCAAACAGTCTTCCTACTTCAGTTTCCTGAGTACCTGGGACTGCAGGATGCTCCAACTTACAAGTGTTGTTTTTTGGGGGTTTTTTTATCTTTAATTTTTTTTTTCAGAGCAGAAGAAGCACAGATTTATTAAAGGAAAGTGAGAACCTACACCCAGGAGATGGGTGAATTCTACGGGAGTAATACCCACAGTGTTATTCTTTAAATAAATGTACCAAGGAGTGAAAGTGAAAACTAGGTTCTCTATTACTGTGTCTTGTACTTTGGATCACTTACTAGGAAATTTAACCTTGAAAAAAGAAACTTCTTCAGACAAAAGACATGGCTAATGTGTATGCATATTTATAAACAGCAAATATTTCTATCCTCTTCCCCATTCATTCTTATTTTTATACAGTTAAATATGCTATATAGATGTAAGTGTTCCTTAGTCTCTGGAGAAGAATGTACATGCTCTATAAAGTGAAACACTGAAAGTGTTAATCTTGTGTAAGTTGTTGTATGTTTTATGTGTAGTATGTTTATATCACATTTTGTGTGCCCAGTAAGCAAGCTGGGTCATTTGTTGGTTAAAATAATTCTATAATGACTGATACTGGGATAGACATAGCTTGGAGTTTATGGATTTATGTCTCCATTTTCCTTATTTCTAAGGTTTATGTGAAAGGATAAATCTGTTTAAAAGGACATTCAAACATGTCAGCTTGCTATGTAAATTAGGACTGTAAAGCCACACTCCTTTTTATAAAACTGTAAATTTGCTGTTAAACTGTGAATCCCTGAATGTGTGTTTAGAATTAATCTATATTTTATTTTCACAAGCTATGTAAATTTGGTATATTGTGATGAGTGTGTATGTGTGTATATATATATATATATATATTGAAGTAATATAAAACTAAAGGGAACAATCTTGTGCAGCCTTTATCAGTTAGCTTTAAATTATTGATATATTTGACCCCGCGGACACTCCACAGATTGAGTGTCATATTTTCTGTAGTAAAGAATTGGTGGTTGTTGGTCGATAACCACTGTAGATTAAAATAGATATGGGGGCCAGATGTGGTGACCTATACCTATACTCTCAGAACTTGGAAGGAGGAGGCAAGAGAATCAGATGGTGACTTTGAGATCAGCCTGAGCTACTTAGCAAGATCCAGAGTAGCCAGAGCCACAGCTTGTCTGCCAAAACAAAATAACAACAAATGGCTGTAAGAGACTTTTTATTATGTGTACTTTATGTGGCTAACCAAAGAACACAAGTAGCCACATTGTTGTATGGTAATTTGAATATAATATTATGGGATATGAAAAGACCAGGGAATGTTAAGAGGAGCTTGGGATTTTATGGTAGAAACAAAAGAAAAATAATGAAATATATCTTCAAGTCTGATGCATTTTCTTCCTTTAACTTTTGTTTTAAATATTTAGTAGACAAAAGATGGCTCAAAATAAAATTTCTCATCATCTTGCTTTTAGGGAATGGAATAAAATACATATTGACTTTATCTGTGTTCACTAGTTAGAACAGACTCAATAAAGAATTTAAGGTCTTTTCATGGACATTAATTAAAAGAAAAAAATTGCCAGGCATATTAGCTTACATGTGTAGTTCCAACATATGGGAGGCTGAGGCAGAGGAGCTCTGAATTTGCTATGAGTTGCACAGCAAGACCCCATCTCAAGAGACAAACCAAATACAGAGGAAGGGTGTAATCTTTGTTCACTCTCTGAGATGAGGAAGCACAGGAAAAGTAGCAAAGCCTGGAAGCTTTCTTATTGAGTCAAGTATTGGGACAATATTATGAAAACAACCTTTAAAGGCACGTAAAACTTATAAACTAATGTTCATAGCAAAATTCTTGAGCATTAAAATGAAATTCTGATGTCTACACTTCATTTTGGCTTTGAGTTCCTTGCATTACTGTCCCTCTCTACTGTCCCTTTGAAACTTTGAAGCTAGGGTTGGGCTAGGGTTGTGATGTTCAGAGGTTTGAGGGCCATTCATAGATGGAGGTGAGTTCCAAACATGAAAAGGAGCAATCTGTAGATAATGGCCTTGAATATACTTGCTCCTATTTATCTGGAAAAGATTTTTGGTGGTGTTGGTGAGGTTTGGTGGTAGTTGGTGGCTGAGTTTTGACAGATTTGTCTCAACCTCCTGAGTGCTGAAATTACAGGCATGTGCTGTAATGCCTAGTTTTATCTGAAAGAAATTTAAAACCTGAATCCAGTCATTCTTGATTATGTATAAAAAGTACTGGTCTTCATAGTGGCTAGGCTGCATCCTTTCCTGCAGGCTTTACCACACATTTGTTAAGATCAAACCTGAATAAAACTACATGTTAATATGAAAAAATACATGTGTCTTTATTTTCTAAGTCTATAATTTAAAGAGTATATTATTATAATCCTAACTGATAAGCATTCATGCAGGCCTCTGATTTTGGAAATGATGCAATAGTGGAAAATAAGAGACTTTTCTTACATATTTTTATTTAATATGAATTTATCTGGGAGTTTGATACATAGGTATAGGCTCGGTATAAATGATATAATACAGAAAGTATATTAGTTGTATTAATGTGTGCCTTTCATTTCCATATAGTATGTATAAAATCTTTTTGTGCTACCACCACTTATTTGGTGAAATGTTCTTAAAAGTGTTGTGATGTTTTACAATTTTAAATTCATAAGTATTTTATCAATTCAAAAGTAAATGTAGCCCTGTTTTCTGTCAGCTGTTCATTTGTTATAATTCTTTATGTCTCTTAGCTGCTTCAAATCCAGGCCTTTTCTCCCCTTTCTACTTGGGTTAAAAGGTTCCTTGGGAGGGATCAGTTTTGTGTCTTTGTATTGTATGATGTGAACTTACCCATATTACAACATTTAAAAATTTTTACTTTAAAGAGGTAGTAGCATATAATCAAAAATATAAAAATTATTTTAAGTTTGAAATTATTTAAAGTTTGATTATTAATTAAATTTCTAAGAATGCATATGGGGTTAATCTCATGGTAACATAACAGTAAGAAAATGCTTCAAGGTGGGACCCAAGGAGTTCACATTTAGTGTGGAGCAACTGTAGCCAAGTGTTTGTGTTCTCCTTTACTCTCCAGGTTCCCCATATACCTGTGTCTGTAAAGCACAGGGTTATGAGATTTGAGCTGTTACATTACATTGAATTTCTTAGATTTCATTATGGAAATGACTTAAGCAGGAATAACAAGTTGTGTTTTACAAGATGAATAAACCAAAATGGTGACCTGCCTGCTGCTTTTGGCAGCTGGAATAAGACCAGTTGGTTCTGCCGCAGCTACTGTTGTTTGATGGTTGGAATCGACTGTGGTGTCACAGAGTTCTGGACTGTGAAAGCTCAGATGTGTTCTACCACCAAGAATGACTGACCTGTCATTGGTTGCAGAAGTCAGCACTGTGGTATGACCTAAAGTAATTGAATTTCTACTGAATTTTGGATATTTGTTTTGTAATTTGCCAACGTTGTACTTGGTATAGTCCCTTTGTAGTAAGTTTGACTATTGTCTTAAATGTATGTGCTAGAGTAACTGAACAAACTAAAATCACCCGTCTCAGTGTTGAAAACATTCTAATAAAATGCACATAGTAAATGCTTCCTAATCTCCAGCTCTGATTATTTGGCATCTGTGTTTATTATATCTGTGATCTCCTGAACATTATGAAGGAGTGAAGGTCAATAAAAACTTGGGATTTTTCTTTTTAGTAGACAGATTTTAACTATTTGCCAATTAATGTCAAGATTCTGTAGGAAAAAAGTCATTCTATTTTTGTACAAGGGATTAAAACTAGTGCCTCACAAAGGCAGGCAAATGCCCTCCACTAAGCCAAACCTCTGGGCCTGTGGGTCTGTGGTGGTTTGAATAGGTTTGGCCTCCATAGACTCATGTATTTAAATGCTTGGCCCACAGGGAATGGCACTATTTGGAGGTATGGCCTTGTTGAATGAAGTGTGTTGTGTCACTGCGGGGGTGGGCTTTGAGGTCTCATAAGCCCAGTAAGAAGAAGAGCTTCCAACTGCCAGTATATAGAAGCAGTTTCCTGGCTGCCTTCAAATCAAGAACTCTTAGCTCCTTCAGCAACATTCCTGCCTGCTGCCATGCTTTCTGCCATGATGATAATAGACTAAACCTCTGAAATTGTAAGCCAGTGCCAATTAAATGTTTGCCTTTATAAGTGTTGCCTTGGTCATGGTGTCTCTTCACAACAAAAAAAAAAAACCCAAACTAAGTTACACACACACCCAGTGCTTTAAGGTATAAAGAAGCACTTAGAGAATGTTCAACATCATTAGTCATCAGGGAAATGCAAATTAAAACAACTCTGAGATTCCACCTTACACCATTAGAATGGCTAAGATCAAAAACTCAAGTGACAATACATGTTGGTGAGGATGTGAAAAAAGGAGAACACTCCTCCCTTTCTGGTAGGAGTGCAAATTTGTACAACCTCTTTGGAAATTAATCTGGAGATTTCTCAGAAAATTGGGAATAGCTCTACCTAAAGACCCAGTCGTACCACTCCTGGGCATATGCCCAAAAGACACTCCACCATACAACAAGGACATTTGTTCAACTATGTTCATAGCAGCTTTATTCTTAATAGCCAGAAACTGAAACAACCCAGATGTCCCTCAAATGAAGAACAGATAAAGTAACTGTGGCACATTTACACAATGGACCGCTACTCAGCTATTAAAAACAAGGAAATCATGAAGTTTGCAGGCAAATAGATGGAACTGGAAAAGACCATCCTGAGTGAGTTAACCCAGACCCCAAAAGATACACAAGTTATGTACTCACTTACATGCAGACCTGCTTACATGCTTACATGCTTACATGCCGTCTGCGGCAAGTCTGTTTACATGCTCTTTACAACTTGCTATTAAGAACAAACCAGCTTCAAACTGGCTTCAGTCCTCCTGCCTTGTCCTCTGAGTTCTGGGATTACAGGTGTGTGCTGCCCTGCCTCCTTTGTAAGTCTGATCATTCATACTGCATTTGTTGCTTTTCTTATTTCTCTGACCAAATACCTGACAAGCAACTTTAATTACAAAGGATTTTTCTCATACTGGTACTGTTGCTGTTGTTCTCACTCACAGCTTAAGGAATACAGTCCATCACTGCAGCGGAGGACAGAAAGGCAGGCAGCCACTCACAGCCTAAGGAATACAGTCCATCACTGCAGCGAAGGACAGAAAGGCAGGCAGCCACACTAAATCCACAGCCAGAAGGCAGACACTGCCACTCTGCCCTCTTTCTCCTTTTTGGTCATCTGCAGTGGAGCCCAGGGCTGCCCACATTCCAGGTAGGTCTTAGTTATTTAACCGATCCAGACAAACCTAAACACACCCAGAGCTGTGTTTCCATGGTGTGTCTAAAGCCAATCAGGTAAATGATGTGGATTAACCATTATAATAATATTGTGTGCCAATTTATGATGCATTCTACTTGTTAGGTAACATTGGTTGTTTTTCATGTTTATATTTGTGTGTTTGATTGTTTGTTTATTAGCAGTATTATGGATAGAACTCAGAGTCCATGCATGTTAGACAACAGTTCCAGCACTGAGCCACACCCCTACCCCCCATCTTTACTATTTTTAAATCTCCCCTCACTTTATACCAGTTTCTCACACTTTCTCAGCCACAAGGAATTTGAATGTGTTATTAAATAAATATAAAAAATGGTGTACTCATTATTTAGATCTTCAGCCCGGAGAAACAACAAGCAAAACAAAACAAAGCACTAAGTGGTGTTTGCCCTCCTGGTACTCTGTTTTTTATCATGCTGATTCCAGGCATCAATCAGAAACTTTATTGTGACCTTGATGTCTCAAACTTCAAACACTTGTAATAGCCCTCGTGCAGCTTCTCTACCAGTTCAAACATAGTCTTAAGAGTTAACAATTTAAACATGACAGCACCCCCTGTTCTGTTCTGATGTTTGGCTTTGAACACTTCAAAGAAAGCCCAATGTTGTAGTCCATGTAATGCCTGGATTCAGAAGGCTGAAGTAAAAAGCTAGTGAGTTTGAAGGCAGCCTGAGAAACATACTGATGTGGATATAAACATGTTTTTGTTTTGGTCATGGGTGTGGGATGTGGGACTGATTCAGATGGTCCACAGCAGCAGACTATTTGCTTCATGCAGGCTCTGAGAGGAGCTATGTGCTAGCTGCAGTTAATTTGAATCTAAGGACCCTGGAGAGAGAAAAAAATGGCAGAGCCCAGAGAGTGTGAAGGAGAGAAAGAACAAAAAGCTGTTCCTGCTTCTCTCTTGCTGCTTCTAGTTGCTGCTGTGAAACAAGAAGATGGAGATCTCCTGAAATGAGGATTGACCTGGCTCCAAGGAACCCAATGATCCTGATCAGCAGGAAGCAGTTAAGAGAACTGTGGCCCCTCTCCCACTAACCTTTTCTCCCTCCTACATGGTGTTGGGTGATGGAAGGGATTGGGGTGGAGTAGGGAGAAAAAGATAGGAGATGTAAATAAGAGTTAAAAAAAAAAAAAAACTAGTGACAACAAAATACAGACACCAAGTCACCAACAATAAAACAAAAAATATTAATAAATTAAATTTTTTTTATATTTAAATATTTTGCTAAAGATACATGTACTTTAGAAAATGGGCCCAGAGGCATCTAAGCTGGACCAAATATGAAAGTCTCCCCTTGAAGACTAGCTTTCATGATATCAAAAGGTACCATACAAACATTCAAAGAAGGGAGGCAGTCAGGAGTCCTACTCAGCTATGACACCTATGAACGACATCAATAATAACCAGCATAACATGATAATCATATGGTGCAGTAATGGCATGCATACCTTGGTGGTAACGAACAGTTCTCTAATTTGACCTAAGACTTGCTCAACAAGGAGACCATGTTGGTACTGGAAACCTGACTAACAACTCAGTGCTAGTAAAGTTATGATTATTGGAGGAAAATCTATATAGCCACTGGTTTACTAATCCAGCATAATCTCTAACAATTTATGAACATTTGTTTTCACCCCTCATCAAGAAAACTTCTCTTTGCAACAGGTGGACACCACTACAGAAAACCACAACTAACCAAAATGAAGAATTGTGGAGCCCAGTCTCAATGAATGCACCTAAAAATGTTTCCACTCTGAAACTTTGGGAAACATTACAGAAAAGAGGACAAAAGGATTCTAAAAAGATTCAGGGTGTTTGCTATGAGAACATGTCTCCTAGTAACATCAAAAGCTAAACCTATAACTCGGCTGACATAATCTCTCACAACTGACCAAATGTGAACCAAAGCAGGATGATACCAATGAATATGCCAAACTGGATGGAGTGGGGGGGGGGGGCAAGGGGGAGCCTATGAGGCCTCAACCCTTTACAGAGCACTACAGGCAACTGAGTAAGTTGGGAGAAGGAGAGGTGACTTTTGCAGGGAAGAGAGTCCACCCAATTGGTTGTCCAGTTCCAAACTGAAAACATACATATAGGTAGCAATATACAGAACAAACAGGTCGTATTTAGAAAGACAGATAGGTAGAAAGATAGATGATAGATGAGATGGAGAGATGGTAGATATGTATATACATATACTTATATGCATGCAATAACAATTGGAATGTAAAGAGGCAATGAATTTGAAGGAGAGCAAGGAGTGGTATATGGGAAAGTTTGGAGGAAGGAAGAAAAGGCAAGGGAGAAATATTGTAATCAAATTATAACTTCAAAAAGAACATAAACAAAGCAAAAAAACCCTTCAAAAAAAAAAGCACAATGTGGTGGTCAATACCTGTAAAGCTATCACTTAAGAAGCTGAAGGAGGAAACTACTGAGTTTGAAGCCAGCCTGGGCTACATAACAAAAATATGAAATATAATAAATCAAAAATTTAAGTACTTAAAATTTTTAACTTAAACAAAAGTCTCAAGAGCCTATTAAAGTGGACTCAGCATTCCAGCATCCTGCCACCATGCTTTTTGTTCCATAGGTCTATTTAATGTTTGTAGGTCTAGTTACACTATCATTTAGTGTATAGAACTGGTTTTAAAACCTGGATCTGATTTTAGTCTGAGAACAGCACTGCATAAAAACCCTTAATACTTAAAAACGTCTAATATAGTAGGTATAACTAAAAAAGCCAAATTTAAATGTTACAACTTGCAGCTGGTAATTAGAAAGAGGGGGGAGGGAAAGAGAGAAAGGGGACAGAGAAAAATGTCTAGAAAAGCATACTTAAGCTTTTGGACGGTATATGAAAGAAAAAGAAAAAAATGAAAAGTTACTCAGAAAAAAGGAAAAGGTGACCCAGAAAATCAGACAGCCTTAACAGTGTTACCCAGAGGGAAGTTGTGTAGGGCCTGTAAGAAGGGAGGAGTTTCTGAGAGACATAACTACTTATTTCACTAAGGGTATAATTATTCCTCCCCTCTCCTAAGCATGACTTCAAATGAATTAGATATACTGTGGATGGACTCCAAACTAGATGATTAACAATGGATTAACTCTTAAGGGAGGAAACAGTAGTATGCAACGTTTTATTCTTGGGTCACTTCAGAATATCATATCTCCATTCAGAACCAGAGGTATTTCACACTTTTGACTATGATGCCAAGAAGATACACTGGTTGTTGGTATGTGTGTATATGCCTATATAATCCTGAATTTGTTCCCCTTCCCAATGTATCTTATTGAATAAATATCCTTTCTCTGATTTTCACTAGTGCATCTCTCTGTAATTGGTAGATTGAGGACTAGTAACCAAAACTAACTTTTTTGGGCTGCTGGAGCCCAGGTTTGTGCCCTGAACTCTGGTGACAAAGGCAGTGGCACTGTGAAAAAGTGGAGTCCATAAAGACAGTGCAAGTTTGCTGAATTCCACAATGCTTCATTGCTAGAGATCTTGGATTCTGCACTAAAAGAAAAAAAAAAATCACAGGACTGGAAAATGAAATATAATCAATATTAAAAATGTTCCCCAATGAAACTAGGTGTATTAGCTACTTGGAAATCTGAAGCAGGAGGACTGTGCGCTATGAGTTCAAGACTAGCAGTGTCAACTTTTTAAAACAGTAAGCAAAAATCAGTGAAATTGGTGGTTTATCTTAATGCACAGCTTCAAGCGCACTCAATCAAGAAAAACAAACAAAAAAGACCCTTTATTCTTGCCCTATATGTTGAAGATCAACCATCAAGACCACATCACATTCTGATTCTGGAACCAATTAAACCAAATTCACAAACACTATACACACTGGGATGTATATTGGGATTGCCTTTATACATCTTAGAAAGTTTCCGCTGAACTGGGTTTCCATACTGCTCCTCAAATGTCCCTCAATTCTAGCTCTGCCTGTGTTTCCTTCAGCAACCCCATGTCCCTTCCCTACCCCTGCTGCTCCTCACCCCACCAGCCCTAGTCCACCATAAAATTATTCTTTTTCTCCCTCCCGGGGAGATCCATGTCCACCCAACCCCAGTACCTTTCCTCTATTTTTAACCTCTCTGAGTCAATGGTTATCATTTATTTGATGGTAATAACCACATATAAGCAAACATATACCATCATTCCGGGTCTGGGGTATCTAACTCAGAATGGCTTTTTTCTAGTTCTATCCATTGCCATTCAACTGCTTTTTTTTTTAAAGCTAAATAATACTCAATAAAGTGTATGTAAAGGTACCACATTTTTTTAACCAATTTATCTGTTGAGAGACATCTAGATTGTTTCCAGTTTCTGGCTATTATGAATAGATGCAATGAAAATGGTTGAGCAAGTGTTCTCATGGTAGGATAGTGTCCTTTAAGTATATGGCCAAGAGCGGAATAGCTGAGTCTTGAGGTATACTGATTCCCATCTTTCTTAGGAACCCAAATATTAATTTTCATAGTGGCTGTGGAAGTTTGTACTCCCTCCAGCAATGGAGAAGTATTTCCTTTGTTCCACATTTTTTCCAGCATGTGCTGTCACTTGTGTTATTGATGTTAACATTCTAACAGGTGTAGGATGGAATCTCAACGTAGTTTTGATTTTTGTTTGCTGGTTTGCTTTATGGCTAAGGATGTTGAACATTTCTTTAAGTGTTTCTCAGCCATTTGAGATTCCTGTATTAGGGGTTCTCTGTTTAGATGTTCCTCATTTTTAAATTGGATTATTTGGGTTTTTTTTTAAATATCTAGTTTCTTGAGTTCTTTATATATTTTAGATATTAACTTGTAATGAAAGTTTTTTAAAATTTTTGTAAACTCAGTTATGTTATATAAATATGTTTTTGTTTTAATCCCAAGTGTGGGATTTTAGTTTGGGCTTTAGTTTGTCCACAGCTGGTAATTGTCTTCTGCAGGGTGTGATCTTTGACCTTCATGTGGCACAGAGAGGGACGTGATTTAGGATGCTGAGGATATAAATGCGAAAGCCCAGGAAGAGAAAGTGTGGCATGCAGGTGGTGTGGAGTGACGGTTTGAAGAGACCAGAGGAGGACGATGTGGCAGTTTGGAGCAGACTGATGGACAGAAATGCTTTGAGGCATAGCTGTTTGGAGGAGACTGCTGGCTGTATTTGCTGTTGATGGAGATTGGTTTTGCCCTAAAAGAACCCATCAACCCTAAAGAGATGAAAGAAGTAAAGAGGTCTGAGCCTCCTCTCCCCACTAGCCTTCTCTCTCCCACCTTGGGTTAAAGAAAGGAGGTACAAGTGAAAGGGAGGTTAGAGGCCCAAACACCCCCAAATAAAGCAGAGTTTTGAAAGGAGTGCTACATTAACCCTCTATTGTATATGGCGTTGATAAAAATCTTTTCCCTTTCTGTAGGTTGCCACTCATTGATAGTGTCCTTTGTCTCATAGAAGGTTTTCAGTTTCATGAGGTTCCATTTATTAATTGTTAATCTTAGTACCTGAACTAGTAGTATACTGTTAGAAAGTCTTCTCCTGTGCCAATGAGTTCAAGGCTATTCCTCATTGTCTCTTCTATAAGGTTCAGTGTATCTGGTTTTATGTTGAGACCTTTGATTTGAAGTTGAGTTTTATGCAAGGTGGTAAGTATGGATCTATTTGCATTCTTCTACGCTGGGGTTTCTCATTCTTCTGAATCCTTGCCCTCATCTTCTACTATGCAGCTGCTTGCTGACTTCCTTGTCTAATTTGAAAGGCATGACTTTCTCTCCCTTCATACCCACCCACAACTCATAAGATTTACAACTTGCTTGCCCTGTTATTTTTCTCTCAAATTCTTATAAAGGGTCTTTTATCTCCCTAATAACTCCATTTTTAATTCACTTTACTATCAAGACCAAGAACTCTGAAAAGGAACTCATTTTCTCCAGAAACATGTGCAACCATAGACATTCCTAGGGATACAGCAGTTGATTGTGCTTCAGGACTTTAGGTATGTCAAATGTACAGTGAGTACTCTTTAAGTTTCCTCTGGGGATGGGGGGATTAAATCTCCAGGCTTTATCACTCTGTCTTGCCCAAGTATATATGCCTTTTGTATTGGCTCTGGGAATGAAGGAAAAAGTTTCTATTTTCTACCATCCCTGCTTCCCTTCCTTGGTGATAAGGGCAGAATATGGAGTGGGTATAGAATTCATCTCTCTCTCTCTCTCTCTCTCTCTCTCTCTCTCTCTCTCTCTCTCTCCCTTCCTTTCTTTCTCTGTTATGGTTCCTCTATGCTCTCTCAGTACAGCATTATACATGCACACTGAGTGTACATTCCTATTCTTTCTTGGTTCTTTCAGTGGCTTCAGGTGACACCTTTTGACCAGTTCCCATCATCTTGGAATTTCTTCATCTTCATCATAGTATGACTTATGAACTCATTCTCTTGTATGATTCTTTGTTCCTTTCTGTTTCATTGCTTTACTATTTTGACACATATACTTCCAGTTACCTGTCCCTGCTCCTGTTTATGTAATGTTTTCCTATATGTCCCTATAATCATATGATAAAGGCAATGCATTTCTTTTTTTTTTTTTTATAGAAAATAGGATTTATTATCACATTTGAGATGAACGCAAAGGACTGTTCCCAGAAATCCTTTGCATATTAACATTGATAGATTGGATTTATTCAACATACAGAAAAATCAAAGCCTGTCAGAAAGCACTTTCTTCTTGAGGACAGCATGAACATGGGCAGTTTCTATAAGTTTCCAGCATGTGAATTCACATTGAGCAGACAGACTCGGCTCACAGGTCTGTTGCCAGGTCCAGCTGCTTCTATTCCTCGGGGTCCCTTCAAAAATCATAGCAGCCAACCAGCAGGATTCACAGTAACCAGGAGGAAAGACATTGATGTCAGACCTTTCACAAGAGCCCTGAGTTATGTTTCAGAAGCCAGGCTCAGGGGGTTGTGGCTTGTGCCAACTCAGGTCACACACAGTACAGTGCAGTTGCATCACAGTTTGGCAATGCATTTCTTAAATCAGACTGAGGAGGTAGTTCCAGCTGGGCATGCCTTTAATCCCAGCACTTGGAGCCAGAGGCTTATGAGTTCAAGGCCAGCCTGCTCTACAAAGTGAGTACAGGACAGCCAGGGCTACACAGAAAAAACCCTGCCTTGAAAACAATTTTAAAAACAAACAAAAAAAGAGGTAGTTCCAGGCTCCCCCATGTCTTAGTAATTGTTCTATTGTTGTGAAGAGACACCATGACAACTCTTACAAAAGAAAGAATTCAGTTGGAAACTTACAGTTTCAGATGGTTTATCCATTATGATGGCAGAGATCATTATGATGGCACACAGGCAGACATGGTGCTGGAGAAGCAGCTGAGAGTTCTCTTTCCAGATCTGCAGGTAGTAGGTAGAGAGAGTCACTAGACCTGGCTTGGGTTTTTGAAAACCTCAAAAATCTCAACCTATCTCCAATGACATGCTCCTAAGCCTTCCAAATAGTGCTACTCCCTGGGGATCAAGCATTTAAATGTTAGCCTATGGAGCCATTCTTACTCAGTGACCACATTTAATGGAGGATCTTCTGATTTTGAGATATTATTTAACATAAGGTATCTCATGGGTTCTAAAGGGAACTTAAAGATTCTCTTCTCCAGATTTAGATTCCTTGTGGGTCCTGACTGTCGTGGGCCGGGTCATAGCTGCTTTTGACGGCTATTTGAAATGCAAGTCTCAGCACAGGAAGACAGGTTTTTTCCAGGCCTTCCCTTGGAGACAGGGAAGGATTTGCAAGTCCATTGGCCTTTTGTTTAGTGACAGCAGGTGGGAGAGCTTGTTTGAAATCTCAACTCTGCCTCACTTCCTTGTAAAAATTAACCCTTTGTGTAAACTGTTTGTATAAATAAACAAAGCTGGCTGGCCTCGTGGCCTTTCCGGTAAAGAGCATATTGACGCTATAGGGCTCATTGGAGCCACGAGCCAGCGGCCAGAAACCTCTCGGAACATAATATGTGTAGTGTACATTATTAATTTCAATCCTCACTCCCGACTCAGAACCCTGTTCTGCTCTGCTGCCTATGAGGAAGTTGAGTCCTTACCATTAAGGTAAATTTGGAAGCGAGTGTAGGATGCTACGATCCTTGTTCCCAGGAGGCTTTCAGTTGGTTCTTACAAACCAAAGTAACTTCTGAATTGAGCAGAGCATGCTACTACTGCTGGTTCTCAGGTCTATGAGTTTGCCTCAATTTGACTCTCAGAGCTATTTCAAACTTCTCTACTTTTTTTGTTTTTAAACTCAAGGTTGGTGTGATGTCTATCTTTGTTGTCATCTGGAAACATCTAAAACTGGAAATTCTGGACATTCCATGAGGGATTTCCTTAATCGGATTGCTTAAAGCAGAAAGACCTGTCCTAACTCTGGCCCACACCTTCCTGTGGCAGCTCACATTCAAAACATGGAGGAAGGAAGCTTTAGGGTTTTTTGTTTGTTTGTTTGTTTGTTTGCCTGCTTGCCTTTACTCTGACTGGCAAGTCCATTTTTCCTGTTCCTGAGTCATTCATTTTCTGGTATTAGAGCTAACTTCTTTGGGATTCCTCTACAGACTGCAAACAGGTAGCTCCATGGGATGCCCGCACTAGATTGGGACTACCAAGACATTTAGTCTTGGGGACTGAACAACTATTGAATCTTTGGCCTTTCCACTCTAGGCATGGAAATATATATTATATTACATATTTTATATACATATATATATATATTATGTTTTATCAACTGTTCATTTAGAGAATCATGACTAATACAAATGTTAGTATTTATTTAAAAATTATGCCTCACACACAATAGATATTATATAGAAGAGATTTATTGGATGGAGATGGAAAGATAGGGAAAGAAAAGAGATAGACATGGTGGGGACCAGGAAAGAAAGGAAGGTAGAGAGAGCAAGAGAGGAGAGTAAGAAAGGAAGATAAGAGAGGAGACTAGGAGAGGAGAGTAAGAGAAGAAGGTAAGAGAGGAGAGCAAGAGAGAGACAAAGTGGCGGGTTGGTCCTTTTATAGCTTGTGCATGTGCAGCTGAACCTCACCTGCTACACACCTGGTAGGAGACACATTTTGAGATCAGGGATGGAGATATTTCCAGACAATCGGTTGTTGTACAGGATCGTTTTGGCAAATCGTTTTTTGTGTTTGTTTGTTTTTCCATATGAAGTTGAGAAATTTTTTTCAAGTTCTGTAAAGAATTGTGTTGGTATTTTGACATGTGATGACATCATAGGTTACTAGGCAACTCAGAAGCAGGCTACCTGTATGCTAACAACCAGGAAATAAGAGAAGAAAATGTTTTAAAGTATATAATTATGAAAATATTTGTAATAAAAGAGTATTTCTGTATAGTAAATGTTTGTCAGAAATTAAAGTAAAGTTGATTTTTTCCAGAATATGAAAGCTAAAAAAGCCTAAGAAAGTTATGGAAGGTCTTTTTTTTTTCTTCCCTGAGACAGGGCTTCTCTGTGTATCCTTGGCTGTCCTAGACTTATTTCATAAACCAGATTGGCCTTGAACTCACATCCATCTGCCTGGCTATACACCATGATGGTCATGGAGTCACCCTATGAAACTGTAAGCTCTCAATAAACACTTTTATTAGTTGCCTTGGTCCTGGTGTGTTTTCACAGCAATAGAAAGGAAACTGAAAAAAGTTAACTCTATGATGATAGTCACAGCATAGCAGCAGGAGCTGGAAGCTGGGAGCTCACATCTTCAACTGCAAACACAGAACAGAGAGAATGACCGTAAGTCACATGGAGTTTTTAAACACTCAAATTTTGTCTTCAATGACATATCTCCTAAAACTCCCAAAACATATCCAGCAAATGAAGAATGAATATCCAAACATGTTAGCCTGTGGGAGCCATTCCTATTCAAACCACTGCATCCTGGCTCCATCGACTTATACCCATATCATAATGTAAAATGCATTTAGTCCAACTTCAAAAGTCCCATAGTCTCTCACAGTCTCAACACTGTTTAAAAACCCAAAGGCTCTTCTGAGTCTTAAGACAATCTTTTATTTGTAACCCCAACACAAACAAAAAGCACATATTTCCAACATATAATATACAGATTATACATTGCTATTTCAAAATGTAGGGATTGTGGCAGAGTGATGAAATACTGAACCTAAGCAAGAATAAAACCAAGCAGGGCAAATACCAAATTCTGTGGCTTTGTGTCCAATGACACAAGAACTAGATGGCCCCACCCTTTCAGCTGTTTTACCCGTTCTGAATATCTCTCTCGAGCTGCTTCCACTCCCTATATAGAGCTCTCCTTGGTAGATACCTCATGGCTTTGATATCTCCCAACAACTTAAGGTCTCCAACAGACATGGGTCTCAGACTAGCCTTCACTTTTATATTTTCACACAGTGGCCTCTCAAGGGATCCTGTTCTCTGAGGGCCGTCACCACAGACTCCATTGACACATGCTGTTTCAGCTGCCTGGTCTCAGAAACCCTCTGAAACCAAGGAGAACAAGTCTACTAACTATCCCACTGCTTTCACACTGTGCTTGCCTCTGAAGCCAGCACCACACAGATAGTTCTGTTGTCATTTGGGGATAGACTTTCACCCACTGATCCACATTAGCAGCAGTTTCTGTTTGTAGTTGCTTTTAAGGAGCATAACATTCCTCAGTCCTTCTCTTTTCACAAGTTGGATGCTTAGCTGCAGGGTGGGGATAGGGGGCTTGGGGGGAGGGATCTGGCTGTGAGGACAGCCTTCCCTTTAACCCAGTGCAGAGCAGGAGCTATTTATTTACTCATTTATTTATTTATTTTCTTTATGTGCATAAGTTTTTTTAATGTGCATATATAGCTGTGTGACGGTGTTAGAGTTACAGTTTGGAGCTGCCACGTGGGTGCTGGGAATTGAACCCCAGTTCTTTGAAAGATAAGACACTGCTCTTAACTGCTAACACATCTCTTTCCAGCCCCAACAATGATTTCCTTAATGGTACTTATCTTATCTCTTTATGCTCTGACCTTGGCTACAACACTTAGTTTAGTAGTATTAGTTTGATGTATTGTGCTGGAGAGATGGCTCGTCTGTTAAGAGCACTGACTATTCTTCCAGAGGACAAGGGTTCAATTCCTAGCATCCACATGGAAGCTAACAATTGTCTATAACGCTAAGATCTGACACGCTCACATAGACATACATGCAGGCAAAAATCAACATACATAAAATAAAAATAATTAAATTATTTTTAAAAATAGTGTATTACTTTTAAATTTATTCTTAGACAATTTTTAGGACAAAGGCAAAAGACAACCAAATACTTTGCCAAATCCCACAAGAATTGTCTCTACCTCTGCTGCTGAAATTGTTCTCTCTGAAACCTCTTGACCTGGGCCTCCAGAGTCCACGTTGCTGCCACCATTACTGTTTCTCATAATGTTGTGTTGGGACTTTTCCTTTTTTGTTTTTTAAAATTTTCTCATGTATATGTATACTGAAGCCCTAATTATTATTATATAAGTTACACACTGCTCAACAGGTTGTGGTACAGTGAAAGGTGAAACTGAAACAGTGGGAGAGCTTAGAAGAGAGAGGAGAATGCAGAGTGGGGAGGGAGACAAAAAGAGAATCAGAGGGACAGACAGAGGGACAGGCAGAGATAAGAGGAAGAGAGAGGGGAAGAGAGGAAGAGCAAGATGGCAGAGTGGCAGGTGGGCTATATACCGAGCACCTGGTGCAAGTGATGACATAGGACCCAGGTGATGACATAAGACATTGTCAGGCCACTCTGAGGGCAGGCCAGCTCAACTGTCTGCACAACATAGCACTAATTATAAGGTTGGCTGAACTATAGGGAAAATTCAAGTCCCAGCCTCAGATGGTATTTGCAGATAAAGTAAATCCTGTAACTTGGGATGGGAAGGTATGAAGCTGAGAACTTTAAACACTCAGATTCTGTTTGTTTATTTGGTTTTTGTTTTGTGTATTGTCCCCAAGACGGGATTTCACTGTGTAACCCTGGCTGCCCTGGGGTTCACTCTGTAGGATGACCATGAACTCAGAGATCTACCTGTTATCAATTACTGCCCAGCTAACTCTCAGATTTTTAAGCGTTTTTCTCACCTGAGAAAGTTGTCTGTCCACACTCAGCAGATGTACTTATGCCTTCTACCCCTTGAAATATTGGACTTTCTTGCCTTTGACTGAGAAAATTAATCCTTCATTGTCTGTTAAACCAACAATGACTTTCTCTGAAGGAAAAGCCAGGCAAGACAATACAAATGTCTCTCAGGGCCCACCAATAGTGCCTCTAGATCTATAACCAGACTTAAGGCTAAGCAGGTTTCTAGAGGAAAGGTAGAGAGTGTAGACCATGATGAGATGTACTACACTACTAAAGAGATTAATGAATTTGCTAATTCATTAAGCAGAAATCAAGAGAATATGTGTAGGGATGGATTTTTAGGGTGTGGGATAATGGTGGAAAGAACATAAAATTGGGTTAGGATGAGTTTATTGATAAGGACCCACTGGATGGAGATTCTAGGTTGAATATGGAAGCTCTCATAGTTTAAAAAAAACATTGTCAAAAGTTTGTTTGACAGGGTATCAAAGCAAATATAAAGAAACATAACCAACCTTTTAGCAGAATGCAGGGAATCATATGAAAGAAGGGGGAGTTAGTATGACCTGGAAAGGACAGGAGCTCCGCAAGGACCAAATATATCAGGGCACAGGGCTCTTTAATGAGACTGTCTCTCCAACCAAGGACCATGTATGGATATAACCTAAAACCCCTACTTGTATATAGCAAATGGTAGCTCAATATCCAAGTGGGTACCCTAGTAAGGGGAAAAGGGACTATTTTGGACATGAACTCAATGGCTGGCTCTTGGACCTCCCCTGCCCCCCCCCCCCGGAATAGGACATTGCAGCCAGTCCTGAAGAGACCTGATAAGCTAGAGTTAAATGGAAGGGGAGGAGGTCCTCCCCTATCAGTGGACTTGGAAAGAGGCAGGGAGGAGATGAGTGAGGGAAGGGGGGATAGGGAGGGAATGCAGGAGGGGGCTATGGCTGGGATACAAAGTACATAACCTGTGATTAATATAAAATAAAAATGTTAAAATTTAAAAAAAAAGGTTTGTTTGAAAGCAACAGAACAGGAGCCTACCACAGAGGGCTTCTGAAAGACTCTAACTAGCAATGTATCAAAGCAGATATTAAGACTCACAACCCAGGGAGATCCAAGATGGCTGCCACGAGAGAACACTGTGTCTGAGGAGTAGATGAGCAGAAACAACGCAGCGACCAGGAGACTGAACTCTGGGACCTAAAAGGCCAGCATTGTGAGTGCCAGGTGAGCGGAACTCCTACGGTGAGAAAATCAAGTGGGAAAACCCTAGGGACAACCAGTTACTACCTGGAGAAATTTCCCGGTGACCAGCGGCGCACAGCTCTGATCTGGACGAGCGGCTGCGCTGGGTGCCCGCACCCGCCATTGTAGACTGGATCGCACAGTCTCGCGGGCAGTCTCAGGAGGAACCGGGTGCCGTTTTCACTGAACTGCACCCTGCGAGCTCACACTGCACCCGGGATCTGCTTCA
>CM053763.1:69741194-69814965 GCA_028658305.1 Pachyuromys duprasi | reverse complement strand
CAGAGCAGATATTAAGACTCGAGATCAAGCCTTTGGCAGAGGGCGAGAAGTAATGATAGATCTGGGGGAGGTTGTTGAGACTTGGGGAGAACAAGAGCTCCACAAAGACCAAACTGAGCAGGGCACAGGGGTCTTGTATGAGACGGTTTCTACAATCAAGGACCATGTGTGGATGTGGCCTGGAACCCCCGCTCAGATGGGGCCCATGATAGCTCATTGTCGGACTGAAGACCCTAGTGAGGGAAACAGGGACTGTTTCAGTCATGAACTGGATGGCTGACTCTTTGACCCTCCCCCATACAAGCCGGGGAGTGACAGACTGGCTAGATCCCAGGGGAGGACATTGCAGCCAGCCTTGAGGAGACAGGATGAGCTGGGGTTGGATGGAAGGGGAGGAGGTCCTCCCCTGTTGGTGGACTTGGAGGGGGCGGAGAAGAGGGAGATGAGGGAGGGAGTGGGAGGGTGGGAGGGAATGAGGGAGGGGACTACACCTGGGATGCAAAATACCTAACCTGTGATTGAGATAAAAATAAATAAATTTAAAAAAAACTATTTTTGCCTGCTCAAATAAAATATGCATGCAGATTCACAAATTTAAATATTGTGATTATATAATCAAAATAAATACATATAAATACATACATAATACTTATATATATGTATTATATATAATACATGTATTACACATACAAATATAATACTTATAAATACATAAATATATAATACTTATAAATACATAATACTATATATATTTGGGTAATCAAAGCATCCTGTTTTATAATCAAAGCATCTTAAAACAATTTTCTTGATTGATTCCACTTACCAAAGCTGAATCAAGACCAGGAAAATCAATTGAATAGTCCTATATCCCTTAAGGAAATAGAAGCAGTCATCAAAAGTCTCCCATCCAAAAAAAGCCCAGGACCAGGTGGTTTCAGCACAGAATTCTACCAGACCTTCAAAGAAGAGCTAACTCCAGTTCTCTTCAAACTATTCCACCAAATAGAAACAGAAAGAACACTACCAAACTCATTCTATTAAGCCACAGTCACCTTGATACCTAAACCTCACAAAGACTCAACAAAAAAAAAGAGAATTTCAAGTCAATCCCCCTTATGAACATTGATGCCAAAATACTCAATAAAATACTTGCAAACGGAATCCAAGAACACATAAAAGATATCATCCACCATGACCAAGTAGGCTTCATCCCAGTTATGCAGGGGTGGTTCAATATATGGAAATCCATCAATGTGATCCACAATATTAACAAACTGAAAGAAAAAAAAACTCACATGATAATCTCCTTAGATGCCAAAAACCATTTGACAAAATCTAACACCCATTCATGTTTAAAGTCTTGGAGAGATCAGGGATACAAGGCACATACCTAAATATAGTAAAGGTAATATACAGCAAGCCTATAGCCAACATCAAACTCAGTGGAGAGAAACTTAAATCAATCCCACTGAAATCGGGGACAAGGCAAGGCTGCCCATTGTCTCCATATCTCTTCAACATAGTACTTGAAGTCCTAGCTAGACCAATAAGACAACTAAAGGAGATCAAAGGGATACAAACTGTAAAGGAAGAAGTCAAAGTATCCCTATTTGCAGATGATATGATAGTATACCTGAGTGACCCCAAAAATTATACCAGGGAACTCCAACAACTGATAAACACTTCCAGCAAAGTGGCTGCATACAAAATCAACTCAAAAAAATCAGTAGCTCTCTTGTATACAAAAGACAAAAGGGCTGAGAAAGAAATTAGGGAAATAACACCCTTCACAATAGCCACAAAAGACATAAAGTACCTTGGTGTGACCCTAAAGAAGGAAGTCAAAGACTTGTATGAAAAAGTTTCAAATCTCTGAAAAAAAAATTGAAGAAGATATCAGAAGATGGAAGGATCTCCCGTGCTCATGGCTTGGCAGGATTAACATAGTAAAAATAGCTATCCTACCAAAAGCAAACTACAGATTCAGTGCAATTCCCATCAAATTACCAACACAATTCTTTACAGACCTTGAAAGAAACATTGTCAGCTTCATATGGAATAACAAGAAACCCAGAATTGCTAAAACAATCCTCTACAGTAAAAGATCTTCTGGAGGTATCTCCATCCCTGATCTCAAGCTGTACTATAGAGCAACAATAATAAAAACTGCATGATACTGGCATAGAAACAGAATCATGGATCAATGAACTGCAAAGAAGACCCAGAAATAAACCCTCACACTTACGGACACCTGATTTTTGATAAAGAAGCCAAATCCATCCAATGGAAAAAAGACAGCATCTTCAACAAATGGTGCTGGTCTAACTGGATGTCTACATGTAGAAAAATGCAAATAGATCCATACTTATCACCCTGCACAAAACTAGAGTCCAAGTAGACCAAATATCTCAACATAAAAACAGACACATTAAATCAGAAGAAAAAGTTGGGAAGAGCCTTGAACTCATTGGTACAGGAGACAACTTCCTGAACAGAACACCAACACACAGGCAACAATCAATAAATGGGAACTCATAAAACTGAAAAGCTTCTGTAAAACGAAGGGCACTGTTATCAAAACAAAATGACAGTCTACAGACTGAGAAAGAATCTTCACCAACCCTCTAACTGACAGAGGGCTAATATCCAGTATATATAAAGAACTTCAGAAGTTGAAAAGCAACAAATTAGTTAACCCAATTAAAAAATGGGGAACAGAGCTAAACAGAGAATTCTCGATAGAAGAATATCGAATGTCAGAGAAACACTTAAAGAAATGCTCAATGTCATTAGCCATCAGGGAAATGCAAATCAAAACGACCCTGATATTTCACCTTACACCCATCAGAATGGCCAAGATCAAAAACTCAAGAGACAACACATGCTGGAGAGGTTGTGGAGAAAGCAGAACCCTCCTCCACTGCTGGTGGGAATGTAAATTTGTACAACCACTCTGGAAATCAATCTTGTGCTTTCTCAGACAATTAATAGTGCTTCCTCGAGATCCAGCTATACCACTCCTAGGCATATATCCAAAAGAGGCTCAAGTACGCAATAAGGACATTTGCTCAACCATGTTTGTAGTAGCTTTATTGATAGTAGCCAGAACCTGGAAACAACCCAGATGCCCCTCAACTGAGGAATGGATACAGGAATTGTGGTACTTTTACACAATGGAATATTACTCAGGAATAACAAACAAGGATATCATAAAATTTGCAGGTAAATGGTGGGAACTGGAAAAGATCATCTTGAGTGAAGTATTCCAGAAACAGAAAGACACACACGATATATATTCACTCATAAAGACATATAATATAGGATAAACCTACTAAATTCTGTACACCTAATGAAACTAATCATGAGGGAGGACTCTGGCTAAAATGCTCCATCCCCAGCTAGAAAGGCAAAGAGGATGGACAACAGAAATAAAAGAAAACAGGGAACAAGGGAGAAGCCTGCCACAGAGGGCCTCTGAAAGGCTCTGCCTAGCAGACTATCAAAGCAGATGCTGAGACCAACTGTTGGGCACATGCAGGGAATCTTATGAAAGAAGTGGGAAAATAGTAAGATCTAGAGAGGACAGGAGACCCACAAGGAGAGCAACAGATCCAAAAAAACTGTGCACAGAGCTCTTTTCCTGTGATTGATACTCTAACCAAGTACCATGCATGGAGATAACCTAGAACCCCTGCACAGATGTAGCCCATGGCAGTTCAGTGTCCAAGTGGCTTCCATAGTAATGGGAACAGGGACTGCCTCTGACATGAACTGATTGGCTTGCTCTTTGATCACCTCCCCCTGTGGGGGAAGCAGCCTTACCAGGCTACAGAGGAAGACAATATAGCCACTCCTGATGAGAGCTGATAGACTAGCTATTAAAATGTATCTGGTGTATGATTATGCATATAGAAACAGTAAACATGTTAATATGGCTTTTGTTGTTTTTATAATATATGTTGACATAGAAACCAGAGCACTCACCCTAAAACGAACTCAATATAATTTATTCTGGAGCCATTTTGAGTGAGCATGGATTTGGGGGTAACCAAAACATAGATTTTGGTTGCCCAAAATTTCATCTTCTAACATGGAAAGAGTTTCAGGAATTTGTATAGTTTTACAGAACAAAGAAAGCCATAAATCAAGACAATTTAAAAATATGTTGGTGGGTACTTCAGCGAGACTGGAGAAGCTTCTCTATAGGCCCAAGCTTCTATTTGATGGCATTCTTGGCTTTTGATTTAGTAGAAGCTAGTTGCTTGCTAAATTACCAGATTCTAAATGTTTTTTTATTTATTATCACACAATGTTAGTTCTCATATAAAATGAAGAATGGCTTTTCCAGAGTCTAAAATTAGTCCAAGATAAGGTAGTTAGCATTGGAAATGGCAATATTTCAATCTGTCCACAGTACTGATATTGGAATAAATCCATCAGTCTCTGCAGACACAATTTCTTTTCAAGAAATTTTGTTCTCATGTGCTTAATACCAAATTGGCTTATAAGTAAGTGCTCATGTAAACTAATGTTAACTTGACCCAGATTTGTATCAGCTCATCACAAAAATAAAAATTGAAAGAACAAAATAATGATAAAAGACAAAAATTACATTTAATGAGTATGTCTACATAGATAAAATACAGAGGGCTAATGTCTAAATTTCTTTGAGGAAAAATTAGCATGAGTTTTTAAATTTAAAAAAAAATCTGCTTTTAGAGACAAGATATACTTATTCACACAGTTCTTGTCATGATGTTGTCTCCTTGATCCTTATCCCAGTTTTGGTCCTACAACATGACGCCTATATCTTGAGAACGTAAATTAACTTTAAGAAATGCTTGCTCCTGCCTGTTGCAGGATATATTCTTCCCATGGATGATTGCTCCCTTTTGAGATAATAAACTGTTTCTTTAAACAAAATCCCAGATTTTTGATATACCCAATACTCAGGAGCCAGATACTAGGATAAAAGCCTACTAGCTCAGAAAGGCAGAGACAGCACCCGGCTGACCTTCCTACTCAGCTGACATCCCAGAAGGAAAATGTCCCTTCTCCACGCTGTCTTAAAAGCGGTTCAAATTGAATTCTCTCCTTTCTACTTCCTCTGGATTTCCTCTCACCTTCTATGGTTGTCCCTATGTTTGCTCCCTGTGAACTGGTTCATTGCTCTACCTCTTGACCTAAGGTTGACTTTATTTAATCCTGTTTACTGAAAGCTCTTGGGTTAAACATGTGTGCTAGGGCTGAGCCACAACACAACAACCTGTTTACAATAAACAGGAAGTTCTTGGGTTAAAGGTGTGTGCTAGCACTAAGCCACACCACAACTAGAATCAAATTTTTTATGGCACAAACTTGAGGTTCACAATGTGATCAAATATCCTGCAACACTAAATTCTGTTTCAAAGATTAAGATTTATGTTTCTGTGTTTTTGTATATGTTTCATATATATGTTAATGTACATATGAACATGAACATTTTAAGGATTTTTAAGAATTTCTTTTAAAACACACAAATGAATGGTTGTTTCAAGATCTGTATCTTAGCCAGGCTTATGTAATCAATAACTCTAAATATTTGTAAATTATTATTTAAAAACATACTTTGAGGCTTACACAGATATCATAAAGTTTACAGATCCTCTTAATACAATATAATTATATAGTTAAAAGAACTAAATATCTTTCTTATTAGTTTAAAAAAGAATAATTAAGCCATAAATACCAAAATCTATCCTGATCTGGATGTCTTATCCTACGTTGCTACCTCTTAAGTATAATAAAAAGTAAATGCTTTTTCTAACAACGATGGCGGCAACAAAAATTCCATGCCATGTTACCTGTTATAATGGCTTAAGCCTTTAAGAAGTATTTCATTTAAATTTGGTTTTAAGAAATTAATATATTTTAACCAGTATTTATAACTGTTAGATATTTAAAACACCATGTTTTCTGTGTTTTAGGTAAAACTTTTTGATCTTTTATTTTAAATTACCTCATTAAATTTTTTTTAAACTTTGTAATAACAATAATAATTTTAAGATTAAAATATATTGTAAAAAAACTATTTTAAAGCTAGATATGTGTGTAACTAAGTTAAAATAATATAAAGGTTATGAAATTTAATTTAATCAAACCCTAAGATAAAACTAATGCCTGATTTCTACATCAGTATTTTTTAAGTATTGATTTATTCTTAGTAATATTTACCAAAAAGTAACTTTAAAAACTTTAATTTCATCGTTTTACTAGATGGACATTTAAAACTTGTGATTAAATTTTAGTTTTATATGTTTTCCTACTGAACAAAGCCTTTGCTTTATGGACAGTTGTTGATTGCTTTACCCATAAAAAAGCAATCACTTTACAGAGTTGCATTTATTTAGAATATTTTTACTAAATTTAATAGTGATTTCAAAACCTTTTTCAATGGGCAAGGATTTAAGTATGTTTATAAAAATTTATTCTATTTGACAAAGAACAAATTATTATTAAAGACTTACCAATAACAACTAAAATTCAAAATTAGAGTCTTACTCAAAACATAAATAACACCAATGTGATTTCATCAATTTTGTTTGTTTTTTAAAAGCATGACATCAGAGACTCCATTCTGCTCTAATATCAGGTATCCAGGTACTTCTAACTCATTCATAGAAGGAGGTGAACTTTCTCACATTAAAGCAGAATAAAGTAGACAAGACCAACTACTATGCACTGATTTGTTTAGTGATTTAGTTAAATCTTATAAGCACTTACAAGTATAAGCACAGCTTTTACTGCCCATCAGCAAGCATGACTTCACTGGCAAATAGGAACAGAATGACTTGGAGAAATAGCTGAAATAATGAGCAGTTGCCATTGACAACCTTGCCACATAAGCTTCTGTAAAATCTCACCTTCTTGCCCACTCCACCTTATGGTTTCAGAGTATAAAATAAGAAGCAACCTGGATGAGGGATCAAAGCCTCTCAGGAGTTATGCTGACTTCAGTCCACCAGTGACATCTCTTCTCTTCCATTCTCACTGGTGTCAGAATGCTTACTCCAGGATGATTCCCGCAACAGTAGCATCTGAGAGCACATTCTAGTGTTTAAAAGATTCAGGTGTTTTATATATATGTGTGTGTGTATTTGTATGTATATAGTGTATATAGTGCATATGTATATATATAGTGTGTGCGTGCATATGTGTGTGTATGTGGGTGTGTATAATTCATTATATTTTTTGATAATTTTTTTTGTTTTTAATTTTTTTGAAAAAGGGTTTTCCTGTAACAGTTCTGGCTGTCCTGGAACTCACTCTGTAGACCAGGCTGGCCTTGATCTCACAAAATTCCTCCTGTCTTTGCCTTCCAAGTGCTGTTATTAAAGGCTTGTACCACCACTGCCCAACCTAAAATTCAGTTTTTAAATTCAACTTTATTTATTCAGCTAGAAACACTCAGTCTCAAGCTAACTCTTATCCATATTATACAGAAAATATACGTCTAAAAATCTATTAAAAACAACATTCTCAATGTTTTATACTTTAAGCATTGATATTTCTTGATTTAATTAGTATCTAAAATGTCCTGTAATACAATTTATTAGTTATTTTATGAACCCATAGGCCAAATCAGATTGGATTAAAAACAGATAAATGCAGGTTTATCTATAAAGTTTTATCTAGAAGTTTATCTAGAAGGAGGTAGGTTCACCAGCCCCAAAGAAAGGGGCCAGAGAAGTTGTACACCTGAGCTAAGAAGGGGGGAGGGTTTATAGTCTTTAAGCTAGGGGTGATGATGTGTCAGCCAGGAGATTGGACTGTGTCCAGGTATGGTCAAAAGCTAAGCTCCTGGGCAGGCACTTGGGTGGGCTGGTCATGACAGAAAGGCAGGCTGCCAGAAATGAGGATGAGAGCTTTTGGCAGCATTTCTTTGTTCAGAGTTTTCTCAGTGAGGGCAGGGGTTGGAGGGAGGAGGGCACATAAGGTTCCCAACTTGTTCAAGGGTGAAGCAGGGATTCTAACTGAACACAGCCTGGATTAAAAATTTAATTAAAGAATATATGTCTTAGTAATAAGATAACAGGGAAAGATAATACTACAGTGACTTCTCCCAAAATCCCATTTCTAATAATTTAAATATATTAGTTCATTTAATACTAATAACTGCAAGTACAGAGGAAATATAGAGTCAATCTAGTTATAAAAAAATGTAAATTTTGGTTGTAGATATGTTTTCTTTATTTGTTACCTTCGCTCTATTAGGCCAAACTGTGTTTTTTATTTTAAGTATAGTCATCCTAGTTAGCATGCAAACATTATATCAGTCAGGTAGAGAGAGTATTAAACAAAAAAATTCAGATCCAGATCATGAGCTAGTGGTTTAATATGATCCAGGATTTCGTTTCTTAGTGGGCTTTACCAGATATTTCTCTCTCCTGAAGACCATGTCCTGCCCACTATTTAGCCTCACTCACATCAAATACTAGGATTGAACTTCCTAGTTATGAAGGAACTTATGATATTTAATAAAAAAATAGGTGACATCCCCATGATCAAAATGTGATGCTTTGTAGACAAGGGGAAGGCTGTGGCTGAGAAACTGATTCAAGACCATGGAGAGATTGGAATGTTACACACGTAGAGGCTAATTATACTTGTCCTGGCTAATTTTAGTGAGCCATCCTCCAAATAGCCACCCCTTATCTTGCTCTGTGTCAGAACTACCATTCTATGACTAGTAGATAAAACCTTTTGAAATTTATTAACTTAGCAGACTCCTAGCTTTCACCAACTCAAAAGCTAAAAATGTCCCTACCTTGCTATAACCACCTTTCTAAATTTATTCTAAATTTGCCTAAATTTGATTTGTGACTTTCTTTGTTCTGTAAAACTTTGAAACTGTTTCCAGGTTGGGACATAGAATCTGGGGTAACCTAAATGTTAGGTTCTGGAATATGGTCACTTGAAATGGCTCCAGACTAAACTGTTTGTAATTTCCTTTAAGATGAAAACTATCTTTGGTTTTTGTTGTTCTTTTATTTTTTGTTTGTTTGCATTGCCATTCTCATTGTCTATGAGAATTAGAGAGATAAGAACCCCAGGGCACTGACTCAATGGAAGTTTTGTGAGACCATGGGTATCTGCCTCCCAAAGTCCTGAACTAAAGCTCATCTAAAGAGAGAGAGATAAAACTTCTGTCAAACTCAAAGACTGCCCATTTTTCCTGTATCAGCATCAAGCCTCAGCCTTTTCTACCCAGCATGAAAATCCTGGGGGAATTCCATTTCCTTGCTAACCATTTCTTCAATAGTCTGATAGCTTAAGAATGGGGTTTCTCTATAGAAGATGTTTATTCCTACCAAGTCTGCCACACTACTGCATGATTCCAGACAGGAGAGAGGAGAAAAAGATGCTCACTTTTCCTTTTTACTAACAAATCCTGGCAGCTTGAAACCTTATTGCTTGCTTGCTTTCTTCCTTCCTCCCTTCCTTCTTCTCTTTAAAGAAATTACATTTTTTGTTTATTATGTGTATATGAATTGGTGTACACATGTCATGTACACATGAGTTGAGTCAGAGGACAACTTTTGGGGGTGTGATTCTCTTTCTATTCTATGGGTGCCAAGTGTTGATCACTCAGGTCACTAAGGATGGCCAGAGGTAACTTTATCCACTGAGCCATCTGTCCATCACCTTTCTTTCTTGCTTTCTTGCTTTCTTTTCTTTCTTGACTGGTTTGTTTGTTTTCTCTCTCTCTCTCTCTCTCTCTCTCTCTCTCTCTCTCTCTCTCTCTCCCTCCCTCCCTCTCTCTCTCTCTCTCTCTCTCTCTCTCTCTCTGTGTGTGTGTGTGTGTGTGTGTGTAGTCTTGGCACCTGGACTCTCTTTGTAGGCCAAGCTAGCCTCAAACTCACAGTGATCCACCTGCCTCTGCCTCCTTGAGTGCTGGGATTAAAGGCATTCACCACCATGCCTGGCTTTAAAAGAAATATTTTGAATTAATCTATGTATTTATTGTGTGTGGCACACACATTTACACATTTATATGCTTGCACCAATGTAAGCAAGCCACCATTCATGGATTGAGGTCCTGCAGAGCACTGACAGAGCACAACAGTTGGGGGCTCCTTTTACCTTGCTTTCTTGTTTCTTTCTTCTCTTGTTTCTCCATACAATACTTGATTTGTAGTAAACTTGTCTGAAAGGTTTGGGGTTTGGGATGCAAGGGGATTGCTGAGGGAAACTGTCTTTTGAGTAAGAAGCTTATTAGACAAATTATTAAGTCCATGGGTTGATAGACATAACAGCAGCCGGGCAGGAGCTCTGAGCAATGTTCTGGCCCTGACACCATAGGAAGACATCAGCATGGCAGGAAGCCCGTTGCGAGTTCAGAAGCATGAAGCACAGTGAGAGGCTCTTCTTATAGGTCTTAGTGGAAGGAAAAGGTATCATGTCATATGGTTAATGAGTCATCCACAGTTTGAGCCAAGCTGTCCTTGATTCCCAGATCATAGAGGAGGTAGCCTTGCATTCTGGGGAAGGATTGTATGAGTCTGAGAATGTTGGAGAGGAGAAGGGTATCTAGTTGAGGTGTATCCATTATACCAGTAGCCTTCTCATGTCCTGGGACTCTGGTACCTTGAAGTCTGTAAACGCCCTTGGGGAAGTAAGAATAACACTTGCCATTCTCCTGAAATCTGGCCTCCCTGGGAAATCTGCTAAGGGATTAGAGAGTCACAGGCTCTCTCTCTCTCTCTTTTTTTATAATAGTTGTGACTGTAAGAAGGAAGCTTCTGGGGCTAGAAAGATGGCTCAGTGGTTAAAAGCACCATCTGTTTTTTCAAAGGACCTGGGTTCAATTCCCAGCACCTACATGGCAGTTCACAACTGTATGTGAAGCCAGTTCCAAGGGATCTGACACCTTCACATATAAAATAATAAAAAAATTCAATAAAATTATTTTTTAAAAAAAGGAAGCTTCTGCAGGTAGGCATGGCCTGTTTAGCTTGTAGTTGAAAAGCTAACGTTGCCTACATGCAGAAATGATGTTTGTGATGTATGTTTCCCTCCAGCTGACCTGCTAACTTACAGTGGTTTGTGTGAGCCCAGCTTCTCAGACCCTCCTCTCACAGACACTGACAGGCACGCTGCTGGTACCCATGAATCCCTTTGTGAGCAGGCTCACCTGGGAAGTGCATTTACATCAAAGTACTGCCACATTCTGTTCCCTGCCCCCATAGCTTGATGGCAGATTCCTGTGGTGAACCTCCTTTCAGAAAATTTAGGGGAAGAGGCTCCCTCTTCTGCCATGTAAATTCTAATTCTCTACAGAAACTTCAGCCTGAGGTCTCTGGAGCTGGGACCCAAACTCTTCTGAGAGCCTCTGCCATGCTGCTGCTTCTGACTGTGTGTTGACAGAACAAACTCCTCAGTCCTCAGTAATCTGCCTCACTGTCCCCTGTAATCACCAACCTGAAATCAAAACCCTAATAGTTTGTGGGTTTAGGGGCTTAGGTGCAGGAGTGGTGGGTTTTGTTGGTTATTAAAAACGGGTTTGCATTAAAGCTGACTATAGTGACCTGTTAAAGCTTACTAACTGTTCGGAACATTTTTTCCTTTGCTTTGGACTATATATATATTTTTGATGCTGTAGCCAGGAATGGCTCGCAGGAAGTAGACGTTCTAAAGACATGTGAGCCTTTTCTTTTGGCTGTCAGACTATTGAAACAATGGACCCTAAGAAATTACAATTTATCCAAGAACCTCATGCTGGGAGAAATAAAAGGCTGAGACCCAGCCAGGGAAGGCACTTAAAAGCCTGAGAGAACTCTCTTCCAGAGAGAGATGTACAGCTACTCAGATGACCTTGTGGGACAGTGTGACCCAAAGGAAAACTTGGAGCTGAGTTAAGACCCTGAAGCTTGACTAAAGAGGGTCCTCTGAACATCTTTGCTCCTCTGTTGATGGTATGATTCTCCTTTGTTTTTTTGTTTTGTTTTGTTTTGTTTTTCTCTTCCGTTTGCCCGTTACTGAGAAAGAGTGGCTGACCCTGGCCTGTTATGGTTGCCAGAGCTCAGGCTCTGGCCCTAACTCTGGTAACAGTGTGACCTTATAGTAAGCAGCTCCGTGTTGTAGTAAACGACCTTTTGCTTTTTGTACCACTGCTGTAAATCATGCTCTTTATTCTCTGAAAAGACATTAAACCGTTCTCTCTTTCTGAAGTGTGTAACTTCAGACATTTTAGAATTCTGTCATTGCAGTCTCATGGTGTTTGTTTATGAAAGGACAGTGTGGCAGGCACATTCCACGTGCAGCTTGCCTGTCCTCTTTAAGTCTCTGGAGGGCCTTGCAGTGAAACCTAATTCTGTTTTCGCTTTGGTTTCCTTTGCTTCCCTTTCAAATGGATTATCTTCCTGCTTATGCTTTTTTTTTTTTTGTAAAACAGCAGAGCCTTCGAAAGGAGAACCCCTTTCCATAGAGCTGAAAGACAGGAAGTTTACGAGAGGGAGGGCAGCGGGGGCGGGGGAAAACTTTACTAGACTAGGTTTGTATTTGTTCGGTTCTAAAATATAGTTGCTGTTAAGGTAGATGCTGCTGCCCAGAGCACAAGATACAAAAAGAACTCTGGCTGAATTTCCTCTTTTTTTCCAATCTCCTTGCTAACAACTCCAGGAAAACCTTCCAAGCTGATAAGAGGGTTAGATTGTCTTCATCTTCAATTTGAATCCACATTTCTTTCTAGATTCAGGATAACCAGCTAGCAGAGATTCATTACTTTCACCCTGAAATTAGTTGGAGAAATTTATTAATTTCCTCGAAGCTACATTTTTGGAAAGCCTTGATTTTTGCCTGTCTCTTGGGGCAAAACTTAGTAACATTGGGGGTTCATGAGTGTCCCCCACCCCCACCCCATCCCTCCCTATTTTCTCAACTCCCCTGCAAGCAAGAGTGGACATTACTCCTGGGGTGCCTTTTTGTCTGTGTGGCAGGCACAGATACTAGCTGAAGTCTTTGTCCAGTGTGAAAAATTGCTGGATCTCACTATTACTGCTGGACTGGGGTGTGGGCTCCTTTCCCTCTAACGTCTAATCATACATAACTGAGGTAAGTTGTCATTTCTGTTTTCTACTATCAGATCAACCATAGGGACTTGTGCAGTCATACAAATTATCTATGAGCTATACTCTCAGACCTATTTTATTTTTATATCTTTACGCTAACGGAGAAACTATTATTCTTTTGACTTGTGCGTTGAAAAATGTGATTAAATCTGTACGTTTTACTATGTCACTCTAGGATCTTATTAAAAATAAGATGATGGGGATTAGGAGTAATCAGAATGTGTTGCATGTATGCATGTAAACAGTAAGAACACATTTAACTAGTCAAAGAAATATAAACAGGAACTGGGGAAGTATCTCAGTAGTGGGGCACTTGCTTAACATGTTTAAGGCCCTGGATTCTTTCTCAGTGCAGTGGGGTGAGGGAGGAGGAGTGGAAATTAAAAACAGCCTGTTGTGAGCTGGAGATTCTGTTTGTTTTGTTTTAAAGACCTGTTCTGTAACCCTGGCTGGTCTCAAACTGGCTCTGTAGGCCAGGCTAGCTTCAAATTCGCAGAGGTCTGCTTGCCCATACCTCCTGCCTGCCCATATCTCCTGACTGCTAGGATGAAAGACATGCATCACTGCATCCGCTTTAAAAAAATTTTTAAAGGTTTATTTATTTACCATTTATACAATATCCTGCCTACATGTGTGCCTGCAGGCCAGAAGGCACCAGATCTCATTTTAGATGGGTGTGAGCCACCATGTGGTTGCTGGGAATTGACCTCAAGACCTTTGGAAGAACAGCCAGTGATCTTAACCTCTGAGCCATCTCTCCAGTCCACCTTAAAATATTTTAATTTTATCTAGGTTTTGAATTCAAGGATTCAGGTCTGATAGGTCACTACACTACCTCTGAGCTATATCACGAGGCCTTAGATTTTGCAGTTTTTAAAACTTCCAAGGGACCACTATATTGAGTTGGTGTGATTTGTTTAGCTCTCTAAACATTTTGCTTTTTAAGAAGGGGTTGGAAGGCTGGGCGTGGTGGTGCATGTCTGTAATCCCAGCACTCAGGGAGGCAGAGGCAGGTGGATCTCTCTGAGTTTGAGGCCATCATGGTTGTCTACAAAGCAAGTCCAGGACAGCCAACGCTATACACAGAAACCCTGTGTCGAAAAACAAAACAAAAACCAAACAAAAAGGAGTTGGAAGGTGCTAATTTGGTGGGATTTGGCTGAGCACACGATTAATGTAGAGCACTGAAGAAAGAAAAGTCAGACAATATCCCTGTCCTGATTGTTCTTATTTTGATGAGTTGTCTTTAAGTTTAGAGGTTTCTGTTGAATAGTTCCTAGATGCAGTTAGAATGTTGAGTGTCTCCTTTTATTTTTTGTTCATCTTTGAGCAAAGCCTTTTCTTCTCCACACATCATACATTTATTTAGTGGTCTATGGCTGCTTTTGTGCTACAGGACAAGAGAGGAGTAGTCAGGACGGAAAGTACGTGCTCAGAAGTCTGAAAATATCTGCTGTCAGATCGTTTACAGCAGAAGTTAGCCAACCATACATGATGCAGGCAGAGTTGCTGTCCACTCTTCAGGTCAGTCGGGCTCTGACCCAGGCACTGGCCATAGAAGACTGAAACAGAAATCCCCGCTTGTTTGAAGTTACCTTATAGAGAATGAACAAAAGGAAAATGAATATGTGATATATAAAGGCTATTCAGGAAGGCAAAAGGAGTTTTAACAACAAATGTTAAGGACAAATATTTGAAAGAAGTCTGAAGAGACTGTCTCAGAGTAAAGCAAAAGGAATGGAGGAAGGCATGGGTACAGCATGCTAGAGAATCAGCCAGGAGACCAGTGTAGATGCGGTAACCACTTTATGGTCCCACACCTGTGCATTTGGTTGTATGCAATAGTTACTGCTGGCTTAAGGCAACATCCCACATTTCCCTTTAATGGCACTTTCTACTGGCCCATTCACTGTTAGATGAAGTCAGTTTTTTATATAGTGAATGTTGGGAACAGGTAAGTATTTCCACACCTCCTTTGCCACATATATATGCCTGTGATGAGAAGCAACACTATGTCAAATACATGCCAATACCCTTGCTGTTAGTTACAAGGCCAAGAAGTAATGTGCACTGTGATGATAGATAAGGTGTTCTTCAACTTCATGAAAATAATCTTGGCAGGCAGGCATATAAATGTCCTGCAGACAAGACATGTAAATTTCTACTCAGAGTATGTGATTACCCTTGGAAGAATTAAGAGTTGTTTCCTTGGACTGGAAAAGTATACACATTGCCTGAAATTAGGTGACCACTTGGTCATTCTGGGTAATTGCATCATATCTATGGCTTTGCATCACAGCTGGCCTTGGCTGTTGGTAGGTTGAGGACCCTGAAAGAATGATAGGCAGAGCACCATGAGAGAAGTGAAAACCATGTTAGAAGCTTCACTGCAGTATCCTTGTATGCTTCCACAGCCGATTTGTGGCATGGAACCATTGAGCAAGGCCGAGAAAGCCTGGGGAAAAGTGTTATGGCCATTCACAGAGTAGGTTATCTTGGCCATCTGAATTTTTAAAACCTCCATCATTTGCTTCAGTGGATATGCAAATACCCTTGTACTATGTGTCCATTAAAAAAAGTCCCACCCCCTCTTCACATTGTTGTCAAATTTTTAATTAGGAAGCATTTGCTAAGTTAATGGCTGCATACTAGGTAGTAGATGTTGTTTGTCTATATTAAAAATCTTAGTCTTGTGCTGCCTTGGAGATTGATCTTTCAGCCTGATCGAGGCTAATAAAAATGTAGTAATTTTCATGGTTCTATTTATTTATTTATTACAACTTATTCACTTTGTATTCCTGCTACAGCCCCCTCCCTCATCTCCCATTTCTACCCACCCTCCCTCGTTTCCCACTATGCCGTTTCCCTAGTCCCCTGATAGGGGAGGTCCTCCTTCTCTTCTATCTGACCCTACCTATCAGGTCTCATCAGGGCTGGCTGCATCATCTTCCTCTGTGGCCTGGCAAGGCAGCAACCCCCAGGGGGAGGTGATCAAAGAGCTGGCCACTGAGTTCCCCTTATTAGGGAACCAACTTGGAGCTGAGCAGCCTATGGGCTTCCTCTGAATAGGGGGGTCTAGGTCCTCTCCATGCATGATCCTTGGTTGGAGTACAGGTCTCTGCAGGACTCACTGGGCCCAGGTTTTTTGGCTCTGTTGTTTTTCTTGTGGAGTTCCTGTCCCTTCCAGATCTTTCTATCTCCCCCTTCTTTCATAAGGTTTCTGGCACCCTTCCCAAAGTTTGGCTATGAGTCTCAATATTTCCTTCAATACCCTGGTGGGTAGAGTCTTTCAGAGGACTTCTGTGGAAGACTCCTGTCCTGTACCTGTCTTCTCCTACTTCTGGTGTCTATCCTTACATCCTGAAGGGTGTAAGATGAAATCTCAGGGTCATTTTGATTTGCATTTCCTTAATGAACAAGGACATTGAGCATTTCTTTAAGTGTTTCTCTGCCACCCATTTTTCTCTGTTGAGAATTCTCTGTTTAGCTCTGTACCCCATTTTTTAAATTGGATTACTTGGTTTGTTGGTGTTTAACTTCTTGAGTTTTTTTTTTATATATATTCTGGATATTAGCCCTCTGTCTGTATAGGGTGAAGATCTTTTCCCAGTCTGTAGGCTGTCATTTTGTTTTGATGGCAGTGTCCTTCGCTTTACAGAAGCTTTTCAGTTTCATTAGGTCCCATTTATTAATTGTTGATCTTAGAGCCTTAGCTGTTGGCATTCTGTTCAGGAAGTTGTCTCCTGTGCCATTGAGGTTAAGGCTCTTCCCTACTTTTTCTTCTAACAGATTTAGTGTGTCTGCTTTTATGTTGAGGTTTTTGATCCACTTGGACTTTATTTTTGTACAGGGTGATACATATGAATCTATTTGCATTTTTCTACGTGTAGATATCCAGTTAGACCGGCACCATTTGTTGAAGATGTTTTTTTCCTTTGTATGGTTTTTGGTTTCTTTGTAAAAAAGTTTCCATAGATGTGTGGGTTTATTTCTGAGTCTTCGATTCAATTCCACCAGTCTGTTTCTATGCCAGTTCCATGCTGTTTTTTTTTTTTTTTTTACTGTTGCTCTGCCCACTGGCACTGGTGAACAGTACCTGAGAAACAGACATCGGGGTTTTGGGATCTACAGTACACCTGCCAATTACCTTGCTCTCACTGCTGAGCTGCTGTTCAGATACCCTACACCGCCATCTTGAGTCTTCCCAGTCTACCTGGGTTTTTGTGCCTTGTAAAGAGGTGAGTTAAATAAGAATTAGGGGGAGGTTGTTGGTCATCCTGTCCTTTTTTGTTATTGATCTCTGCACTTCTCTTAGAGACACAGTACACACTTTATCCAAAATATTTGGGGCCATAAGTATTTCACATTTGGAAATACATGCATGCATTTCTTAAACTCTGAAGATCAGACTCAAATCTAAGTGAAAATTTACTCACATTTCATCATTCACATATGCTTTGCAATATAACCTGAAGTTATATTCCTGCATTTCTACTGTGTCACATAAGATCACTTGTGCAATTTTCAACTTTTTGTTACTCAAAAAGTTTCAGACTCTGGAGTACATGAGTGTTTAGACATGTGAATTTGGGATTCATACTTGTATTGTTTCTGTGTTATTGGGAGTGGAAGGGCAGGTTCAAGGGAACCATTTAATGCCGTCACAGCTGCCACCCTCCAGGGGATGCCACCTACATGCTCATCTGCAAAGCGCAGTCTTTGAATATTTTCAGGTCAGGTGGACAATTTTAGATGCCATATCTAATATCCTCTATAAGTACGGACTATTTCCTTCCCCAGTGTTTCCCTGAGTAGATATCTTTGGAACAGTGCTATTCAAAGTGTATTTCTAAACCAGCATTAATTGAAAAACTTATGATGATTATTAATGAGCATTAACTGTGAATATAAATCCACAGACATTAGCCTAATCCTATTAAATCAGAATCCTGATGAGCAGTCCCCTAAATCAGTAATTTTTTATAGCTTTATGAGGGGTGTTGGTGCTGAAACTTGAACCAGAGTTCGGGGGACGTGTCCTCTTACTGACTACCCTGCCACTGAGCTAATCTGAGGATTAGCTGAGGACTGACATTTACTGAGACTCACCACCTGTAACTATTGATACATAGTAACTTATTAGTAGTTCTCAACCAGGATCAGTTGTGATTCTTATGTAAGACTGTCAAATAAAATGCACCTTTTAACTATAAGTATCTCCTGTATGATAATTTTAAGATTCAGGTTTCTTCTGCATTTGTCAGCAATCCCATACTCCTGTTCATGCAAGCAATCCTAATTGAATACAGGACACACACACACACAAACATAAAAATTGCCAGGAGGTAGGAAAAGAAGGGGTTTAGAGGGAGGGGAAAAGTGGGTAAGAGAGTATAATGAGGAGAAATATAATAAAAATTATATATATATATATATAATTGTAAAAAAAAAAGAAAAGAAAGAAAGAAGAAGAAAAAAACCTTCCCATATATGCCTCATAGAGGACTCTCAGTCTCTGAACTGACTTAGGGCTGAATATTAGGTATGAGGCATTTTGGTTTCAGAGGTATCTGCCTCACAGACCAAGATTTCTTTCTACTTCTGTATGTCATGAGACTCTTAGTCCCTATGACGGATGTGCTCTTGCCACAGAGCACAACAGGTCAGAGAAGCCAGGGGATGGGGGCAACCATTCCCAGGGCTTACCATAGAACTTGAACCAAATTCTAACAATGACGTTGACCCAGCTCGCCTTGTGCTCACTGCTGTTTTCCCAAGGTTAGGGAGCACATTTCCATGCCTACCATTCTGTCTGACCTGCAGAGTTCTTCAGATTTAAGCTTATTATTATGTCTTCTTTGTGTCTGATTCACCAAAGCATTTACTGGTTGGGAGCCATAGCCTTTCAAAACTGGGCCATCATTCTAGCCCTCCCTCCCAAACATAAAAATTTTTTCATTTGTTTATTTGTTTGTGTTTTGTTTATATTTATTAGTGTATGTGTCTGTGTAAGTGCATACACATTTATTTGTGGGTGCACACAACTATCTATGTACATGAAGGCCAGAAGAGGGCATCAGGCCTCTTCCTTTATTACACTCTGCCTACTTCTTTGAGCCAGTGTCTCTCCCTGAATGTAAATCTCATTTTCTTGGTAGCCTGGAAGCCAGCAATCCCCAACAATCCTTTGTCTCTGTCCACTGGAGACTGTAACCTCTGGAGGTTACAGGTATACATGAAATACCAAACTTGTTACATCAATGCTGACCGGTAAACTCTGGGTTTCTTGATTAGACAGTAAGCACTCTTAACAGCTGAGCCAACTCTATAGTCCTGGTCAGTTGATTTTCAAGCATTTATTTGGTGAGCTGTATGTGCAAACATATCATAGAGCCCATGTGGAAGTCAGAGAACAACTTGTAGGAGTTCATTCTCTCCTACCATGTGGGTCCTAGTGATTGATCTCTGGTCATTGGGCTTAGCAGCAACTGTTTACTTTCTATGCTACCTGTTGGCCCTCATCAATGAAATATTAGTGTAGTGATGGCAGTACTCTCTCACAGAGCCAAGGTGTAGATAGGCCCCACTAGGCTGAATGTAATGGACCCATTGTTTCTGTAAATGTTGCTATCTTGTCTAAATTGTGTTAGAGATTTTCTGATTTTTCAGTTGTAGACATTATCAAATCTAGGCTTTCATTAGCTATCCTTTTTCAAACTGTTAGCATTACCTTCATTAATTACTCCACCAACATACTACGTTCTAAATTGCGATCCTTGGGAAGAGTGCTTATATCAATGGCTTTGGTTTAATTGTTTTTTTTTTTGTTTTGTTTTGGTGATTGAGACACCAAGGCTGGCCTTACACTTGCTGTTCACCTGACTCAGCCTGTGTAGTGGTGGGATTGCAGATGTGTGAGGCCACACCCAGCTTTGATGATTATAACCCCCAATGGCTGAACATTCCTAGTTCTTCCTCAGAGCCCTAACATAAATTGATAACTCCTGCAACAGCATATTTTAGGATGATCTCTCTTTCCCTGGAGAAGGCCCATGTTACTGTCTCTCAGGATTGGTCCAGTTCTCTATTACTGATTACAAAACCATACCATATTTAATTTACCAATTTGTTATTAGTCTCACTGTTTAAGTAGAGTGGGTTTGAATCAGAACAAGCGCAAGACTGGAGGGATTTTTTTAAGCAGTTTTGTTGTAAATGGAAGCAGAGCACTAGAACAATTGGAAGGAAATGTGTGATTAAGAGAAATACTGAACATGCGGTAAATAAATAACAGCCTGTTTATGCTGTGGCAAGTGACCCAGACAAACTTCATATTTATGAGATGATACAGAAGAGAAAGAGGAAAAGGCTGTCACTGAGCAAGGAAAGAGATGGAATTTGGTACAAAGTAGCTGCCTTGGCCTTTATGTAGGAAAGTAAACAGCTCCTCTCATTAAAATAATAAGAAAGGTAGATGGGCACTTCTGGAGATCTAAGTTTCCTTTTGCTTGAATTTTTCTCAGTAAAACAGTAAATGACATTATCATTCAAGAATCACACACACACATACACACAAACAGGAGCATAGGGGGATGTATGATGGGGTTAATGAATAAATGAATCAGATGTCTATTGAAATAGAAAAATAAGGATAGAAGTGGTGACATATTCCTGTACTTTCAGCACTTGGGAGGCTGAGGCAGGAGAATCATGAGATCGAGGCCAGCCTAATAGTAAGACTCAGTCTCACACACACACACACACACACACACACACACACACACACACACACACACAAAAGGCCAGGGCTAGCAGCCATACAGTATCAGTTGGTAGATACCAATGGGACATTAGGATTCTTGATTCTGAATATACAAATCAGATGAGTCATTATTCTTATGTGTTTCCCCCCATTTTCAGTCAGCTGCTGGATGAAGATAAGTAGTACAGAAGTTAGAAAGTGGGTTTGCCTAGGGTATGACTAGGCGAAGGAAGGAGTTTAGGTATTTGCAAGGATGAGACTATAACAAAAGATAGTGGACTTTCAGCAGGCATGGGAGATAAAAAGGTTGCACAAGGTGAAGCACTGGTGTGCAGAACTTGTAGGGTGTTGAGGGTTGTTGGAATTGGGTCACTAATAGAGCTAGAAGGAATAGGTGGAATATAGTGACTTCAAAGTGAGACAAGATTGGTGGTAGCAAACCTAAGACAATACCTGGGTGAACATTGTAGGAACAGGAAAGAATGCTGGGAAGATCCTCTGTCTGTGTATCGAGTTCCTGAGAACTGAGAGAAAAGAAGTACTAGAAAGTGACAAAGATTGCAATACCACGACAAGCAACCAGTGGCAAAGTATAGAAATGTGATGACTTGGAATTCAGAGCTGAGACTGGGAGGGTTGTTAGGTGGTCCAATTTTGAATGTTTATATTTTGGGGTTGGTTTCTCCTCTAAGGAATAAGCAATATCAGATTGTGAAATGTCCTAATGCTTTGGGGAAAATTTGTTTGCATAAAGACTTTTCATTCTTCAATCACAAGAGGGTGCCAGACTCAAGCAATGATTCTTCTCACTTCATACATATATCTATTTTGTTTATATACGTCTTCTATTGGCCTCATCCAGTCCTTACAGAATTCTCCCTCAGCACATCCTCCGCTCAACTTCATGTCACACACACACCATCCTTTTGAAACAACCTTGGGTACTTTTATTTTTCATTTGTGGCAGAAACAATCATAGCTACTTGAAGATGGAAAGAGGCACTAATGATATTTGGGGTGGTAGAAAATATGTGAGACTTTGCCACATAAATAAATGATGACATACGTTCTCACTATCCTCTATTCAGTTTGAACATGTGCAATTAACAGTGAGATAACTCCACACCAAAGGCTCCAATTCCTTATATTTCTGGTTGTGAGCCTACCCTTTAATGGCGGATCCATCTATCCAGCCTCAAAGCTCTAATTCTTATATTACTTTTGAGATGAAAATAGGGAAAAGTGGTCTAACTGGCTTCATCTTGAAGATGGAGTTGAGAAACCCTTTCTTCTTCGCTTCACCTGCCTAACTATATTTACTGCAAGTTTCATGTTTCCCTTCAGTGTAACTGTACTATATTTCAAATAAGAGAATTACTGTATTCAGAAAAGTAGTTAGGACGTTCAAAACTACCCCAAAGTGTTCTTTGAATTCTCACAGCTTTGGTTAAATTTATTTTTTTCATCTTCTATGGCAATTTTTTTCTGCACTTGTCTTAGTTTTAGATATGTCTTTCATATTGAGTATATTAAAACCCATATGTTCAGACCCCTTTGGAGTGGGGGTCAGGGGTTCCTGCCATGGCACTTGTGGAGGTCAGAGGGCAACTCTCAGGTGTGGGTTCTCCTGCCACCTTGTGAGATCCAAGGATCAAACTCAGATTGTCAGTCTTATGATTGTGCTGAGCTGAGCTATCTCAAGGCCCCCAAATGATTTTTCTATTTAAATATTTCTATTAAATGTTTTATCGTGTAATTAGCAAAAGTATTCTCATTTCTTAAATACAAACAAAATCAAGTCTAGTTTATATTATCCCCTTGAAACTGCCTGCACACATGTGGGCTAGCTACCAGAATCCTCTGAGTAGCCATTGGGGCCATTTTTATTTCTATATTCTTTTTGCCTTGGTGTACTAAGGCACCGTCCCACCATCCCTCCATCACTGGGGTAGACTAATGGGAAGAGTAGATAGAAAGGTAAGGCTACTGGGGAGAACATTTGAAAATAAACTGGAAAGGCCTGGACACAGTGACACACACTTAGGGCTGGACACAGTGACACACACTTGCAACCTCAGCAATGGGAAGAGTGAGATACAAGTATTGCCATAAGTTCAAGACCAGCCTGGGCTACAAACTGAGTTTCAGGCCAGCTAAGCTAAAATAAAGCTCTGTCTCGAAAAGAAAACAGCAGCAGCAGCAGCAACAACAAATATCTGAAAACCCCCAAATCCAAAACAAACCAACAACTGAGATGACTCAGTTGTTCAGTGCCTGTGCGGTTCTTCCGGAGAACCTGTGGTGCATAACAGCCTGTAACTACAATTCCAGGGAATCTGCTGCCCTCTTCTGGCTTCTGCAGGCACTGTATTCAAGTCCAGGGAATCTGAACCCTTTTCGGGCTTTTGGACCCTACAAGCACTGTATCCATACTCACAAATTCACACAAAGACACACACACACACACACACACACATATATACACATAATTTTAAAAATAATAATTAATTAAAAATAAACCTGAACAAACACAAAACAAAAACACTATCCCAATAAAAAGTAAACTAAGAAAGTAAACTTAAAAAGGTATTTTGTGATTTGTTTTGGTCTTCATTCTCTCTCTCCCTTTTCTTTTCTCTCTCTTTTCTCTCCACTGACCTCAGTGCATCATAGCACTTGCTGTTTGATTTAATAATTAACTTTGCTTTAAGTTTTTACTTTACTTTCATTTTTTATCTTCATTTTTATTTTACTGTATAAAAGCACTGTAGTTACTGGAAACACAAAACTGTGGCCCACAGTTATTCCACAGAATTAGTAGGGATGTGTATCACTTGTTTCCACATTTTTTTGCTGTTTCTTTTCTATATTTTTAAATAAAAATTTTTAAAAATTTGTACATGTGTAAAATGAAACATGAAATTTCTTCCCCCCACCATATCTCCACCAATGTGTCTCCTTCCCAAATACTTGTACTCCTCCTCCTCTTATATCCCACTAAGCCCACTTAGGCATGAGGTTAGCCACTGGAGCATGAGGCATCTTCTGAGCTACCTTCATCTTTGCAACCTGGATGATTCATCTGAGATGAAGACTCCACTATTTAACTTTTCCTGGAGTCTCATCAGGATTTTCAATATTGAAATTACTAGGTGAAGCAAATTGCCACTTCTTTTCATTGCCTTACATTTACGTGGGCCATCTGTGGGAGAGATGAGCTTGATCTAATAATAGGATCTTCTATATCCAAATTGTTTGATGAGTAACAGTCATTCTGGAATTAGGCAGCCTATCCAATATACCTCCTTAGCTTTGTGGTGGTTTAGAGGAGAATGATTCCCATAGGCTCAGACGTTTGAATGCTGGGGTCCTAGTCGGTAGAACTGTTTAGGAAGAATTAGGAGGCATGGCCTTGTTGGAAGAGCTGTGTCACTGGGAGCCAGCTTTGAAGTACCAAAAGCCCACACCAGGCCCAGTCTTACTCTCCTTTTCTGCCTCCATTTTGCAGATACAATGTGAGCTCTTAGCTATTGCTCTAGCATTTTGCCTGTCTGCCTGCCACTATACTTCTTGCCATGATGATCATGGAATAACTCTCTGAAACTGTAAAAAATTGCACAATTAAATGCTTCCTTTTAAGGGGAGGAGATCCTCCCCCATCAGTGGACTTGGAGGGGGCGTGGAGGAGATGAGGGAGGGATGGGGAGAGCGGGAGGGAATGCAGGAGGGGGCTATGCCTGGGATGCAAAGAACCTAACCTGTGATTGATATAAAAAGAAATTATATTTAAAAAAATAAATGCTTCCTTTTATAAACTACCTTGGTAATGGTGTGTTGACCGATTATCTTGTATATTGTATGGATGCAACACGCAACATATTGCATGGATGTCAATAAAAAATCTGATGGCCTATAGATTAGGCAGGAAATAGTAGGAATAGTAAGTCATTAGGCAGAAAGATTTGACTGGAAAGACGTCAGGAGGACAGATATATGGTGCCTGAGCACAGATAATAAGCCATGTGACAGAACTAAGAATAGTTTAAATGGGTTATTTTAAGTCACGAGCTAGTCAGAGAATAGCAGTATGGCCTAGGTATTTGTATTTGTAATTTATTTTATATTATTTAATATTATATTTATTATTATATATATTATTTATATTATATTTATTTACTTTTATATTAATCACAGGTTATGTACTTTGTATCCCAGCCATAGCACCCTTCCGCATTCCCTCCCAATCTCCCCATCCCTCCCTCATCTTCTCCCTGCCCCCCTCAAAGTCCACTGATAGGGGAGGACCTCCCCCAATTCCATCTGACCCTAGCGTATCATGTCTCTTCAGGGCTGGCTGAAATGTCCTCTTCTGGGCTCTAGCTAGGCTGCTCCTCCCTTTGGGGATGGGGAGGGTTGAAGAGCCAGCCATTGAGTTCATGACAGAAATAGTCCCTGTTCCCCTTACTAGGTACCCAGTTGGATACTGAGCTACCATGGGCCACATCTGAGCAGAGGTTCTAGGTTATATCCATATAGTCCTTGGTTGGAGAAACAGTCTCATAGAAGACCCCTGTGCCCTTATCTATTTGGTCTTTGTGGAGCTCTTGTCCTCACCAAGTATTACTAACTTCCCCTTTTTTCATATGATTCCCTGCACTCTGCCGAAGGCTTGGTTGTGAGTCTTAATATCTGCTTTGATACATTGCTAGTTAGAGTCTTTCAGATGCCCTCTGTGGTAGGCTCCTGTCTTGTTGCTTGTTTTCTCCTACATTCAATGTCCATCCCATTTGTCCATCTAAGTGATGATTGATCTCCCACCCTGGGTCCTCCTTCTTGCTTATCTTCCCTAGGTGTATAGATTTCAGCATGACCATCCTATCCCCTGAGATTTCACCTTACACCTGTCAGAATGGCTGAGATAAAAAACTCAAGTGACAACACATGCTGGAGAGGTTGTGGAGAAAGAAGAACCCTCCTCCATTGCTGGTGGGAATGCTAACTTTTACAACCATTCTGGAAATCAATTTGGTGCTTTCTTAGACAATTAGGAATAGTGATTCCTCAAGACCCAGCTATACCACTCTTAGGCATATATCCAAAAGATGCTCAAGTATACAACAAGGATATTTGCTCAACCATGTTCGTAGCAGCTTTATTCGTAACAGCCAGAACCTGGAAACAACCCAGGTGTCCCTCAGTCAAGGAATGGATACAGAAAATTATGGCACTTTTACACAATGGGATACTACTCCGCAATCAAAAATGAGGAAATCATGAAATTCGCAGGCAAATGGTGGGACCTGGAAATGATCATCCTAAGTGAGGTATCCCAAAAGCAGAAACAAACACTTGGTATTTGTATATTTTGAGTTTTATGAGTTATTATTCTGGACCTTTGGGCTGGGAAGAACCTACCCCCCCCCCAAAATAAAAGAAGTGTGTATTCAGAGCCATAGAACAGTAACTAAAAAGCTTCAAAATAAAGATCCTCTGTCTCCAGATGACAACAAACAATCAGGCTGGATACAAGTTTGCCATGGGCCTCATGCTTTCTGAGATGGTATGCAATCAAAATTCATCCCTAAAACAACAACAACAACAACAGTTTTAAGAAGGTTTCCTTTAGTAGCCCCACCTGAACTAGAATTTAGTATATAGCCCAGTCTGGGGCGCAAACATTTTATTCTCTTGTCTCGTTACTCTAAATGCTGGGATTACAGACCTGTGCCATCATGACAACTGTTTTAATACTACTTATATACCACTACCAATAATACAACTGCGACTAAGTAACAAATAAGCAAACAGAAAAACCCAAAGCCTTTTTCTCACTTAGATTGGTTCCTTTTTAACTTATAGAGTTGTAAGCTTTGTGTTTTAGGAAAAAGTCATGTAAAAAAAGTGTTGCTAATACATTCATTCACTTAAATAATCCAGAAATGGAATCAGCAAGACAGTTCAATGGATAATGGTGCAACAGTCAAGCCTGAGGACATGGGTTTGATCACTAGGTTTCACACTGTGGAAGAAGAGAACTAACTCCCCCTGGTTGTCGTCTGACCCTCACGTGCTTATTTTAGCTGACTTTACAGTGACATGGAATTGGCCTATACGACTAAAAAATCATATATTGCATAATGTTATGTTGGTCAAGGACAGGGGTTCCATAAAATTATATTGTCTAGAAATAGCTTGTGAAACTTTGCTTGTACAAGTCTATTCTGTGATGTTTATTTGATGATGAAATCTCCCAAAGATTGGAGACTATCCTTACATAACTTCCTTCTGGAATCTGTTTGATTTTAAAGGGTGGAGTGACACAGACTTTTTCCCAGCACTTTTCATCAAAGCCAGCTATGTCTATTCTACAAATTTTTATACTAATACTTTTGATGTTCAGGTCTGTATATAGCAATACCATGTTATAAGCATCACTTGGCCAATGTAAAAATGCTGCTGATTGAAAAACTCATCCTGATTTTAGGGATGTGAGAAAAATGTGTCATATATATATATATATATATATATATATATATATATATAATATTTTAACATAAGTTCTTTTTGAGTTTCATATCAGTATACCATATTTGTCACTAAAATATACATTTTAGAAACAATTAAATATAGTGGATGATTTTTGTTAAGGGATAATTCAAATATCTTGTTTCTATCTGACCTAGGAAGCTTGCCAGCTTTCAGATTACTCAAAGTAGAAGTTAACTTTATAATGAGCAAATGAAAACCTAGGTAGAGATGATAGGAGACTACTCAAAGAAATGATGATACTCTGCAAGTGTTCATAGTAACAATTGTGAAGCCCTCGCCCATCCTGGAAGGAGAGCAGGAGCACAGGTTCAGCTTCTGCCACTCTGTGGCAGCTTGATCCTGGAGACACTGAGTAAAAAAATCCCTGACCTTGGTTTTCTTTCTGCAAAGCAGGAACAATGGTGTCTGCTTTCCTAGTGACTAGGAGAGTTATGCTGTTATTGTGTCTCCACTGATTTTTTTTCTACTCCTTTGAATATTAACATAGTGTGGCTTAAACTCATGATAGCTGTTAGGGTAGGTTCTTCACTGGTACCAAGTACACCAGTTTGGTGGGGAATGTTGATAGGAGGGGTTGTGCATAAGGTGAGATGCAGAAGGTAAATGGAACTCAATCTCCTCCAGTTTGCCATAAGCACAAAACTTCAGCCAGACACAATAGTGCCTAAAGTTCCAGCTAGTGAGCAGGCTAGGCACTGAAAAGTCTTTAAAACAGCTTGGAAGACACTGCAGAGCTGGCTTAGTTCAGAGTGACTGATGTTCCTGCAGAAGGCACAGGCTCAGTTTGAAGCTCGCAGGTGATGGCTTGCTACCATCTGTAACTCCAGTTCCTGGGAGTCCAGTGTCCTCTTCCGACTTCCACACACACTAAACACGTTCTTAGTTCACATAAACTAAACAAACACTTCTATACATAAAATAAAATAAATGATTCAAAAATAAAATAAATGATTCAAAAATAAAATAAATGATTCTAAAAACATTTCACTAAAAAGTCTTTAAAAGGGAAACGAACTAAGAATATTTAATGAAGAGACATGCACAAGGATTGGTATAAACAACATGGAGACCAGTAAAACAGAAAAATTAGGTAACAAAAATTTCAGCCTTCTGACCAATTTCTTCTACCTTTTAGATGTGTCAGCTTGGTCAGTGCCTTAGTTATCTCTTCTGTAAAGGGGACACTCACCTCCAATCTTAGATTGCTAGGAGGACAAACATTGGACGATGTCAAGTGTTTTGAAAGTACGGCATTCTGCATTCATAATAAGCGTTATCTATTGTTATTAATAGTAAAAGATCAGAAATAAATGCATATCATAAAGGAAATCATTCTGAGAGACCAATCTTTTTGCTCATAGGGGGGAAAAAGTGGGCAGGTTTTCTCAAAATAGCACAAAGATTCAGCCCTAAAATATAGTGGAAAATACCACTTGTGACAACATATGATCCATAAGCCAGATACTCTCTTTTGATAAATTCAAAATAAGGCTACTTAGTAATACTGCTGTAGGTTTAAATGACAATCATTACCCACCCACACAGCAATAATATGTATATGTGAGGTTCAGGCTAAGTGTAAGTTATGAAAGCTGAGGGAGGCAGAGGCTAGTTCCCAACAGGAACAAAGTGACATTCTGCAAATAATTGTCACAAGTTTTCATACTTGTGCAAAGAGGTGGACAGGACAGATTGAGAAATGTGCCTGCAGTAGTAACTGTTGTTTGAAACCAAGCAGTGTGTTTTGTATCACAGCAAGGGTTTCTATTGCTGCAATGAAACATGGCCAAAAAAGCAAGTTGGGGAGAAAAGAGGTTATTTAACCTATACGTCCATATAATAGTTTACCACTGAAGGAAGACAAAACAGGAACTCAAACAGAAGAGGAACCTGAAGACAGGATTTGATGCAGAGGCCATGGAGGGGTGCTGCTTACTGGCTTGTTTTTCCTGGCTTACTGAGTGTGCTTTCTTTAAGAACCCAGGACCACCAGCCCAAGGATGACCTTACACACATGGGCTGGTCCTTCTTCATCAAGCAGTAATTAAGAAAATGCTCTACAGGCTTGCCTACAGCCATATCTTTTGAGGCACTTCTTAATTGAGGCTCCCTTATCTCAGATGACTTTAGTTTGTGTCAAGTTGACATAAAACTATCCAGCATAATTCACCTCTTGTCACCTTGACACATAAACACATCACTGTTAAGCCACACCTTTCACTTCTCATTCACGCTCAATATCACATTAAAAATATAAAATTACAAATTAAACACATTAAAAGTTCATTCTCTTTAAAATAGCCAATGTCTCTTAAAGTTCTTTCAACTATGGGGTCCTGTAGGATAAAAAATAAGTAGTTTCTTACTTCAAGAGGGAAGAATTAAGGCACTGTTACAATAAAATCAAAGCACAATTAAACTGCTAAAATATAAGAAACTCAACTTCTAATGTCTGGGATTCGCTTATAATCTTCTTGTCTCCTCCAAGGCCCTTGAGTCTTTGGCTCCACCTTCTACAACACACTTAGATCTTGCTGTCTCCATTCCACAGTTGCTGCTTTTCCTGGTGGTCATCCCATGGTACTGGCATCCCCCAAATACTGGGGTCTTCTGCTGCATTTCAGCTGAACTTTCACCAATAGCCTCTCCTGGGTTCTCTTCATGGTGCCAAACCTCAACTTCTTTTCATGATATCTTCACTCCTGGGCCTTCAATTTTCACCGAGGCTGCACCTTCACCAATGCTCTCTCCTGGCCTGTCACAGTAACATCAGCTGCTCTCCATGACCCCTTCATGCCTTCAAAACCAGTACTACTTGGGTGACTCTTACAGTACCAAGTTCAGCTGCCAGTGCGAGGGACAGCCCAAGTCACCTCTGGAACACAGTTTCTCTGTGCTCCTAGGAAACACTCAACACAAGGTTTCACACCTCAGTGATGCTGGTCTTGTCTTAATCACCACTAATTTCTTAGCTCCAGCCAACCAGCATCAAGTATCCGAGGAAAACAAAAGTTTCACTTTAGTAGTTCTGGTCTCTTGTTTATCACAGCTCATGCTTCAGCCCCAGCTAACCAGAACCGCACAATCTCATTTCAAAATAACAAGCTTCCTCACAGAGTCTTTAAACTTTCTCTGAAACTTGACAAGCTAGGCCTCCATCATCAGCATTGCCCTCAACATTCTTATCTTCCAAGCTCTTTCAAAACAGCTTACACACATTGAACATCAATGGCTTTTCTTGGCCAAAGTTCTTAAGTCCTTCCCACAATCCTCCCAAAATAACATGGTTAGGTCTGTCATAGCAACACTCCACAAGTCTTGTTCCAACTTACCTTAGTTAGGGTTACTTTTGCTGCAGTGAAACACCATGATGAAAAAGCAAGTTGGGGAGGAAGGGTTTTATTTGGCTTATACTTCCATACCATTGTTCATCATCAAAAAAAAATTAGCTCAAAAAGGAACTCAAATGGGACAGGAGCCTGGAGGCAGGAGCTGATGCAGAGGTCATGTACGGGTTTGCTTACTAGCTTGCTCTATTTTATTATAAAACTCAAGACCACCAGCCAACGGGTGGCATAACCCATTATGGGCTGGACCCCCACCCCCATTAATCACTAATTAAGGCAATGCTTTACAGGCTTGCCTACAATCTGATCTTATAGAGGTTTTGTTTTTAAATTGAAAATAGATTCTTCTCTCAAACTGTACATCCTGACCAGAGTTTCTCCTCCCTCCACTTCTTCCAGCTCCCTCTCCCACCTCTCCCCTGGTCCTTCTTTATCTCCCTTCAGAAAAGAGACAACAACCAAACAGGTCAAAACAAGATACAATAAGTCTTACTGAATAAGGCAATACAAAAGACCTCACACAGAGCAACCCAACAGGAAAAACGAACCTCACGAGCAGGTAAATGAGTAAAAGACACATCTGTCCCAGTAAGAATCCCACAAAGATACCAAGCTAACAGCCCACAATATATATTCATAGGACGTGGTGCAGCCCCTTCAGCCCTCTTGCTTGCTCCCTATGAGTTTTTGTGAGCCCCTATGAGCCCAGCTTAAGTTGATTTTGTGGGCCATGTTCTGCTGGTAACCTTCACCCCCTCAGTATAATCTTCTACTCTTCCTTCTGTGGGATTCCCCATGCTCCAAGGGGAGGGACCTGATGGAGACTTCCAATTTAGACTGTCTCTGCATAATGTCTGGCTGTGGATCTCTGCATCTGCTCCCATCTGCTACCAGAAGAAGCCTCTTTGATCATGACTAGACAAGGCACCAATCTATGAATATAGCAGAATATCATTAGGAATCATTCCATTGATTTCTTTCCTCCTTCTTCCTCTTCCTCTTCTTCTTCTTCTTTTAGATCAGTTGTGTTTGGTTCTACTCGAGGTCTCTGGGCTATCCAGTCTCCAGTTCTAGCCATTGAAACAGTGTCAGACATTGGTGCCCTCTCTGTGGAATGAGCCTTGAATTAAATAAGACATTGGTTGGCCACTCCCCCAAGTTCTATGTCATCATTGCCTCCAGCACATCTTGTAGGTAGGGCAGATTGTAGGTGAAAGATTTTGTGGCTGGGCTGGTGTTCATGTTTCTTCTTTAGTAGTTTGCAGAATACTTTACGAAAGGGACTACAAGTTAGGGGTGAAGGCTCTATGCAGATAACAGGTCAACATCTCCTTATTCAATGAGCTGTGTATGTGTGATGTCTGTGTGGTCTGTCTATTAGTTTGTGGGGATCACCTCCACCCCTAGTTTGCACAAGATCAACCAGAGGTATTTTTAAATTGTGGCTTCGTCCTCTCAGACAACTTTAGTTTGTATCAAGTTGACATGAAACTGTCCAGCACAATGACCATTGTAAGACTCCAATGAAATTCCATTAATTTTACAAAGTAAAAAAAAAGGGGCGGGGTAAGAAAAGAAAGAAAGAAGCAAAGACCAAAAGACAGGAAGAAAGAGAAAGAAAGGAAAGAAAGAAAAGATAGTGGGACAGCTGTCATCACAAACAGGGCTAAGGGATTTTATGGCTAAGGACCAGCAGTCCTTATTACGCCAGTGACTATTGTGTCTTGAGATGCTTTAAGAGACAAAGAAGTTGAAGTTTCATGGAGAATGGGTCTTGGACTTGTGAGATTTTACCAAATTCCTTAGAGTTTGAAAAGGGATCAGTGTTTGATCTCAATCAAATTTCTCTTTTGATACCCATGGATCTGAGAGTCCTGCAGTAATGTAGTAAAAATTCTGGCACTTGTGCTTCCTTAGGCCTCTACTCAAAAACTACATGTTTACAAAGGTCCACAGTGACCTATATACATAGTAAACGTTGACAAGAACTGACTCTCAAGCTGTGTGCTCACTATAGCCTTCTCAGGAGTAATCTTATTGAATTGACAGTTCTGTTGCTTGGACCTTAGTGTTTATCATTGAGAGAATGAGTGTGTGGCATAGCACATGTGAAGGTAGAGAACAAATTTTCAGGGTCAGTTTTCCTTGTACCGTGTAGCTGGTGGGATTGAACTCATAATGTGATCCTTGGTATCAAGTGCTTTTATCATTGAGCCATCTCACTGACCCCATTGAATATTTTTTCATACACTTTTGGCTATTATTTGTTGTCTTTTGAGAAATGTGTATTTGGGTCATTTGTCCTATTTTTGATCCAATTATTTTGTTTTACTGCTATTGTTAAATTCATAATATGTTTTTCTGATGAATACTTTACAAATATTTTCTAATTTAGTTGTCTCTTTACTTTGTTGATTATTCTTTTCACTGTGCTGAGTCTGTTAGTTTGATATGACCTTACTTGTCAACTTTGCCTGAACTTTGTGAGTCATAGACCTCTCCAAAATCCTTGCCCAGATTGATCTCTTGAAGCATTCCACATTTTCCTATAGTAGCTTCAGAGTTTCTGTTCTGACATTTAAGATGTTAATCCATTTTGAACTGTACTTATGTGATTTCTAACTTAAATCCTGCTTTGTATAGATATCTAGTCTTCCTAGCACCATTTACTGAAGAGAGATTGGTTTGGTTTGTGTAGTCTCTAGTTGCCTCTATGAAAATGTCACCAGGTTGGAGCTGAGGATGTGACTCAGTTGGAGAGCTCTTGTCTAACACAAAGCAGTAGGTTTGACTCCCAGCAGCACATAAACTGAGAATAGTGACATATGCCTGTAACCCCAGCACTAGAGAGGTAGAGGCAAGAGGATCACAAGTTCAGGGTCATCCTCAGCTACATAACTAGTTGAGGTCATGTGATCCATGAGATCTTGTCTCAAAAAAAATTACATGGCTGTAGACACATGGGTTCATTTCTGAGTTCCCATTGCTTTGTTATTTTGCAAGTATTATACTCTTTTGGTTACTATACCTTTACTTTGAGATTTTTAAAACAACTTTAGACTATTTAAAATTATGGTTTAGTTTAATGAGCTTGATAGAAAACAATGTCTATTTTCCTCTGCAAATTTGATAGGTTAGATTTGTAGATACACTTCCTTCAACAGAGTATTTAAATTTGGTAGAATGCAGAAGTTTGTATGAAAATAAGTTTGAAACCAAGTCCCAAGTTGCTGCAACATGTGCCAGTCAACAATAAAACATGACTAAGTTCCATGAAAACAGGAAGATGGGTTGAACTTGAACAATGCTGGTGGGTCACTGAAGGTACTGCCAGTTCTTACTGTGGGCTTTGCTTTCTCAAAGCTGCTTCCTCCTTGGCTAGAAGCTCTTTGCTTTTTCCTGAAGCACGTCCACTAGCAGGGACAGAAAAGGAAATGTCCAAAGAGTCCCTGTAGTTCTATTTTCTTCAGCTTCCACAGGCAGGAAATGTGAGAACCTTCTCACTTCTCTGAAGTATAATCACCAAAGATGTTTCTGTGTGATTTCTCTGAAAATTATTGAAAAGTCTTCCCCAAACACCAGTAGGTACACTGTATCACTTCATCAACATGCATGTTATTCCATTGGCTATCTGAATTCTTGACTCTCTAAAGGTTTTTGGTAAAGTCAAGATCCTAATCTTAAACATTAAATGATATTTATTTAGATTATGTTTCTAGTTACTGTTTCTTTTCTCTCTTGAAAAAGAAGAGATCAGACTTTCAACTTCTCTTCCAATATACACACTGACTCCAGTTCAGTTTCTAACAGCAATAAAATATAAATCAATACACTAAAAATAAAAATAACCCATAGATACACACTCATTTTAGGAACTACACCTCTTCTACTTGCATAAAGATAATTCTACCTTTCGTGTGTGATTGATAATTTTATCATTTTCCTCTACAATGTTCAAGGGGATCCAGTGTCTGCTAAGAATATTCTTTCCTCGTAACTGTCGATAGGGTACCAAGCCAGTACATCTATATAGAACCCAATCAATACACCTAAGGCTCAGGGAACATCATGACAGAAAAAGTAGAAAGCTTGTAAGAGCCAGAGATTCAGAATGTCTCATGTGAGATTGTCTTTTCTATGTATTACAGCCATGGTTCTCAACTTGTGGATCACAACCCCTTTGGGGGTTGAATACAAAGGGGTTGAATGACCCTTTCTCAGGGGATGCTTAAGACCATCTTTAAACACAGATTTATGCTACAATTCATAATAGTAGCAAAATTACAGTTATAGAGTAGCAACAAAAATAAGTTTATGGTTGGGGGTCACCATAACCACATTAAAGGGCTGCAATATTAAAAAGGTTGAGATCTACTGTTCTGATGTATGCCTAGGACCTTGAAACAGGGCTTATTAAGGAAAATTGTCTCAGACAAACATGCTCTGCTATTTTTTTTCCTGCACTCTAGGTACTTCCATTTTCTAACTTAAAATCAAACCTTTTCCAGTACTCAGATAACCCATATAAGGTAAATAAATTAAAAGTATACCAATATAATGGCACACATCTCTAATCCCCATATTTAAGAAGTAGAGGCATGAGTAACAGGAGTTCAAGGTTATCCAAAGACCATCTCAAAATAAATTAATGAATTTGTTAATCAATGAAACCTAAAATAAATTATAAAATGGCTAATCTTAGTTCTCAATGTCCTGCTACTATATATGATATTTTTTTCCTGTATAGAAGTGAACAAAGAGCTACTCACTCCAGAGAGAGCTGATGATAGGCCAAAGTGAAGATACCACTAAAATTCAGCTTGGTGAACCACTGAGTTTTATTGAAGTTATATATACAGGAATATGGATGAAGGGTTATTTCAGGGCAGAAATGAGTCATAGACAGCCATTTCTCTAAAAAAAAAAAAAAAAAAAAAAAAAGGTCATCCCGCATGGGTGATAGCTCATGAAATCTGGAAAATAGCAGTGCACTACATAGCCTAAACAAAGCTGAATGTGTCAGAAAGTATTTTTTTCCTGTTAGTTTAGTTGGTCTGGGCCTCTTCCAGGTGGCTCGGCTTATATGCCAGTCTTCTAAGCAACTTGGCTGGTCTCTGTCTTTTTCTGGTGGTCTGGTCAGTCTCAGAACATCTGTCAGCAGCTTTTAGTGCTTATATATGCTTCCAGAGGGAGGAGCTATGTGTGACTCATTGGTTTCATGGACTTCCTGAAACCTATAAATTGCTTATTTCCAGGACTTAATGAGCTTTCCTGCAGGATGGGAAGTTTCACCTACCTTGAGAACATCTTGTCTTAATGGGTTTCCTTCTGAGATATGGAGGTTTATCTCAGAGGAAATTGCTACACACCACTTACTCCTTATTTTCTTCAAACTTGTAGTAGACTCCAACTACAAAACTCCAAATTAATTATTCAGTTTTACATGTGAAAGTACCCAATCCTTCTTCCTGTAAATCTTAGGCTGGCCTTGAACTTTTGGTCCTTTTGCTTTAGCCTTCTGAAGCACAGATAGTCTCATATATAAGAGACTAAATTACAATAAATAATATGAAAATACAACAAGTAAGTAAAAACTCTTTAGATAGCTTGTGTATGTGTGTTCGTGTCTGTATGTTTGTATATAGTGCTAGGAATTGAGCACAGGGCCTTATATATATTAGGAAAGTATTCTACTGAACTATATCACCATCAAAAATTAACTAATGTAAGTGTTAATGTGGTTTTAATTATTATAAACTTTTCTGTGATTAATGCTAAAACTTGTTAGAGTGAAAATTGCTTTTTCCACTTCAGAAACTGTAAGTCACCACGAAGACTCTTGACAACTGGCTTAGAAGCTAACTGAGCTAGCATGGCTTTTCTTGCTTTGACCTCAACTTGTGCCCGTGAGTACTGCAATAGTGCTGTACATGTCACCTAAGTGTGATTGCTGACCAAGGACTACAATTTATTCTATATTAGTTATTGAGTTCTCATCTTTCGTCATTTTGTCTAAATGTTGACCCCCATCCCACCCCAACAGATTTATCATCAATTTTGGAAACAAGAGCCTTTCAGAATTTTTATTTGCTATATTTAAAAATATCAAAAGCTGTTGTGTGGTTCTTCCCCAAACCCTCAGCCCTGCCAAGGCTGACTCTAACACTTAAGGTCCTGTCAGGGTCTCAGGCTAGAGACTATAAGAACAACCTCTGAGTCTCCAAGGGCAAGAGACCAGTGTTACCTTTCTAGAGTTTCTCTAAATAGTCAACTGATCTTCTTGACCTGGCTGATGAAGATTCTTGTTACCTTGTGCAAAGGGGAAATCCAGAGAAATATATATATATATAGGGGTTCTTGGGAAGTATTTGGGCAGTCTTCCCCAGTACCTAGAAGTGGTGAAAAATTGTATTCTTTTGGGCCTTAGGCACCTCTGCATCCATTTGCTCATATTCATCATCATGCTGAATGTAAGGATTCCATCCAAAATTCTGGATGCTTAGTGGTGCCACAGTCTGATTCAGGGTTTGGCCTCTGAGCAGGCATCTGCACCGTCTGGTTCAGCCATAGTACTAGAAGCATATGTGCAGAGTACATGGCTAATTTACTCTCAAAACCAACCGAGAGCTGCTGGAAAGCAGGCTTTTTCTTCTCCATAAATCATTTTACTAGGGGTCCAGAAAGCCCCACAAGGGACCTGAAAAGACAGGTATCTTCCATATGTACCCAACAAGCTGCCTCACCACATCTTTGTATGAAAACTTCACCCAGTTTCCCCTGTACTCATTTTTTCCATACCACCAAAGTACATGGAAACTCACCTCCTAGAATCTAAATGACAAGAAACTTTTTAGCATTTCCTGTGACAAACACTTCTACCTGGCCAAACAGCAGACATTGTGAGCCAATGTTAAGCCTTCCTTCTTTCATTTCCTTCATTCTTTTGTGGTCTTGACAGTCTTTCATATTGCACAACTTTTGTACATAAAATGCTGTCTGATTCCCATAATCAGTCTTTAGGAAAATAGGAGAGGTCCTTAGGTCTTTACTTCAGGTACAGTTGGCATGATGAGACTTGAGATTCCCTTCCTGAAGGCAGGTGTGCAGGACACCTGGTCCTTTAGAGAGTTTCAGGGTGTGGATGGAGTTGCTGGTGTGTGCTTAGTGTCTGTCTGTGGAGTAGGGCAGTTCTCCAGTTATAGCAATAGGCAGAGTTGATAAGAGTGGATAGAGTTGAGTTGGAAGTATAAACTCCCCAGCTATGGATGGGACAAGGGTACTATGTAGGGGTGGATGAGATTAATTGCTCAAATCGAACCTCCCTATCTGAAGGGAAGTATAGGAAGGTAGGCAGGACATGTGTTCCTTAGGCAGGTTACAGGAATGGGAAATGCTGCTGGTGTGATTCTAGTAACCCTCCCTTGAGAGGAGCAGTCCTTAAATAGTGTTGGATGGGTGTAGTTGGTAGCAAAAGTCTGGTATCTGGCTAGAGAAGGGGATGAGTGGAGTTGGTGGGGTCAGTGGATTTGATTGTAGGGCATGTCTAGGTGCCTTATTTAGGGATGGGGCAAGGAGACCTTTAGTCCAAGGACAAATCTGTGCTCCTTAGGGAAGGCTCTCCTAAAAAAATTATAACACTAACATTATATAAAATTATTTATATAAAATTATATCATATATTAAGTAAGGGAAATATAAAAGAAAACTGGATGGGTGTGCAGTGTCTGCATGTGGTTCTTCACCTTGGCAGGCCTGCCTTGGTATGGTCCTTCACATAGGTGTAAGTGCTGTGTCTGCCTCTATGCCATCCACTCCAGCCTGTGGCCAAGAGTAGATTTCTACCTCACAGAACACAGCCTGTAGCAGTCAGAAAACTTGTGGGAGTTGTTTTTTCCCTTTCACCATGAGATTCCCAGGGACTGAACTCAGGTCTACAGGCTTGGCAGCAAGTACCTTATCTCACCATCATGTTTTATGTTTTTTGATTGAGTGACTCATATATCCCAGGCTGACCTCAAACTTGTTGTATAAGCCAAGATGACTTTGACCCCTTCTGCCTCTGTATGACAAGTGACAGTACCACCGGTCTGTGCTACCACACTCAGTTTATGCAGTATTGGGGGTTGAACTCATGCTAGGCAATCACTATACCAAGGGAGCTACACCCCTAGTCTGTCCCTGTCATTTTAAATACTGATTTCTGTTGTCAGCAATGCAGGAAAACATTTATTTCTGATGTCCAAATCAATTGCTGAATCAGTTGCTGATTCAGAAATACTTTGTACTTGATACAACACTTACAAATCAATCTAGGTGCAAGGCTGGACCTCACAAATATCAGTCCAGAAAGTTATCTTTTAAGGTTCTTGGGTTAATTAAGTTCATTGTTGCTAACTGTTAATAACTAATATAATAAGAAATTAAGGTATGAATCAGAGTGATAATAAATTGGTTTCAACTGGGACACTCGTAAGAGACACTCAAATGTTCTCTACATAAGTGCTTCCACGTGACAGAGTAAAAAGAGTGGATGAGACAGAGAGCTCTTTCATCAAGGTAATGACCGATATATGTATTATCTGTCTTTCCCTATGAAAAACGACTCCAGTACCTGGAAATGTAACAGTTACCTAGACTTCTATTGAAACTATGGCTAAGAATCTCAAACACTGGTAATTGGGGTTAATAATAATAGAAGCTGTCAATACCCTGATTGTTTTGTTTGTTTGTTTGTTTGTTTTGCTAGGAGTTCTATACTAAGTAGTTACTGTTAGTTCTTCTTCTGCCTGGGGCCTGCCTTTCAGCAGCCCAGAATGTCAGAAGTGTGCCTGGAAAGGCCAGCGAGAACTGTACAGAGATCACCCCAGAACACCTGGAAGAGCTGATGGCTAGTTCAACTTTAATTCCAGAGAACAAAGGTTATATACCCTAGGGGAATGGGTGGGGGCCTCCAAGAATAGGTGTACAGAACTGGTTGGAATTAGGCACTTCAGAGATAACTGATTTGCATTATACTGCACACTCCTACCATAGGAATAGAATCTCAGTACCTAATTATCACGTAGGCACTGGGAGGGGAGAGCTATCAGGGAGCTGTGTCAGAGGCCATAGATCAAGTGTGGTGGGAATCTGTCTCTAAAGACACTCACCAGATCAAGTCAGGCAGTCAACAGGGAACCCTGCCAAGGAGAGGGAGGGAGTTCTGCCTTGTAATGGCTGTCTGGTGCAGGCAAGAACTGCAGCCTCAACCAGCAGGGTACCTCCAACAAGTTACTTTCACAAAATACTTGGAGATAAACACTTTGATAGGATGGAAAGTGTAGGCTTAGATTTTTCAACAAACCTACTTTATTTAGGGTCCTTAAATGCTTTTACCTCCCTTCTAACCTGCAGACCAGAGGTAGGGGAAGAAAGAACTTTATTAGGAAAAGGGGGCTGTGGACCTTTTTAGAAGTAGTTCCTTGGGGTGAGTCCACTCTTCATTGTCTAGATACCAGCAGTCCAATTCAAATAGCCAACTCCAAACAGCAACATGAATCAGCACAATTCATCAGTTTGGGATAAGTCAGCAAAAGCCTCAAGACTTAGTTGGATGCCCCGAGATGTTCTCTGGACCATTTTGCTCGGTGAAGTGAAGTGTTGAAGAATGAAGACCAGCACAGTGATGTTGATCCAAAAAGTGTCGTCTCACTCTCTGTGGGCTTCTATATATCTCCTTTCCTCAAAGTCCACCCACGGATATTTTCAGCTAGCCAAAGTCATGACCCTAGCATGAGAGAGCTCACAGCAAAACATCACATCCCCTCTCACAATCCAGTTCCAGTAAAACATCACATGACACAACTGAGTCTTCAAAGAAACCAGAAACTTCCATTTGAAGAAAGGTTGAGTAACTTAGTTATCATCACGTCCACATTAGTAAAACCCAAAGAAGAAATCAGAGAGGCCTTTTAGCTGGTCATACATTATCTCAACACTATGGTATCAGTGTGGACCAAACAAACCCTTTTGTGTTAACACATTCTTTTAAAAGGTATTTGTTATTTTTATATTGTGTGTCTGTGTGTAGGTATGGGTACGTACTAATGAATGCATGTACCCACAGAGGTCAGAGGTGTTAGAGCCCCCTAGAGCTGGAGTTACAGGTGGTTGTGAGCATACTGAGGTAGGTGCTGGAAACTAACTAGGCTACCTTCAAGTATACTCTTTATTCAGACAGGTTATTGTAAAATAACTGTAAATCTTTTAATTCTAGTTAAGGCCAGCTAATAAAGGTAACTGTGATACTTTTCAATAAAGTTTTATCATTTAGAATATATATTATATATTCAAAGTGCAGAGGTAATTGTAATAAAAATGAGAATTTTTATTTTTATTGGCTTTTGGAGACAGTACCTCTTTACATGGCCCAGGCTGTCTTGGAATTCACTATGCAGCCTAGGCTGGCCCAGAACTCAGGGATCAGCCTGCCTCTGCCTCCTGAGTGCTGGAATTAGAAATGTGTGCCACCATGTATAGCTTATTTGAAGTTATAAGCATTGACTTATTTTCTATAAAGAGATTCTTTTATAATATAAATAAGCCAGGTTATTTGTAGCTACAAATTTGAAACCAGCCTGGGAAGGATAGCAAGCCATATTGTAACAGATAAAATTATAAAATATTTTAAAGTTCTTATGAACTACTAGAACCTATATCACCAGACTCTCTACATTAATCCCCAACTACATCTGACTGCTCCTCTTCTTCTATTTACCTTGCCACCTACTAGATTACCAAATAGTTTCCTGTGTTGGAATCTTGTTTCCAAAAATAAAATGGTTGCTCCTACCTATCCACAGTATATTCATTCCTGCATGCAGCCAACTGCCAGTTAAAAATATTCAGAAAAGTTGTATTGGACATGTACAGATATTTCTCCTTGTCTCTAAACAGTACAGTAAAACAACTACTTAAGTGGCCGTGCATTGCATTAGGGTTATAAGTACTCTGTGGATGATCTAATAGAGTATGTACATAGTATATGTAGGTTATGTGAAATTTCCACACTACTTTCTATAAGGACATGAGAATGTAGAGCTGGAGGTGTATATGGGTTGCTGGGAACCAATCCTCCATGGGTACTGTGTGGAGATCAGTGACTGTACTATTCCATAGTGTCTAGAACTCTTAACTTCTACCTTGTTGCTTTGCCATGTAAGGCGTACATTCTCAGCTATTTCACAATTCAACATATCGAAATTCTAGTCCTCAGGTTTGGATATTACACAAGAGGAAAGAGGAGGGGAAAAGAACATTCCATGTTCCTAAGTATGATGGTTAATCTTGATTGTCAACTTGACTACATCTGTAATAAACTAAAATGGAAGTAGCTGGGTATGTCTATGAAGTATCTTCTTGATTGACTTATTACAGGCGGGGAGAAGTAGAATTAGTCACCCTAAATCTGGGCCACACTGTCACATGACAGAAGGAAGTTTTTGCTTTTTGCTTGCTTACCCTTACTCTTGCTGGCAAGTTATTCTAAGCCATTGCTGAGGCATTTTTCATTGTTATTTGTAGCATAATTTGAGCAGAGCCATGGCATGGAGTGGTAGCACCTAAGCTTTTGTCAGTGATTGTTACCTGAGATTTTTTGGTCTTGTTCTTTTGAAGGATTCTCAGAGCCTTTTCATAACTTAGACTTGGGACAGGCCTGGCAAACCAGGAAGTCTCCTATGGTTGAGAATTGCCTAGGTGATGGGTATTTTAAGACAATCCCTAGACCAGATAAGTTTTAATATGTGAAAATTGACTTTCTAAAAGTACCTTTTGTGTAGCAATGAAAAAAACTTCTAGGGAACCACCTAGGAGCCCTTGAGAGACTGATCCCCTGCTGTTTGGGAAATCTAAATTTATCCCACAGTGTTTCTCTTTTCTTCAGTTACTTTAGGAGAGAACATCAACAGTTATTAGAACCTATTGGTTCATGATTGCAATGTAGACTCTCTTAAGGATCCTTTTGCACTCCAGTACCAGATTGGAACTACTGACACATCCAATCTTGTGGACTGGATTCTTGACCTTTCTACTGGGAGACAGCCATTGTTAGATTACATAGATCACAACTTGTAGACTACTCCAATAAATTATTACACACATACACACACACACACACACACACACACACACCCTTCAATTCTGTTCCTTTAGGAGAACTCTAACTAGTACACTAATATACTATGAGCTAGTAGATAAAAGAGCAAACATGGTATTTATGTACTGCTTTCATGGCAGCTTTATGGTATACTAATAAAATATTCTTTTTAGCTAAAGTTGTTTCTCACTAATAGAAACGTTCAGTTTGATCTGTTTATACTACCTATCAGCCAGGAAATTCAGACATTTTGATTTGGCAATAGAAAACTGCCTAACCCCCAACACCCCAAAGGAAAACTAATTGCACAATCCAATACTTGAAAAGTTATAATTATTGACTGCAGTGTGGTACACTTAGATCCAACATAACCCAAACACCAAGCCAATGCAGATGACAAAAATTTACTAATCAAGCCTGTACTGATTGACCCGCTACAGAACAGACTCTGGAGCTGAACATCAACCCTGAGCCAGAATTTTACAGAACTTAAGCTTACAAACTACAAACATATGTGCCAAGATATTCTTATATTTTTTCCACCCAAAATGTAACAATAGAAGGATAGAAGTTGGTTCCTGGGCCCGAGAATATCAACTTAGTTTGACCCTGCCAGCAAGATGTAGTTGTCCCTGAGATGGCTGGACTCATACAGTTGTCTCCACACGACAGAAGCTGCCCCAGTTCCTTTAGGGTCTGTGACCTTGAATTTAGTTTCCCCTGTGATTAAATGTAGTCCAAAAGCAAAATGGCAGTACTTAGGACAAGTTTCTTTTGCTTGTTCCCTACATTCTCCCCTTGGCTTTGTGCCTCATTCAAATACTTTATTACCTGTTTATAAGTATAGGGGGTCATGTTGGATTCATAGGACCATAAGCATAATTGAGTTAATTCTTGTCTGAATAAATTTAACTAAAGCTTTAAGAATACAAGGCCCTATGAGGAACAGGAGGACAAGGAGGCTCACTGGTCCTGCTAAGGTAGTGAGCATTGTCGTTAGCCAAGAGGCCCAATCAGAGATATTCTGGAACCAGTTATTAGCCTGACTCTCTTGTTCCTCCCTAACTAACTTGTTTTATTTTACTTTTACTAAAGTATTTTGGACTGTTCCAGAATGGATGGCCTAAAAACAAGTTTTCCCCAAAGAGAATTTATATTTGACTTAGCATTTCAGCCTGTTAAGGGGGCAGAGACAATCTACTCTAATCTGTAATTGCTTCCAGCTGAAATTGGGGCATCAGTTGTCAGGGCCTGGGGAGGCTGAAAGGCTAGTCAAAAGCTGGGCAATGAGGCAACTCTCAGATGCATCTGATTAGCTGATCCACTTGAAGAGACGGAGCAATCACATCGGCTGAGCTGATTTTTATTACCTTTCACCAAGTCCAAAGCTCAGCCGTTTGTAGTCACAGATGCGTGGTATCATATCTCTGCCAAGTGGAAATCTGCTGAGACAAATATAGACTAGGGACAGATGTTAAAATTTCCCAGTAGTTAGGGAAGGAAGGAAACCCAAGACCAGGTGAAACTCCCATTCTCAGGAACAGACAGGTTCAGAAACTAAGGCTGTACTCATTGGAGTCCATTTGATTTGTGGCAGGTTGATGAAGTCTTAGACTTCTGCTTTCCTGAAGCTTATATGAACTTTTAATTTAGAAGAAGAAATTAAAATTTAAACATATCAGCATTACCATTGTATTGAAATTCCTATTGTAGAAAAAGTGGCTAACAGGTGTCTGTAAAACAACAGGAGCAGATTCAAGCCTTTGAGTCACAGTAAAACGTCTAGTTAAAAGGCATGAATATTATTTTGCTGTTGTTTAGAGAGCAAGGTGCATAGATTGGACAGAGATGTTTTAGCCCCATGAAAAGCATGTTAAAGTTCCATCTAGAAGACATCAAAGAAAATTCAAAGTCCTGAGACTGTAGTAATCACTCAGGGCTCTATCAACTTATCAGACTATTGATCAGTGTTAAAATCATAAACTTTCAAAATCACAATAGCATGGGGAAAGAAATCTGAAACATTTTCCATTTTTTCATATACCTTAAATCACTTTCTTATACCTCTACAACTTCTATTTACATACCTCAAATCATTTTCTTAGGCTCTCAGAACTTATGTAAGCTTTCAATCCTCAGATCTTTATACATCTTAGAACATTTTCTTAGACTTTTAGAATGTGCATAGACTTTAGATGTTTTTCTTAGCATCTAATAATTTAACAGAGGAGTAGTTTTTATTGAGAGCAGTCAATGCAACACAAGTTCTTTTTTATTTTTTTTATTTATTACAATTTATTCACTTTGTATCCTGGCTGTAGCCCCCTCCCTCATCTCTTCCCAGTCACACCCTCGTTCCCTCTTTTCCTCCTATGCCCCTCCCCTAGTCCACTGATAGGGAAGGCCCTCCCCTGCTATCTGACCTAGCCTACCAGGTCTCATTAGGACTGGCTGCATTGTCTTCCTTCATGGCCTGGTAAGGCTGCCTGCCCTCCTTAGGGGCAAGTGATCAAAGAGCCAGCCACTGAGTTTATGTCAGAGACAGTCCCTGTTCCCCTTACTAGGAAACCCACATAGACACTGAGCTGCCATGGGCTACATCTGAGCAAGAGTTCCAGGTTATCTCCATGAATGGTCCTTGTTGGAGTATTGGTCTCTGTAAATACCCCTGAACCCAGATTTTTTGGTTCTCTTGGTCTCCTTGTGGAGCTCCTGTCCCTTCCAGGTCTTTCTATCTCCCCCTTCTTTCCTAAGATTTCCTTGTACTCTGCCCAAAGTTTAGTAATGAGTCTCAGCATCTGCTTTGATACCCTGCTGGGTAGAGTCTTGCATGGGCCCTCTGTGGTAGGCTCCTGTCCTGTTCCCTCTTTTTGCACCCACTTCCTATATCTATCCTGTTTGCCTTTCTGAATGAACATTGAGGGGCTAGAGAGATGGCTCAGAGGTTAAGAACACTCGTTGTTCATCCAAAGGTCCTGGGTTCAATTCCCAGCAACCACATGGTGGCTCATAACCATCTACAGTAAGATCTGGTGTACAGGCAGAATGTTGTATAAATAATAAGTAAATCTGAATGAAGATTGAGCATCTTACCCAGGGTCCTCCTTCTTGCTTAGCTTCTTTAGGTGTACAGATTTTCGTATGTTTATCCTATATTATATGTCTAATATCCACTTATAAGAGAGTATATACCATGTGTTTCTTTCTGCTTCTGGGTTACCTCACTCAGGATGATCTTTTCTAGTTCCCACCATTTGCCTGCAAATTTTATGACTTCCTTGTTTTTATTTGCTGAGTAGTATTCCATTGTCTAAATGTACCTCAATTTCTGTATCCATTCCTCCATTAAGGGACATCTGGGTTGTTTTCAGATTCTGGCTATTACAAATAAAGCTGCTATGAACATGGTTGAGCAAATATCTTTGCTGTGTACTTGAGCATACTTTGTATATATACCTAGGAATGGTATAGCTGGATCTTGAGGTAGCACTATTCTTAATTTTCTGAGAAAGCTCCAGATTGATTCCAAAGAGGTTGTACAAGGTTACATTCCTACTAGCAATGGAGGAAGGTTTCCCTTTTTTCCACATCCTCTCCAGCATGTTTTGTCACTTGAGTTAGCCATTCTGATAGGTGTCAGGTGAAATCTCAGGGTCATTTTGATTTGCATTTCCCTGATGAATGAAGACATTGAACATTTCTTTTAAGTGTTTCTCTGCCATTCAATAATTTTTAAATTATATTACTTGATTTTTTTGCTGTTTAACTTCTTGAGTTCTTTATATACTCTGGATATTAGTCCTCTGTGAGATACAGGGTTGGTGAAGATCCTTTCCCACTCTGTAGGCTGCCATTTTGTCCTGATGACAGTGTCCTTTGCTTTACAGAAGCTTTTCAGTTTCATGTGGTCCCATTTGTTGATTGTTGATCTTAGAGCCTGTTCTGTTCGGGAAGTTGTCTCCTGTGCCAATGAGTTCCAGACTCTTCCCCACTTTTTCTTCTAACAGATTTAGTGTGTCTGGTTTTGTTGAGGTCTTTGATCCACTTGGACTTTAACTTTCTGCAGGGTGATAAATATCTATTTATGTGCATTTTTCTACATGCAAAACAAGTTCTTTTAAATAAAGGAACAGCAAAAATTTACATTGGGAAGTAGTTTATATTTTACTATGAAGCCTGTTAGTAGGGCAAGCCTGTTTGCCTTTCTTTAAGAGGAGTACTAGTTGGTCTAGAAAAAGCAAAGTTTGATGTTTACAAATGAAATGGGTTAATAAGATGGTTGCAACCTTGGGGAAAGGAGCTGTTTGCCTGTTGCTTCCATGCTGACAAACCTACAGTTAGCTTAGTCATTAATATCATCAGAGATCAGAGAAGGATAACTTAGAGCAGGCAGTATAATCCAAATGGCCTATGTGTCGATTCAAATGACAGAGACTTACCCATTATCTAGATGACCATCCCATTAGGCTCCTGTGGTGTTGATGGCTTTGTTGGGGGCATACATTCGGGGCAGTTTTCAGCTGCCAGGTCCAGCAAATCTGAGAGGTTGTTGGAGGAGAAACAGATCTTACTTTGTCTAGGCAAAGTGAGGCAATCAGTACCCCAGGGTCCTGCTTGTCTATAGTTCGGGCTGGGCTTTAGCAGTGGGTAAGGCATTGGGGCAGTCTTTCCTAGTGGTTAGCGTTACCATAATGTAGATAGAGTCTTTTGTTGCTGTGTCCATTATTTTCTTTGGAGATCTTGGGTGCCATTGCTAGGATCTGAGAGTCTCTCTCTCTCTCATAGTAGGTCTAAACAACTTGAATGCCATATTCAGCAGATCTCTGACAGGCTTGAGGGCTAGTTAGTATCTAAGAAGCATATATGAGCTAAACAATCCTTGTCTGTTTTTATTTATTGCTTTAGATTATATTTTAAAAGCACAAAATAAGAGGCTAAATAAAGCTTATTCCTATAATTAATGACAATATTATTTAGCATGACTATGACTATGAACATCTTAAAGAATTTAGACCTTTATAAGGTGACTGACAATTAACTTGTATTGTTTAATCCTTAACAGTCTACAATAAAAATGAAAATTTCTGAATTAAAGCTTTTTCAGTATCACAATAATACTTTGAAACATAGAAACTGGGGCCTTTCTTGATAGTTACATGGTATAGCATTACAGAACATAACAGTTCCTTCTATGACTCAGTTTACAAAAAAAATAGCTAGTAAAATAATGCTTAATGACAATGCTAGCAAAAGCAAGGAGATTAGAAATATATCTTTAAATCTCTCTCTCTGTTAGGCCAAATATACCTTATGTAAATAAAGAAAGGCATACTTTTAAGGCAGTGATTCTCAAGGTTTTTTTTTTAATGCTGGAGCCCTTTAATGTAGTTATTTTACATTATCGTGATAACAATCATGAAATAAACCTCTGATTTTCAGGCAATTCTTGGCTACCCTTGTAAAAAGGTCTTTTGATTTCGAAAGGGTTGCAGCTCATAGGTTGAGAAACTGTCCAAAGTTCGTCAGACCGCCCAAGATCATTGTCTTATTGTATCATAAGATAGGAATTCTTTAGTCTCTGCTGTTCAGCTGTGGCCCTAATATTTAGTTTATTTACCTATTCATCAAGGTCATATATTAATAAAAACATTATACTAAATATTTGATAAACTTTAAAATGTCACATAGTCTTACAAGTTTAAACATTTACAAAAGCAGTGTACATGCTGTTTTTATTTCTCAGAAAAAGAAATGAGATGAGAGCCATTCCCATTTCTTTCTATCTCTTTCTGAACTATTGGTGGCTGTTCAACTCAACTGTTCTAGCCTAAACTTTTCTCCAAGCTGACTGAGCCAAACTGGCTTCTCTTGGAGTCTGACTGAAATGCTCTACCTGGCCTCAAACTAATTCTGGCAATATATTTTATTATTCTGGCTCATTCTGTCTTCACCTGTGTCTAGCTTGTTCTTTCTGCAACCTGTCTCTGTTAAACTGTCCTGCTAATTGGCTCTCGGTAGAAACCCCTTTTTTTCCTCTTTACCTGTGCTGCTTTTAAGTATCCTCTCTTTCCTGCCTTGTTCTTGTGAGAGTTGGGTATATTCTACTTTCATGGGGCTATTAGGGAGCTATGCAGTTGGCCTGAACACCATTGTAACTGAGAAAAATGATTCTTATTCCTACCACAGCTTGGACACTCTTGAACAGTGGAAATATTTCCACTAAAACAATAAAGGGGACATAATTTTTTAAGTCAACAACAACCTAACCCCAGACCTTTAAGCCCCAGTACAACATGAAAAACTATGAACATGGCTCAAAAATTGCCAGTCCTCCAGTAATGACTCTGGAAATAGCATGAAGTCAATGAAATTGAAGGCAAAGCATTCAGAAATTTTATATTTAAGGAAAAAAGAATGAGAACATAAATGAACAATTTTTAAAAGAACAAAAACAAGCATCTGGAAAAAAAAGTCAACACAGGATATAAAAATGGAATTTAATACAGAGAAATACTGAAGAAAAACTAAAATAGTAAATATTAAATTTTCAATAAGTTAAATAAAATACAAAGTGGAAAGACTCACCAGTAGAAGGCATAGAATGCATTATGGGAGGACAGACTATCAGGGCTTGAAGACAAGATAGAGGAATTGAAACAGCAGCCAATGAGAAAAACCTATTAATAAAAATGTATGAATGAAATATGTGAGATAAATTTTCCACTGTGATTGGAAAATAAAAAAAATACACCATGAAAAGACTGAATTTTATGAGCTGTACACATGGAAGAACTTCATGACAAAGACACAGAAAACATTTTAAATAAAACCATAAGCATTTAAAACACCCAATGGAAAAGACCGGGAAAAATGTTCCCCATATTATAGTTAAAACACTAAATATATAGGACAAGAAAGTACAATGAAAGGTATAAAAGAAAAACACCAAGTAATAAATAGAGGTAGGTCTATCTAAATAATAGCTCATTACTCGACAGAAATTGATAAAATAGATCAGTAGGGAAAACCACCAAGTGTGAGAACCAGCGTTTGGTCCCTGGGACCTACATGGTAGAGGGAGAGAACTAACTTCCACAAGTTGTCTTCTGACCTCCACATGTATGCTATCACACATATACACCAAGGCATGCCCCCATATACACAGACACACACAAAATAAATAAATAGCTGGATGGTACAACAGGAAGAGAAACAATATTAAACCTAAAGACAGATCCACCTTAATGCGATAATAACACAACTTTAATGTCAGTTTACTTCACTGCCACCAATTTCTAGGTCATCTTGGACAGAGCTCTTATGCCCATGAAGTAGGAGAAGGAATGTTGTGAAAATGATCATTTTATCAAAAACAGAGTCAATGTTATCCCAATCAAAAGGCCATTTCTATTCTTTCCACAAATAAAAACAGAAACCTTAGAATTCATATCGAAGCACAAAACACCTTGGATAGCCAAAGCAATACTGAAGGAAAAGAACAATGCCGGGGGTCCCCTAGCTGATTTCTTGTTGTACTTCCTGCAGAGTCATAATAGTAAAAACAATTGTCAAAGAATAAATTAAATAATAAAAAATACCAATGAATCGTCCTTAAATTGTTCCAAAAATTGTAAAGGAAGAAATAATTTTTATTGTGTGAGGTCAGCATTACCCTGATATCAAACTAAACAAGATTATAAAATAGTCATAGAGCAATATCTTTTATAAATATTGATACAAAAACCCTTAACAGCACAAGATCAAATCCAGTAACATATTAAAAGGACCATACACAGCGACCAGGTGGGGTTTAACTATGGAATGGGTAAATAGTATTTCTGTCTGCATGTTTGTTTTAGTAAAAGTAGAAAGCATTCAAAATTCATTCAAAATACATTCAAAATAGTTATTCATATAACTATCAAGGGACTTTGTATACGTACTGCAGTATTAAAAAAAAGAAAGAAATTGATCTCAGACTTTTTATTTTAAATTTACTGTGAGCCATAATAAGGCAAACAAAATGAAGTTTATCGATGAATATTTTTGCTTCTCATTTCCAGAATTTTATTACAACTTCCTCTAATTAGCTGGGTTTCATCATCAAGTACCTTTTTTGGGGGTTGGGGATTTATCTCAGTGGTAGAGCGCTTGCCTAGCAAGCGCAAGGCCCTGGGTTCGGTCCTCAGCTCTGGAAAAAAAAAAAAAAAGACAAAATAACAAAAAGACAAGCAACAGGAGAATGCAAAGGAGGACCTCTGGGGGGGTCAATGTAGCGATGTATCAGAGCAGATATTAAGACTCGCGATCAAGCCTTTGGCAGAGGGCGAGAAGTAATGATAGATCTGGGGGAGGTTGGTGAGACTTGGGGAGAACAAGAGCTCCACAAAGACCAAACTGAGCAGGGCATAGGGGTCTTGTATGAGACGGTTTCTACAATCAAGGACCATGTGTGGATGTGGCCTGGAACCCCGCTCAGATGGGGCCCATGATAGCTCATTGTCAGACTGAAGACCCTAGTGAGGGAAACAGGGACTGTTTCAGTCATGATCTTGATGGCTGACTCTTTGACCCTCCCCCATACAAGCCAGGGAGTGACAGACTGGCTAGATCCCAGGGGAGGGCATTGCAGCCAGCCCTGAGGAGACAGGATGAGCTGGGTTTGGATGGAAGGGGAGGAGGTCCTCCCCTGTTGGTGAACTTGGAGGGGGCGGGGAGGAGGGAGATGAGGGAGGGAGTGGGAGGGTGGGAGGGAATGAGGGAGGAGGCTACGCCTGGGATGCAAAGTACCTAACCTGTGATTGATATAAAAATAAATAAATTAAAAAAAATTTTAATGTAAAAAAAAAAAGTACCTTTTTTGTTTTGTTTTTCGACTAGTATCCTTTCTTACATGGTCAAGAATATTTGCAATCATTTCGTATGGTTTATATTTCTTTGTGTGGTATTAAGACCCAAATCCAGATTCTCCCATAAATTAGGAAGTGCTGTACCATTGAACTATCCTACAGCTTCTAAGTCCAGATTTACTACTTTTAAACACAGACTAACACAGAAGACAGAAAAATCTGGTGATGCTATAGTATCACCACAATCTAGTTTCTTCTTAAATAAATTACAAATCTACTTTCTGGGCAGCCATAACAAAATCGCATAGACTGGGTACAAAAGGACAGGAATTTATTTTCTTAAAGTTTTAGGCTAAAAATTCAATCAATGTGCTTATTTTTTTCTATTATTTGCTTGTCCAAAACTATCTGTGTTTTATTGCACATGGTCTTTATGTGTGCAAACATCACTGGTATGTCTCTGTAAATTCAAATTTCCTCTTGTAAAGACTATTTGTTATTATTGTTGTTCATTTTACATCCCTGTTGTAGCCCCACCTTCCCTCCTTTCACCCACTTCACTTTTCCCTAGAAATGAGGAGCTCCCTTTCCCACCCAGCCCAGTTCATCAAGTTGGATCAGCACTGAGAGTGTCTTCTTCCCCTGTTGACTGGCAAAGCAGTCCAGCCAGGAGAAAGTGATCAAAAAGCTGGCAAGTGAGTCTGTGTCTGATGTAGTACTCACTTCCCTTACTAGAGAACCCACATGAGGTCTAAGCTGCCTATCTGCTAAATCTTTGTAGGGGGCCCTAGGTCCAGTTCCTGCATTGTGCTTGGTTGATGCTTCAGTCTCAGCAAGCCCCTCTGGGCCCTCATTAGTTGGCTCTGTTGGTTTTCTCATGGAGCCCCTATCACCTCCAAGTCCCTTTCTCTTTCACTTTTCCACATGACTCTATGCATTGCCCAATATTTGGTTGTGAGTCTCAACCATCTGTTTTGAGGCGCTGCAGGGTAGAGTCTCTCAGAGGACAACTTTGTCAGGCTCAAGTTTAGCAGTGTGTCTCTCATTGTGTCAGGAGCTGGCACTCTCTGATAGGGTAAGCCTTGGGTAGGCTAGTCATTGTTTGGGTCTTTCCTCACTCTCTGCTCCATTTGCTCTATCTTTATCCCTGAACATCTTGTAGACAGGGTAAATTTTGGGTTGAAATTTTTGTGGGTGAGTTGGTGTTCCCCTTCCTCCGCTGGAGACTAGTCTAGTTAGTGGGTGTCCTCTTCAGTCTCTATGGCCTCTGCTACCAGGAGTCTCTCCCAGGAGCCTAACCTGACTAGGTCTCCAGCTTGTCACAGAGATACCTCCGCCCTCAGTTTCTCTTTTCTCTACAGGGTGACTGTCCTCTCACTCTCCCCAGGTCTGATGTCTACCCTCATAGTTTTTTGAGCCCCCTCTCCTACCTTGTTCCCTGTCTTCACCCACTACCTCTGTTTATTCTACCCCACCTTCCGAGTGTGATTTATGCATCCTCCCTTGGTCCTCTATGTTACTTATCTTTTTTGGGTTTGTGCCTCAGAGTAGTATGCTTATCCTGTACTATATGGCTAAAAATCCATGTATAAGTGAGTACATACCATGTGTGTAAAGACCTCCTTTTAATTTAACCATATCTTCAAAGACGCTGTCTTCAAATTTAGTCTCATCCTAAGGTACTGGAATTGGTACTTTACAGTAGGAATTATGAGGCACACAGTTTAGCCCAAGACAAATTGCAAGGAGATAATAGAGTATGATGGCATCCAGTCAATTAAGAGTTTAAGAGCAATCAGGCAGATGTAACATGGACATTATATGGACAATGATTTGAAAACACTAACAATTATGAGGCAATCATGGAAATTTGAATAATGACTGAACATTTTGTGATATTAAGGAATCATCAGTCTGTAGGTACAGCTCTTATCTGACGTGCATTAACAGGGATTCACCTAAAACAACAACAACAAAAAGGTTATCTGTTGTCATTTCAGTTGTGATATTGGTGTCAACAGAGCTTTTAGGGTACAGATGCCGCCACTTGTATTTCATAGTAAAGAAACAAGTAATAGGAAAAGCAGAGACAGATTTACTCAACATGGCACACTGGGCAGAGAACGAAATAAAGATGCCCAGCCCCACCACTCCCAATTCTATCTTTGACATTCTGACCTTGGGTTTAGTTAAAATGGAGGGCAGTAGATACAGATGAGTAATCAGTCTGGGTTAAAGTATAATCCTGGCTATCAGTGACCCATGACTCTTTTGTCTCCTGGTTTCCAGTTTATTCTGAAAGTTGTGTGTACTGCATGAGATCTTTTTCTAAGAAACATCCTTCTCCTTTGGCTTGCACCAGGGCCTAACTCTTTTCTTCCCCAGCATGAGACACCTAGGGGCAAATTCCACCTTACAGCCTGATAGCTAAAGAGGGGCATTTTAGTGGTTTTTTTTTTTTTTTTTTTTCTGTTTCTGCAATAAAATACCATCATGAAAGGCATCTTAGAGAATAGTTCATTTGTGGTTAGAGTCCCAGAGAGCTAAGAGTCCGTCAAGGTGGGAAGTCATGGCAATGGACAGGCATGTTGATCTGAGAATAAAGCTGAGAAATTACTCATGGTCCACAGGCATGAAGCAGAGAGAATGAACTAGAAGTAGCACAAGGCTTTCAACTCCCAAAGCTCACCTCAAGTGATATACCTCCACTAGCAATGCCATACCTCCCAAAGCTCCCCAGGCAGCACTAACTGAGGACCAGTGGTTGAAATGTCTGAGCCTATGGGAGACTTTTCACATTTAAATAACCTTAGACAGCATTCAACTGTTTCTCTGTAGACTGTCATATCTCCTGCCGGGAGATATCTTACCATTCACTGAGAATAAACTGAGCTTGTTCTCTGTTTCCACTGTACAATAATCAACACAGATTTCTGTGACCTCACAGCTGTACAGGTTCTCTCCAGCAGCAGTATGGCCAGATATTCTTCAGCTGACATAAGCTAGATTTCTTTAGCTCTGACTCTGGATACACCATCACTCAGTTTCCTCAGGTTGAGGGCTCAGTCTTCTGGGTGAATTCTACATCTGATTCAGTTGAGAGGCCACAGCTTTGAAACTGTTGACTGAGTGGCTAAAAGTTCCCACGACTCCATTCCCAGGTTCCATTCATTTGTTACAGTGGCTAAGCTGAGTTGAGGAAATGGCTATTTTAAAGGTTACAAATACGCATCCAGATGAAGAGATACATATCAAGTGTTATCTGGAAGGATCAAGGGCACAGGGGTTTAAGGTTATTTATCAGAATAAGGAGGAGGATGAGAAACGTGAAACAGGAGCAGGGAGATGCTGTGTTGGAGCTTGGAGGATGGAGGAGTGAGCCCTCGAGCAAGGAATATGAGCAACCTCTAAAAGCTTGAAATGGTTCTCGAAAGGAACAATTTATTGACGGTTTTATCCTAGACTGGACTGTTGCTCTATGTTGGGCTTATGATTTACACATACAGAAGATGATAATATTGTTTGCTTTAAGTCACCAGGGGTTTCTGTCTGTGTGGAGTTGGGATGCACCCCCCTCCCCCGCCATTCATCACACAGATGAGTGGTCTAGGTGTGCAGCTGTCCAGAATCTCTCTGTCTCCCTTTGTATTTCCTTAGAGACTCCAACTGCACAGGCACAACTGAAGCATGAACAACTGAGCGGATATGAATGAGTGGGTAAACAGGGCATGACTCAAAGCTAGCCAACTAGGGTGAGGAGAGCAAGCAAGGCCCGTGTGCCCAGCTCCTTCTGGGTGCCTTTGTAGCTTGTATGACATGGGGTTATATTTTGAAATATGTTCTAGTAATATGGGGATGTAGATCAGTGGTAGAGTATGTTTACCTAGCATGTGTGAGGTCTCAGGTTCTACTTCCAGCACTGCAAAATGAAACAAAGCCAAAATGAACAGCCACATTTCTAACTCTTTAACTCCTTTCTAGAGCCTTCAGGAGAGGCTGGCAAATACATGGCACCAAATTATGTAATTTCTGAAGAAGATGGGAATTTTCTTTTGCATAGTTGCTAACAAGACATCAGACAACCAAAGATTAGAATTTCTAATAGTTAGCACTGTGGGTGTGAAATGGGGACAGAAGTGGTATGTGTGTGTGTGTAAGAGAAAGACAGACAGAAACAGCATTTTCTAAGGCCTGCTTCTGAGCCTAAGGCATGCTAGTATTACTTAATTACTGAAATGTGATCCAGACACCATGGATAAAAAACAAACAATAACCACACTTTCAGCAGATGCCTTAACTTCAGGGAAAAGTCTTAGTTACCATCCATTCAGTTCAACTTTCTCTTTTCCCTAATTAAAACACTTACCTTGGACTGCTGAGATGGCTCAGCAGCTATTACTATCGGGCTTAATAGCCTGAATTCAATTCCCTGGACCCACATGTTGGAAGGAAAGAACCGGCTCCTATAAGTTGTCCTCTGACCCCTTTTATGTGTACTGGAGGCCCAAACACACACACATACCTTAGTTATAAGAGAGAGAGAGAGAGAGAGAGAGAGAGAGAGAGAGAGAGAGAGAGAGAGAGAGAGAACTCCACTTATCTCTAGCTGATAATGTAGCTCAGCTGGCAGAATGCCCGCCCACCATGCACTGGACAGTGAGTTCTGTTGCCAGTGCAGCATAAACCTGGGTGTGGTGTATGCCTATAATCCCAACACTTGGAAGGTAAAGGAGGAACAATAAGTTCAAAACAATCCTTAAACTACATAGAAAATTTAAGGTCAGCAGGGCTAAATGAGGCCTGTCCTGAGAGAGAGAGAAGGAAAGAAGAAAGGAAGGATGAAAGCAAGGAAGGAAGGAAAAAGGCATGATAGATAGCTCAGTGGTAAAAGTGGTTCTCAAGCCTGACTTGATTTTGATCTGAGGACCACTGTGGAATCAGAGAACGGATTCCTAAACATTGTCCTCTGATCTCCTTGCAAGTGCCCCCTGCCCCCATATTGTACAGTATAATAAAATTAAAATTAAAATATATATACCACTTAATTCTATGAAGAGACAACTTGACTCATTTCCCTTCCCCCACAGTTTAAGTTTAGCCAGCCAGGTACTATGACAGACATGTAGAAGCAGCTATGCAGGAGGCTGAGGGAATAGGTCACTGGAAGAGGATATTGGTGTGCCAAGGCCCTGGATTTGAGCCTCAGCAACTCTCTCTCTGTCTGACGGTCTCTCTCTCTCACACACGCACACACAAACACACAGTTGTTTTTTGTTTTTCTAATTCTTTTAAATTCCATTTCTGTCGTGCTTTCTTCGTGTGTTAATCATTTTACCAATAGTATAACAAAATACTTAGGGTAACATCAATCTATAAAGAAGAAAAACTCCTGGTTTTAGAGTTTCCAGTCCAAGGTGCTTGGGTTTGGAACCTTTGCCCTGTCATGAGATAGTATACATCATTGTGGAAGGGTGTGGTAGAGGAGAGTGTTTTACTTATGGCATCTGTAAATCAAAGAAGCAGGGAGGGGTCTGGGTATCAATAGCCCCTTTAAGGATGTGTCCTGATAATCTAAGTACATCCAGATAGGTCACATGTCTTAAAGTTTTCATACCTTCACTTGTCAGAACCAAACTAAGGGCCAATCCACTAACACATGGGCCACGTTCCTAATTCCACACAGCAGCACTAAGGGACCCAATACTGTCCTGCCTTTCTTTTTTTTTTTTTCTGGCTTGAGCTCTTGGCCTACTCACATGTTCTAGAGTATGCTAAACCAAATAAATATGTTCTGTGAATCCCAGGAAAACTTCTAGATATACATTCCTCCCTCCTGATCTCCTTTTAACAGTGAAACTTTTAGGAGGTCTTTAAATCTTCCATTCCTTATTTGTCACCACTTGGACCATTATAGAAAACATTCACCAAGTACATCAGGAGTCTGGTAGTTGTTAGTAGAACCATGGGAGCAATGCTGTGCATATAACTGAGCTTTCAGTCTTTTATTTTAAGTTTAGGAGTGATCCAAAGAGAAAGATACTTGCATACAATATGAACTTCAGCGGATACGCTCTCAGTCCTATGGGAAGCCCTATTGGAGAAGCAGATCCTTGGAAACCAGGCACCTGGAGTAGTGTAACAGGACTTTCCCCCAGCTCTTTGCAACTAATGTTTACACATTGCAACATTAGCCCCAACACAGGACCTTATGACCTTGTGACTTCTCAGGTAACATAAAAGAGAGGTCAAAAGGTAGAGGGTGGAGTCTATGACCTGAGAGATTCCCAAACTTGTGTACATAGAACGGAAGAAAAGGCCATGTATAGGAAGCTGGGACACGTGAATGAATATTCATGTCATCTTTCTCTTCTACAAACACCATGACCCATAGCCCCTAAAATCTTTTCTGATGTAGGCAGCAGATGCCTCCAATCCCCTTAGAACATATAAACACTGTCATGTTGATATCCTCTGATAAAAAGAGTGTGGTTGGTGGTCTGTATGCTCCTTACCAATGTGACATTGGTAAGTGACATCCTCTGAAGTGCTTGGTGGTCTGTAGCCCCTTTTACAAAGAGTTTGGTCAGTGCATGATGGTATCCTTCTAATACAGGCAGCAGGGGCTTTTCTTGCCTAGACAGGCCTGAGATGGCCTGTAACAGAATCTCCCAGTTTATGATCTGAAGATCAGCACACAGACAAAAGGTGAAAAGTATGTGAAAAACTATGTTTTTTTAAGATGTATTGATATACTAAGCTTCTCAGTCAGTGTGATTCCTTTCATACTTTCTGGTCAGGACAGTAGCCCTCTTTACACAAAGGCTAGTCAACATGTGATAATATTCTTTTGATGTAGATAACAGGTATTTTTCCCTTGCCTAACCTTTGACCCTTTGTTTTCTGAGTTCCAACTCAGAAAACTAACTTTATTACTTCTCATTGATTAAATAAAAGGAGTGAGCGAATGGCGAGATGAAGCTATATTATATAAATGCAGGCTTATTAGGAGCAATGCGGGAAGAGAGCAGAAAGGGGAGAGGAAGAAGAGTGCTTCTTTGGGGTAGGGAGAGGAATGTGGGGAAAAGAAGAGAGAGCAGGAAGGGATGGCCTACAGAACCATGGTATCTGCATTGTTTAGTGAAGGGCTTCTAGGATAGAAGCTCCACCCCTAGTTAGAAGGCAGCATATGCCAGCCACGCCCTTGAGAAGGTGGGGCTTAACATCTTAGCCTTTTGTTGGTAATAAATGGATAATGGGTGAAGACTCTTTTCTGGATACTTCTGGCTAACATTGGGGACATTGATTTTATGGTATTTGGCAAAAAGCTAGAATGTTAAGTCCAAAGAGCAGCCTCTTCAATTTGCTGTCCAGAATCTGTGAGACTATTTGTGCTAGGAAACTGTAGATCCAAACTGATGCAGTCTGTGAGGTTCAGCCAGAGCACCTGCGTGCTAGGTGTAGCTCTTGAGAAAACAGGATCCTGGAACATCTATATGTTAGGGGCAGAATATATATTGGAATATATAATATATATCTATATTATATATGTCAGGGGCAGAAGATAAAGTTAAGGAGTTTGGGGGAAAACATTTTTTTTCTTAGGTGTATATTTTAGACCCATGGTCTTGGTAGTTGGCAGAGGGAAGTCCCAAAACCAGGGGATGAATCCCATCCTCAGTAATATGTAGGCTGGGAAACAGGCTATTGATTGGAAGTACTTACCTGGAGCTTGACCTGTGGATTCCAATGGATCTGCTGAAGCTTACAAGAATCTTTTAAGTTTACAGAAAGAGACAAATTGACCTGGGAGACAATTTAAAATCTGATTAATGTTAAAGCTCTGAACAGTCTTAATACAACAGTAACATAGTTGGGGGAAGAGTTTTTATATACCTGAAATTACTTTCTTATTACCAATTTTAAAACCCTCAAATGTTTAGACCCTCAAACATTTTATCAGAAGCTCAGACCCAACATAAACTGTACATTTTTGAAAGGGCAGTTGAAGCCTTGATTTTTGCTGTTAAACTGATTTTCAAACCTATCAGAGACCTGAGAAGGATAAATTACCACAGGAAGAATAATTCAAGTGGCCTATGTGTTGATTAATGCGGCAGTGGCTTACCGGTTATCCAGACGGACTTCTCATTAGGCTCCTGTGGCGTAGATCCATTCTGAGTGTAGATCCTAGGACATCATCACTGTGCCAGTCTGGCCCCAGCAAATTGAAGAGTCCTTTATGTACAAGAGGAGCTTGGGAGAATAACTGACCTTATTTTGTCTAGTCAAAATGGGGCAGTCAACTCTCTGAGTGTCCTATTTGTCCACAGTTCAGGCAGGGCCTTGGCAGCAGGCCAATTGGGGAAGTCTTGTGTAGTATCACATCCAGGAGGTGTCATCTGTCCTTGTGCCCAAATCTTCTTGAAGCCCTTGAGATCACCACTAGAAGCTGAGGTCTCTGTCATATTAAGGTTTTTATTAAGCATTTGAATTATTATACATATTTTCTGACAGGTTTGAGGACCTCCTCTTAGTGTACAGGCAGCCAGCTTCTGGGTTACCTAGTAACCTATGATGTCATCATGTGTTGCCCACCAGGTGCGTGGCAGGTACAGTTCAGCTGCAAATTCACAAGTTATAAAAGAACCAACCTGCTGCTTTGTCTCTCTCTTGCCTTCCTCTCTCAATCTCCCTTCTTGCTCTATCTGCCTCATTTTCTTTCCTGGGGTTCCCCCACCATGTCTCTTTCCTTTTCCTTTTCCTTTGTCTCGCCACCTCCATCCAATAAATCTCTTTCATATAATATCTGTTGTGTGCGAGGCATCATTTTTAAATAAATACTAACACCACCATCTATAAAGTATAGCTGAACTAAACAGATTGTTTTCAGTTAACCCATTCTAGGTGTACCCTTGAAAACATAAAGCAAGAGACTAGATAAAGCTTAATTAGTTTTTTTTAGCATGACTGTAAATATATTTCTGAACTAGTATTAAAAGAAAAATTTTAGTCATAGATACAGTTCATAGACTGGTGATCCTGTTGATCCTACCATGCTGCATCATTACAGACTCAACAGCAAAAGCTTGAAAGGCAGAAGGGGTACTTGGCAGCCCTCAATAAAGATGGATGTCAGTCATGTGACTGCCCTTAGTCAAGCCATGGCTCTTACCCACTTTATCCCAAAATCAGTTTGACGGATCAACCCATGGCAGCAGGAATTTTAAAACTGGACTCCAGTGCCCCACCATCTTGCCCCACAGCTGCCAACGCCTGCTGCTGTCACCACATGCCAGGACCATGCATGGATGTGGAGTATAGTCACAAGGGTACAGTTGGAGCCACGTGGGCAGACACAGCCTCAGGAAGTGGAGGAGGGGGAGGCATGTGAAATTGTGCTTTCCAAAAAACCTGGACATATAAAGTTTGGAAAATTCCCATAGATACCCAGTGGCAACCCTGTCTTGCAGCCTTTGTCAGAATTCGAAGATTATTGAAGTGGTGTTCCAAATCAATAATCCAGAATTGGCAGTTTTGGTGAAGTTAATCTACAGAGGTCTCTGAAACATGAGATTACCTCAGAAAAAAGGTCTGGCTTTGTTCTGGACAGACTCCTCTCAAGTGGCCATGGCTTCAGACAGAATTCAGAGGTATCCTGGACTCCAGGCAGCCTGGTACCTCTTGACATTAGGATGGCAGATAGGACTCACCAAGTGCCAAGTTACATCAGGCGGAGAGGGAGGTGGGAGGAGAAAAGTGATCCCCTCCTGGCCTAAAGTTGAGTGGGCTGAGTCACTGGGCTAAGTACTCACTCATCTTCCTAGTTTAAAGATGAACAGATCAAAGAAAGTAGAGAACTATGAGGTGAAGGGAGTGACTCACAGAAGTCCAGTTTGTGGTGTTCAACTTCCCCCAAGTCATGGCACCACCAGATGATTGTAAATAAAACAGAATGAGCTAAAGGGGAGATGGAACTACATTATATAAATACATGTTTATTAGGAGCAAAGTAGGAGGGGGAGCATATGCTGGGGGTGAAGGAAAGTGAGGGGAAGGACAAGAGAAAGAAGGAACAGAGGTGGGGCTCGGGGAGGGACCTTCAGAACCAAGTTGTTTGAATTATATATAAAGGGCCTCTGGGGGAGGAGAAGCCCAACCCCTAGGCAAAGGTAAGGGTATACCAGCCACGCCCTGCCCTGCAGCAGGTAGGGACTTACACCTTCCTCACATTTGATTTTTTTCATACCTTTTTTTTTTTTACTTTATGTGTTTGCATGTTTTGTCTGTCTGTCTGTCTGTCTGTCTGTCTGTCTGTCTGTCTGTCTGTCTGTCTGTCTGTGTACCAGGCACATGCCTGATGCTCTAAGCATTCAGAAGAGTATGTCAGATCCCCTGGAGTTACAGGTGGCTGCCAGCCACCATGTTGATACAAGGAACCAAATCCAGATCTTCCTTAAGAGCAACAGTATTCTTAACCATGGAACCAACTCTCCAGCCCTTCCATTTCCCTGTTTTTGTCCCTTATCCTTCTTAAGAGGAAATCTTAAGTCAGCTTGTTAATAGAGTTGTGAGGGCCAGGGCCTGGGCTCTGCAGCCCTAACAGGCCAGGGTTGGCCAATAAGCAGTAAAAGAAACAAGTTAGAGTGAAAAGCAGAAAAAGGAAATTTATTCAATATGTCCACATAGGAAAAATGCAGAAACAAAACCAAACCAATCCCCACCTCCCATTCCCAAACAAAAAACAGAAAACAGGTGCAGTGACACACACACAGAGTTCCATCTTTGGGGTCCTGACATGAAGGGAAGGGGAAAGTGGTAAAAAAGTAGCAAAACTATGTAATTCTGGTCAAACATAGTCCTGCCCACCACTGGCCCATCATTGTCTGGGGTCCAGATTTCTTTCAGGGTCTGAAAAGGAGGAACACTAATACCAGGCTTCAGCCTTTTCCTACTCCCAGAATGAGAATCATGGGGAAATATCAGTTTCTTAGGGAGCATTGTTTCAATCATCTGACAGCCAAAGGGGGGAGGGTCACAATATCCATTTATATTATCTTCATTCCTGCCATGATTCTTGCCCTGACATCTGGGAAACATTCAATTCTCTCTGGGTTCTTCCTCTCCCCCAGGAAGGGACATGTACATGCAGAGCCTGGCAGTTTTCTTTACTTTTACACCCAAAAAGTCTTACGTTTCCATCTCTTTCCTAATAGGTGTAGAGCTTGCCAGAGTGCATGGACTGTTGTTATTTCCCCTAACTCCAATGAGGTCACCCTTGAACTCCCTCCTGAGCTCACTTTTAAATTATTTTATTAACAAGAGCAAGATGTGAAAAAGGAACTATTTGCCCCAGTGACAAAAAAAATGCTACCCAGCCATAGTAACTGTTGCCTTCCAAAGGACAGAAACCACAGATCATCACTGATCAGTGATGATTACACAGACTTGTTTCATAACCCAAACCACAATTTCTCCTGTTTAAAATATTTCACCCCTGGTATGACCCTCGTAGAAGTCAATCATGTACTTCTTTTCCTCACGTAAAGATCTTTAAAATTTCTGAGGATAACTGAAGGGGGAGGTGGAGAGATGACTCAGCAGTGAAGAGTGCCTACTGCTCTTGGGGAAGACTAGATGGATTCCCAGCACCCATGGAAGCACATAACCAGCTCCAGGGGATCAGGCTCTGGAACTCCCCAGGCACTGGAGCTAACATGGACATACCTGACAGGACCCCCACAAACACATAATTAAAAACTAAATTAAAACTCATTCCTAAGATATCTGATATCAGTTTGGGATGTTCAGTGAGCAAAAAACAACATTGATTTTTTTAAACAACAACAAAAATAGAACCAGAAAAGAAAATTTTCAGCTGTATCATTTTGGGCCTGGATTAGAAAGACAGTGTGAAGATCCTCCTCCCAGAATGAGACTGTTGTTAGGTAGTCAGGCATTGTCAGGCTTGGAGGCCATTGAAAGCATGGTGGATTTGAACCCACCTCCCATTTCCTTGGTAAAACTGGAAAGGTAAACATCAGCTTTGTTACTCCTTGGAATTTAAAATATGAAAAGGTGGAGGCTTCAGGGTATTATTTTAGGCCTATTGAGGCAAAGCTATTTCTTCTTGGTCAAAAGCATGAGGTATCTCTGGCCTTGGAAATATGACATTCTGATCTGCTCCCCAGATTAGATAATTACACACTATTTTTTCCTCCCATAAGAGTTAATTCAGGTGGGCTGCTCAAACATCTCTCTATTTACCCTAAACTGTGCCATGGAAATAGAAGGAATAATTGCTCCCTTTAGGAGACAATGTACATATCTTTTCAGAAGTGCTCCTCTTACTCTGTACAGTCCCTTACAGAGCTTCTGCCTTGGAAACACTGAGCTTTGCTCCTTTCATCGTTCTTTTTCTTTCAGAGACTGGTAAAGTCCAAGCATGTTTTTCCAGACAACTTGGGTCTCATTCTATCCTCTGCTTCCCAGAGTGTGGCTGCTTGGTGACCTCCAGGACAAAAGGGATGGCTTTTTCTTTTTCTCCTCCTATCAACAGATGCCAAGGTTTCAGCTTGTGTACCCCATTGCTTTTCTTCTCAAATTCCTTGAGACTCATTGAGTCTTGTTTTATTTTTTTTCCTAAATTTTATTTACATTGGCGTTCTGCCTCTATGTATGTCTGTGTGAGGGCATCAGATCCCCTGGAACTGGAATTAGATAGTTGTGAGCTGCCATGTAGGTGCTTGGAATTTTAACCCAAGTCCTTGGGAAGAAAAGCCAGTGCTCTTAAGTACTAAGCCATCTCTCCAGCCCCTTGTTTGTTTTAAACCAAGGAAACTAAGAACCCCCCCCCACACCAAAGACTTACAGTTTTCTTGGTAACATTGTTATTAGTATCCTGGCTAGATAGAGTCATGGCTTGTGAAGGTCAGGGGATAGTTTAAAGACCATTTGTGTTTTAATGTGTCAACTGGGGCTGGAGAATCAGCTGTGATCAACAAGACACCGGAACCACTGAACGAAACATTTGCTCTATGAAGGCAATTGATGCTAGTCAGCTGAACCTCAGGAATTAGCTGTGACTGAGACTAGCATCACTGAGGTGAGACTACTGAAGGGTGTTTCAGCACACTGCAACACAGACGCTATTTTCCAGAGACAGCCAAGGCTGTACCCAGTGTTGGTGGCAGACCATGGTAGCCACCAGGTAGTACTGGTTTTGAAGGCAGGGAAGGATCATGGAGAGTAACTGAGGCATGTTACTGGTTGGTCTGGAGTATTAGAAAGAGAGCCCAGAGAGGCTATTGGTGAAAGTGCAGCCCAGTTCAGCAGAAGACTCCTGCGTTTTGGAGACACCAGTACCATGGAATGAGTGCTAAGGACAGTAGCAGCCCTAGAATGGAAAAGGCCTGAGCCTGCAAGACAAGCTGTGTGTGCTATGGCAAGCCCGTTGGACGAGCCCAGATACTCAATCTCAGAAGCCTGGCCCTCACCTTCACATTGGACTTTGGTTTGCTTTGATTTGATTTTGACTCTGCCTGGTCCTTTCTTCTTAGAATAAGAAAGATTGAACTCATTTTGATTTGAACTCTACCTCCACACAGGTAAGGACTTTGGATTTTAGAAGAGACTTCAGATTTTTTTTTAAAGAGAGAATGAATGAACTCGTAAATTGTTAAAAGTGCCTGACTTTTAAGTTTCTGTTTTATATTGTCATATTTATTACTATAAGATCTTGGGGATGTAAAAACAATAACAACCACAGGTTATTGTTATACAGTGTTGTATTGAAGTTCACAATTGTCAACTGTCTGGGCTTTTTGTCAATTTACCACAAGCTAGAGCCATTTAAGAACAAGGAATCTCAATTGGGAAAAGCCTCCTTAAGATCTGGCTGTAGGCAAGCCTGGAAAGCATTTTCTTAATTAGTGATTGATGGGTGAGGGCCCAGCTCATTGCAGGTGGGCACTATCCTGTGCTGGTGGTTTTGGGTTCCATTATAACAAAACAAAACAAAAAAAGAAACTGAGGAAGCCAGTAAGCAGCACTCCTTTGTATCAGCTCCTACCTCCAGATTCTTGCCTGTGTGAGTTCCTGCCCTGCTTGCTTCCAATGATTGACTGGTGTGAGGTGTAAACAGAATAACCCCTTTCTCCCCCAAGTTGTTTTTGGTCATGGTGTTTCATCACAGCAATAGAAACCCTAAGACTGCAGCCATAGCTGGTACTTCTTAGGATTACCTGAATTTAGGAAGTTTCGCACGCATGAGAGATGAATTTGCTGTCTTCCAGTTTATGTCTGTCTGCTAAGGCATTGAACTGCCCCTACCCTAGTCTTACATCCACCCAAGAGAAGTCCCAACTTCTATCAAAGGATCCTTTCATTCTTGGCAGCTGTCTGGTAAAGTCTCCAAACAAAGGAATCTGGTAACTTCAGGAGCAGAGCCCCTTCTCTCATCAGGAGGCCATCTACCCCAACTCCCTAAATCCCGGGAAAGTGCAGAGTCCAGCCTGCCTCGATCGTAATAGTAATTTGCCTAAGGTGAATCTTCGCGATCTTGCGATTCCTCCAAGTTCACAAGGGTGAAGGAACTAGGGTGACCCTAAGCGCAGCGCCTAGCCTCCTCTGTAGTGCAGGAAGCCCCCCGCCCATGTGTGTCCAGCGGCTTGTGGGACTGGCTTCACCTGCGCACAGTCGGCCAGGCAGCGTAAACTGACGTCACCGTCGGAGCCTTGGGCGCCTGAGAAGGCAAGCAGAAGCTCAGCGCAGGAGGGCGAGTGCAGGTCAGCGTGCAAGTCAGGGCAGCTTATCCGCTGCTCCTCCCGGGAAGGCAAGGAGGGTAGGCCCGGCGAGTGTGCCTGGAGCCCAGCTGGGGAGCGGGACTGCGGTCGAGCAGTGCGGGCAAGGGGGCCGCGTCTCCTGAAGAGATTCTGAAAGTGAGTAGGAAACCGAACTGACACTTCAGTCATTTCTCCTCCAGACGCTTGTGTGGTGATAGCGGGTCTTACTGTTCAGGACACGAGGATAAAGTCCAACCTGATTTGCTCCAAACGTTTGAAAGGTGTAGGTGCTCTTGGATGGGTTGATTAAATTGGCTGAGCAAAGTCAGTACAGTAGGTGGAGAAGTTCTCAAGGGGACTGAACCACCTGTTCTTAACACCCACCCCACCCACGAGGCCTAAAGTTTGTCAATTTTAGGTGTCTTGTTCCTGGGCTCCCTGTCTGTGGAGACTGAACCTTACTTTCATTGTTATTTTTTGCCGTATATTTTGTTCTTTGACAATTTCATTCGTTGATATAATGCATCCTTATTGCTTTTTACAGTTGTCTACTTTCAGTGTTTTTTGTTTTGTTATGTTGTCCTCAGAGTGGAGATGTTTGTATGATTTACAGGCTGGCTAGTAACTCAAGCTTATATAATTCTCCTGCATCGGCCATTCTAGCAGTGGGACTATTACAGGGAATCATCACCAAGTTATTGTCATTGAGTTCTAATACTCAACCTTAACCAGCTTATTACAGTAGTTACTAAAATAACACTGAAAAACTTTCTGTGGATAGTTGAGTCTTACTTTTATCGCTGACTTTTGCCTTTGCTTTACTGTTGTTACCCATTTGCTCAAAGCCATTGAGAGATTTTGATCTCATAATTTACTTACAAAGACAAGTGAAGTATTTAGGGAATCATAATCAACGGTGGTAATATAACACTTATTTAAAAAGTAGATGAATGGATATGGATAGACAGTGATTCTCCTGCTCCAGTGATGATTAATCTCAACGTGTATGTTGAGTATTTTCTCAGGAAGAGCAAATGCTATCTTGTTGAGATCAGAGACCCAAGGAACCTGGCCTGAGCCTCAGGATTGTGACTCTTTTGCCTGGGGAATGGCTAAAAGTTAAGCTCAAGCAGCATCCGGTAACTAACCAGTCCTAAATTCTTCAAGTTCTCCTGCAGGGTAAAGAGTAAGTTTCTAGAATACTAAGTTTTGTGGCTTCCCTCTGAAGACGTTCCAGGTGAATGTCTTACAAAGAAAGAGAAGAGCCCCTGCGTGCTCTAGGACTCCTCTCTGTCCTTTCCCAGCAGATCTGTCCTGGTTTGTGGCCCACCATGGCTATACTGGAGAAAAGAAGGGATAGAAAGTAAAGGACAGCAGAGCTACTCTAAAAGGAGAAGAAAACATTTCGCTTTACATGAGCCATTCCATTAATTTGACTTCAAATCTTCATCTCCTTGGAATAATGACAAGGAATGGACTTTAGCGTTTCCCAGATGGCTTTCTGCATGCAGTGTTTGCACGGCCACTGCCATGCTTGCAGACAAGCTACCCGGCAGGCACTTTAAGCACATATTCATAGAGAAGGAAATAGAGTTTCCAGGCGAAAGGGCTACTGAGCTTTTATCAGTGTTCACCATGTCTGTCTGTTTCTTCTTTTTATCCTACTCTTCCTCTTCCCATTCCTTCCCTTCATCTTCTTTCTTCTCTCCCCTCCTCTCTGCCTAACCTAAGTATGTTGGGGGGAGCCAGAGGACAACCTCAGGTGTCCTTTCTCAGGCTACCCACAATGTCACCTGTTTTCTCAGAGGGTCCCACACTCGTCTGGAGCTCACGGGGTAGGCTTGGCTGGCTTATCAGCTATCCCCAGGGATTCACCTGTCTGTGCCTACTGCTACCTCACCAGCACTGGGATAGCAAGTCAGGTCTTAATGTTTGCAAGTACTCTATTGACTGAGTTGTGTCCTTGGTGCATGAATGTGCATTTTCTGTATATCCTGCAAATCTTCAGAATCGTTCACTATGAAGGAATGCAGGAAGGAGAAGAAAACATATGAGTTGATAGGGAAACACAGAATGAACTTTGCCCTATGTACTGGGCCATTCCTTTTCTGTCATTAAATAAACTACTTCACATCTGTACTACAGTTTTTCTTGAGACCAGGAAATGCAGGAGTTTGTTAGCACGACCCATATTTTATTTAAGGGACCCTGAATGGGTCAGTTGAAGTTCCAGGAAAGTGGGCTGTGAACATTACGTGTTTTTGTCTGGCTTGTCACTAGAAATGCTAAATGATTAAGTTGTTCAAGCTTTTATACTGTGTAAGTATTAAACGAATGGAGTCATGACCTGGAAAAAGTTTAAAGTGCTAGGGACCCAATTCTAGCAGGTCAGTAGCTCATATCCTCTCTTGCCAAGCTGAGATTGTAGTTGTGAGACTCAAAGAAGACAACATATTGTTTAGAAACTTTAAAATATATTTATCTGTAATAACATATATTTATTTATTTTATTATTTAAATATGTTTATCTGTGTTTAAAATACTATATTAAATATAATTTACAATTGCCATCCATATGAAACTCATTGAGATAGCATTTTATAATAATTAAAATCTGTTGCATGTCTTATTTACAGTACAACTTAGTTCATGCTATCCACATTTCAAGTCACAGAAAGCTAGTGGGTCCTATTTTAGCTATCACAGAGACATTAAATTGATACACTGATAAGACATTAATTTAGGCTGCCTTTTTATCTCAAACTTTATTTGTAGTTTTAGCCCCTTGCTTTAAATAACTACAAATTTGCTTCTAACAATTGTAAGTAATAAACAGAGAAAGAATACAATTTCAAGAAGAGTAGAAGTTGGGGAAATGAGATTTCCCCTTTATTTCTGTGTGCACCCACAGTGGTAGGGAAGCTAAGAGATCCCCTGTTAGTTTTGCCACCCTGTGATCTGACTTAGATTAATAATCTCTCTGACCCTTTGCTCCTCTTCCATAATATGATGGCCTACTGTTCACAGTACAAAATATATTTGATCTTTCCCCCTTCCCAATCAGAGATCTCCCTAAATTCTTAGTATCTTCTGACATTTTGTGTCTTCTTTTATTCTTAATAAAAGAAGGTTGGGTTCCAGAGATTCATCACTGTGTTACACCCCCAATCCTAACCAGATGGCCTAGTTTGTTCATACCCCAGTTGGTATGAGTGAGGTAGCCTTATGGTGGGCATGGTCTCAGAAAGGCCTAGTGATGAGAGAATTAAGACTTTTGGCTCCACCTGTGGAAAGGGAGGTTCAGCTTTCTAAAACTTCAGTAGTAACATCTGAAGAGAAAGGTTCACTTGCCTGATAAACGCATTGACAACCCGGGACTGGGACATCTCTCAGCTCTGTGGGATAAAAGCTAAAAGCTGTCTTGCTGAGGACCCTAACTAGTGTTGCTGCAAATAGGTATTTTTCTTGTCATTCATTCCTGTCCTTTATAACAACTATTCTTTTTAAAATTATTTTTATATTTATTAGTTACGGTTTGTATCCCCTCCTAATCCCACCCTCCCTACCTTTTCCCCACCCATTCCCCTCCCCCAGTCCACTGATAAGGGAGGTCCTCCTCCCCTTCCCTCTGATCCTAGTCTATCAGGTCTCATCAGGAGTGGCTGCATTATCTTCCTCTGTGGTCTGTTAAGGCTGCTCCCCCCTTAGGGGGAGGTGATCAAAGAGCAGGCTAATCAGTTCCTGTCAGAGACAGTCCCTGTCCCCATTACTATGAACCCAGTGGACACTGAACTGCCATGGGCTACCTCTGTGCAGGGGTTCTAGGATATATCCATGAATGGTCCTTGGCTGGAGTATCAGTCTCAGAAAAGATCCCTGTGCCCAGACTTTTTGGATATGTTGCTCTCATTGTGGAGCTTCTGTCCCCTCCAGGTCTTTCTATTTCCCTCTTCTTTCATAAGACTCCCTGCACTCTGCCCAAAGTTTGGCTATGAGTCCCAGCATCTGCCTAGATACCCTGCTGGGTAGAGCTTTTCAGAGGACCTCTGTGGTAGGCTCCTGTCCTGATCCCTGTTTTCTCCCTCCTCCAATGTCCATCCTCTTTGCCTTTCTGAATGGGGAATGAGCATCTTAGCCAGAGTCCTCCTTCTTGATTAACTCCCTTAGGTGTACAGATTTTAGTATGGGCATACTATATTATATGTCTAATATCCACTTATGACTATTCTTTTGTTTGAGTTTGTGCTTTTGTGAAAGGGTCTCACCATATAGCTGTTGTTAGCCTTGAACTTGCTATGTAGACCAGGCTAGCCTTGAGCTTGCAGCCATCCCCCTTCCCCTGCCTTCCTATTGCTGGGATTATAGATTATAGGTTGATAGCTCAGCTATCAATGTCCTTTGTCGAACTCTGGTAAACTAAGTACAGTGTCTCCGCATTCTGTGAACCTATCATTTTTATTCAACCCAAAGGGAGGCTGTGGGAAACATGAGTTTTTATAACCAGTTATTTAGTAGTACAGGTAACAGCCTACTACTTGGATTGCTGTTTGAAGATGGGACCGTTTTATGGGACTGAGCCTTTATGAGATGGCTAGGTGGATAGAGTTAATACAGTTGGACTATTGGATACCAAAGCTGGTGTTCTTGGAAAGTTACAAGGTGTATGTGCCTGTCTCTAGTCCAGTTACAGGAATGTTCCTTTGTGAGTGCAGAAGAAAAACACTGTGTTTCAAATATCCAGTATACCTCCTGTGATACTTTAAATAAAATGTATACTTACATTACAGAGCAACAGGCTGCAATCTAGTAGTATAACTTGTGACTAAATCTAATAGTATAGTTTTAAATTCATACAGCCCACTCACCACCACCTTCAAATCTATGCTAAAAAGAGAATTTATTTGGCATGTGTGGGACTGGTTTACAAAGTGAAGAAGTAGCCACCTTAGGCAGTGGATCCATTCCAGTACAGATCTCTTTTTGCTACTAAATTTATGTAAATATACGTCTTGAATTTCAGATATAGATACAGATCTCCCTTCTCCCAGGAAAATCTGCTCAATTTTTCTCAGCACTCCACCTGTGGAAGCAGAGTAATTATCCCCGAGGGTCATAAATATTTACCTCTAATAACAGTTTTCTTCTTAGAGATTATTCAAGAGGCTTGAGTTTGCAACAGAAAAGAATTGCCACCCTTTCCTTCATTCTTTCACTCCAAGTGTGAAAAGATGCAATAGACTGCAGGTTATATTCTCTCTTCATAGGACAGAGATATTCTCTGAAGCTTGGGTGATAGGAGGGCAGCTTCAGCTAATCATAAATTATAAGTTTCAAGACATTTTATATGTTATTTTTTTATAAAATAGTACTTTGCAATAATGTAAGTTTGACTGAATTATATAAATTTGGATTTAAAGTGTTTTCAAAATTAAAGATTATACTTTCAATATAAACATTGAAAATTTTGCTTATTTTTATTAGTCTTAATTTTGAGGTATTTGTTGACTTACTAAAAAGCTACAAATAAACAACACAGCTGTCTAGTCCAGAGCAGTCAGTGGTGCTGTGCATGGCTACCACAGCTGGCCGAGCTGACCATCTGATGTTAGCACAGTACTGTAGTGCTGCTCACTGGATTTTACTTTCTGTTATCTTTCCATTGTTCTTATCTAGGATTCATGTGAACTTGCCACATTATAGTTAACTGCTATATATTTGGTTTCTTTTAATATATGTGTTTCCAATATATAAAACATGATCTTGACACTAGAGAGGGTTAATGTATACAGTGCATCTCCTTTGTATTTGGGATACTTTCTCATGACCAGGTTGATATTTTGTTTTGGAGGAACAATTTCATGAAATAAAGTCTTACCTAAGTGTATCCTATTAGTATCCCAGGGGTGTGAGAGCTGATATATCTTCTTGCTGATGATAATCACTTTGATGGAGGAGTTTACTTTTCCCTTTGTGAATCAGGTGTGTCTGAGGAAATAACACTTTGTTTCTTGGGGAACATGTCGCACTTGATAATTGTTTTAGTGATATATATTTAAAGGAGCTTCACTCTTGTGTTTCAAAGGAGCAGTTAGCTTTACCTTTCCTTATTTAACTATTTGTGTCAGTTTTGACTTGTGGAATTTGATTTTCTTTTTTGGGTCATAATCCAGTATTTTATCCCTATTTTATTTGCTGCTCAAGTTGTCCCAGGTGTGACACTATATTATTTTTTATACATTCACCACTAGCATCATTTTCTGAATTATTCCTTTCTATAGTATCACAAACACTTAAAGGCTCATGTTCATGTCTCAAACCTGGCACTCTGCTTATGTTCATTTAGAATGATACTGAAAACTGAGTTTGTTTCTGGTACCAGGCCTTCTCTGAGCCTCTGTTTTATGTTATACATAGAATCTGTGCATGCTAGTAGACACTCTGCCTCTACGTGTGATTTCTGCCCAGACTACTACTACATTCAGCTTCTTATATTAGGTAAGACCTGATTATCAACCTCAATTCGGTCCCCCCCCCTTTTTTTATGGGAAAGGGATAAAATTGGCAAGGTTTAGGAGTTTAAGTGAGTGGCCAGTTTTTTTTTTTAATCAAATCTTGACCTAAGAAGTATTATAAGACAAACACAGATTAGCATCTGTTTATGAGGCTCTGGTAGGGAACCAGGAATATTTTTTAGCTTAGCAACTTCACTAAGCTGTGTACTGACTAATAACTGATGGTGTATGAAAGGAGGTTGTGCAGAGACTTGGAGATTTCTCAGGGTCCTCACCTCAATTGTGAAGCCTTTCCCCCTCAGTGTTAGCTTTGGGCAAGTCTTTAAACTTGCCTCTTCCTTCTCAAAATAAATAAAAGCCCTTAGCAATATTTTTACTTCCTTTGCTTTTTTTAATGTTCAGAACACAATGTAATATGCACAGAATTTAAGACACTCTCCCTCTGTTTCTTTAACCTTTTGTTGAATTTATAATGGTGAAGTGTTGAGATAAGTTTCAAGTAAATATTGATGCTACTCCTGTTACCAGTGGCCTAGGACCGCAGTGATGCATTGCAGAGGGCACAGCTTACACGAAGCACCAGAAACCAGAGTTGTTAAACATGCCAGCTTTCTTCTTCAGAGGAAGCAGACACGCGTTTACCCAGAAGCCTGGAGTGCATGTTGTTTGATAACCTGGTATCTGTTGCTAATCTATGGAGCCAGCCTTCGAGGAAATCCTCCAGTAT
>CM053763.1:69702640-69731896 GCA_028658305.1 Pachyuromys duprasi | reverse complement strand
TTCTTTCGTGTAGTTGTTTCCATTGGACTGAAGTTTTCCTTCTAGTACCTTCTGTAGGGCTGGGTTGCTGTGTAGGTATTGCATGAATTTTGTTTTGTCATGGAAAATTTTGTTTTCTCCATCTATGTTGATTGAAAGCTTTGCTGGGTATAGTAGTCTTGGTTGGCATCTGTGTTCCCTTAAAGACTGCATGACTTCTGACCAGGCCCTTCTGGCTTTCATAGTTTCTGATGAGAAGTCTGGTGTGAGTCTGATTGGTCTACCTTCATATGTTACTTGACGCTTTTCCCTTGCTGCCTTTAATATTTTTTCTTTGTTTTGTAGGTTTAGTGTTTTGACTATGATGTGACGAGAGGTATTTATTTTCTGGTCTAGTCTATTTGGTGTTCTGTAGGCTTCTTGTATGTTTATGGACATTTCTTTTTTTTAAGTTGGGAAAATTTTCTTCTATGATTTTCTCAAAAATATTTTCTGGTCCTTGGATCCTGGAGTCTTATTTTTCAGCTAATCCAATTATTCTTAGGTTTAGTCTTTTGATGGCTTCCTTAATTTCTTGGATGTTTTGTGTTTGGGACTTTTCCGATTTTATTTTTTCCCTGAGTGAGGAATCCATTTCAGCCAGCATATCCTCAGCTCCTGATATTCTCTCTTCCATCTCTTGTATTCTATTGGTGATGCTTACCTTTGTGGTTCCTGATCTTTTCTCTAAGTTCTCCAGTTCCAGGTTCTTCTCCGTTTGTGTCTTCTTTATAGATTCTAACTCTGTTTTCATGCTTTGTATTGTTTCCTTCATCTGATTGACTGTGTCTCCTATTTTGGTTGTTTCCTTTCTGTCTATCTTTAATTGTTCCTCTATGTGGGCAGTTAAGTTCTTCTCAAGTTCCTTGTGGGCCTTGTTCATTTCCTCTTTTTGTCTCTCTTTTTGGTCCTCTAATATCTGCATAATCATAGTTTTAACATAATTTTCCTGTGTCTCCTCTGAATTAAAATCTCCATTGTTTTTGGGTGTTTCTGGTGGGGCCATGGTGTCCTGATTATTGTTGGGTGAGTTCTTATGCCGATTTCTGGGCATTTGTTTCTATATAATCAAGGAGCTGTTTGTGCTGTAAGGCTGAACTTCAGACTGGAACTGTCAATCTCTTGTGTCAGGAGTATTCTTCAAGAAGATCAGGGAGTTCCAGTGGTTTGATAGTGTGTGTTGTTGTCTCAGTTGAACTCTGTTGTGGGCTCTGTGTGCCCAGCTTTGTGCTCTGTACTAGAAGCTGTGAGCACCGCAGGCTGGTCACCCCTCTTGTCTGGAGGCATGGCTCCTCATTCTGTGCTAGACGCTGAGTGTTCCAGTTCGAGATGTCAGCTGGGGGTTCCGCGCTCTGCCCTGGGTTTGCTGCTAAGGGCTCTCCCCTGGACTGGAGACTTGGTGCCCCCTTCTGGGCCAGGGGCTGTGCACCACGGTCTGAGATGATATTTGGGGCACACACACTTGGGCTGGAGTAGATGCAGGCGTTGCCAAGCAGTGTTCATCTGCTGTATGCAGGCCTGTCTGAAATGGTGCCCCCGGCCTTCTCAGTTTGGCCCGTGGACACACACAGGGACTGAGGTGGCTGTTGGCAGGGACCCGAGCAGTGTGTGCCCGCAGTATGCAGGCCAGTCAAGACTGTCCCCTAGGCCCTCTCAGTGTGGCCCGTGTACACACACATACACACACAGACACACACACACACACTGAGGTGGTTGCTGACGGAGGCAATGCGGTGTGTGCCTGCCGTATGCCTGCTGGATCAAACAGAACGCGGGTCCTTCTCAGACTGGCCTGTGGGCACACACAGATTGAGGTGGTTGCTGGCGGAGCCGAGCAGTGTGTGCCTGCAGTATGCAGGTCACTGAAAACGGTACCCGGATCCTCCTCAATCTGGCCCAGAGACTGTGTGACCCAGTCTGGTATGGCGGCTGTTGGCGCCCAGGGCAGCTGCTCGTTCAGATCAGGGCTGTGTTCCCGGAGCTTTTTCCGGGGAATAACTGGGTGTCCCTAGGATTTTCCCACTTTATTTCCTCGCTGTAGGAGTTCTGCTCACCTGGCAATCACAAATGCTTGTGTTTTAGGTCCCAGAATTCAGTCTCCTGGTAGCTGCGTTGTTACTGCTATCCTACTCCTCAGACACAGTGTCCTCTTGTGGCAGCCATCTTGGATCCCCCCTTATCTGTCACTTTAAAAGATAACTAGGAAGCAACAAATATTTTATATCCTCTAACTAGGATAGTATCTTGGCTTCTGACACCTGAATGTCTACTAAGAAAACAGAATCTAGGAACTGCAAGTCCTACAGTGGATTGAGTCTGTGCCTGAGACACAGCTATGGCAAATAAAAATGGTCAAATGAAGGCTTGCTTGAATACTGTAGTAAACAGAATCTTTTGATTATTCAGTGATTTTGTCAGCTCAATCACCAGAACACAGTTTTTAATCCATACTAAAATATGTTCATACAACTGTACCCAAAGCAACTGGTCTCCTTTTATCCCCCAATGCAGAAAGAGATAGATCTTGTCTCATGTTTTCGAACACTTGGTTCCTACCTGACAGTACAGTGTTGTGAGGTTATGAAACTTTTAAGTCACAGAGTTCTAGTTGAAAGCGGTTGGGTACTGGCCAGGCCTTAAGGTTTATAGCCTGGTCCTGCTTTGTCCTGGTCTTTCCTGATGCAAAAATTCCTATTGCCACAAATTATGTAATTCACACCAGCATGTTCTAAAACCATTAGCTGAAATAAATCCCTCCTCAACTTGTTTCTGTAAAGTGTGTTGACACAGTAAGACGACAACAGACTAATACAAGTAAGTAGACAGGTAGATAAATGAGATGGATCCATAGATGTCTGGATAGAGAAGGAAGGTTATTTTATGAAGACATGACAAGGTGCTACTACAGAGTGGCTACTTTTCTGAGCTGACTTAAGGTGGTGGCAATTTGAATGAAAATGTTCCCATAGGCTCATGTGTTTGATCACTTGGCTCCCTGTTGGCTCCTATTTTGGGAGTTTCAGGTGGTTTGGCCATCTGGAGGAAGTATGTAGCTTAGACATGCTTGGAAAATAAGAAAACCTTTCCTACCTCCAGTTTGCTCACTCTGCTTGGTAATTGCTGTGCAAGAAGTGAACACTCAGATTCCTCCTCCAGCTCTGATGCTTCCACTTTGCCAATATGGACTCTTATCCCTCTGGAACCATAAACTCAGATAAGCTCTTTTATAAATTTCCTTGGTCATCTTATCAATAGAAAGGTAACTAATGCAAGTATAATTTGCTTCTATTTAAATATAATCTACAGTGGTGTTAAATTCCACTGCAAACTAGGAAATACTTGAAGCAGGAAACACACACACACACACACAAAGCAGAAAGACTTCCTAGTACAGAGGCCCTTCTGACAATGAGCAAAACCTGATAAGACAGTACTGGGAAGTGGAAAGTGAACCTTACAGTGAACTCTCTCTACTCACCCTAAAGAACCTTTCTTAGTCACTGTCTGCTTTTCAAAATGTTCAAAGAGAATCCACATTTTAAGACATTTCAAATAAGATATTTGCAAGCATCTATTTGCCATTTCGAAGCAAAACATAGAATGCACAAGAACAGATGTCTCAGCAGGAGGAAGGACTGAAGTCATTATAATGAAACTTTTAGCCAGGAAGTTTACAAGTCTTCGATACTCTATTATTTACTACAGAATCATATTCAATATTCTTTCTCAACTGATAGAGATTGTGTAGCCTATCAAAATAAGAGTGGTTCATTTATTTATAAAATATTAGTCATTTAACAAATATTTATTGGTCCACTAAATTCCAGCACACATTATGGATATTATATATAGTTTGTGTATGCTGTACCCTGTGTTAGATACAGAGAGAGCATGGTAAGGAAAACAGCCTGATCCTGCCCTAATGAAGGCCCACAGTATTGTGGGTAAAATATATTAAATAATGTCATTCAAGGTACATGCCACAGTTGTGTGCTAAAAAGGGACAACATAGAAAAAGAAGAAGAGGGAGGTAAAGGGGGAGTTGCTGAGCAATGCTTGAGAAGCTCTGTTGGAAATAGACTCTACTACCAGGGAAGGGGAAGTCAGAAAAAGGAAATGAAGATGGACTTGAAAAATACAATAACTTAACTAGAAAACATAAAGAAAAGCCTCACAAGTTGAATGAATCAAGAAGAAGACAGAGTATCAAGACTTGAAGATAAATGAACTACCTAGATCAAATAAGCAAGGAATATAAAAAATTAAAAACAAAAGCAAACAAAAAACAGGAACACAATGACAAAAACCTAACTATTACATTATATGGAAGAAGAGTCCTAAATCAATGGCGTAGACTAGCTCTTCAAAAATATTATAGAAGAAAACTTACCCAAACAAAGGAAAGATAAACCCACACAGAAACAAGAAACACACAGAACATCAAATAGACAAGACCAGAAAAGAAACTTTCCATAGCATATTATAGTTAAAACACTAAGTCTATACAACAAAGAAAGCGAATTGAAAGTTGTAGGAGAAGAAGACACAAATCATATAAAGGAAAACCCATAAGAATAACAACTCAATGGAAACTTTTTAAAGTATTTATTTGTTTCTTTGTTTGTTTATTCACTTTACATACTAAACAGAGCCCTCTCCCTCCTCTGGTCTTGGTCACCATCTCTCCCTCTTCCTCCTTTCCCCAGTCTTTTACGCCTCAGAAAAGAAAAACACCATCCTATCAATCTACCCCAGGACATCAAGTCACACCAGGACTGATAGCATCTTCTTACCTTGTGGTCTGGTAAGGCAGGCCCTCCAGTGAAGGGGAAGTGATCAAAAAAGCAAGCAAGAGTCCATGTCAGAGATGATGCCAGTTCCCCTTACTAGAGAACCCACATGAACCCTTGGCTGCCCATCAGCTACATATGTGTACGAGGCCTACACCCAGTACATGCATGGTCATTGGTTTATGCTTCAGTCTCTGCATCCCCCGCCCACCAGCGCCCTGGTTAGTTGGCTTTGTTGGTTTTCTTGTGGAGCTTCTGTCGCATCCAGGTCCCTCTCTTCTTCCCCCCACTTTTCCATAAGACTCCCTATGCTTTGCCCAACTGTGCATCTCAGCTCCTGTTTTGATATGCTGCTAGGTGGAGCCTCTTAGAAGACAGCCATCTGCAAGCATGGCAGAGTGTCTTTAACAGGGTCAGTGGTCCACTCTCCCATTGAGTGAGTCTCAGGTAGGGTGATTAGACATTCCCTCAATCTCTGCTCTACCTTTATTCTTACACATGTTGAAGGCAGGGTAAATTTTGGGTGAAAGCTTTTGTGGAAGGTTTTGTGATCTTTCTCTAGGAGTCCTGTCTAGTTAGAGGGTGTCCTCTTCAGTCTCCATGACCAAACTACTTGGGGTCTCAGCTAGAGTCACTATCATATCCTACCCTGTCATACATTTCCAGTTTGTCACAGTGATGGCCCTGCCTACTGTTTCTCTCCTCTCTGTGGGCCTCTGTTCTCCTGCTCCCACTCTCCCCAGGTCTGATCTCCATCCTCATTTCTCCTGCCTTTTCCCTTTTCTTCAGCCACATCCACTGTCTATTCTATTTCCCCTTCTGAGTGAGATTTAAGCATCCTCCCTTGGGTCATCCTTGTTACTTATCTCCTTTGGGTCTGTGAATTGTAGTATGGTTACCCTGTGTAATATGGCTGATATCCTCTTATAAATGTGTGTCTTTCTGGGCCTGGGTTACTTCACTCAGGATACTGTTTTGTTTTGTTTTTCTAGTTCCATTCATTTACCTGCAACTTTCAGGATTTCTTTGTTTTAAATAGCTAAGTAGTATTCCATTGTGTAAACGTACCACAGTTTCTTTATCCATTCTTTGGTTGAGGGACACCTCAGCTGTTTCCAGATTTTGATTATTACGATAAAGCTGCTTTGAACTTAGTTGGGCAAATGTCCTTGTTGGAAGGTAGAGAATTTTATGGGTAGATGCCCAAGAGTTTATTACCTGGGTCTTGAGGTAGAGCTATTTTCAGTTTTCTGAGAAAGTACCAGATTGATTTCCAAAATGGTTGTACAATTTTACACTCCCACCAGCAATGGAGGAGGGTTCCCCTTTCTCCATGTCTTTGCCAGCATATGCTGTTCCTTGAATTTTTGACCTTAGCCATTCTGATGGGTGTAATATGGAATCTGAGAGTCATTTTGATTTGCATTACCCTGATGGCTAGGGACCTTCAGCATTTCTTTAAGAGCTTCTTGGCCATTTGAGATTCCTCTGTTGAGAATTCTCTGTTTAGCTCTGTACCCCAATTTTAATTGGATTATTTGGTTTGATGGTGTTTAATTTTTTTGAGTTCTTTATATATTTTGGATATTAGCCCTCTGTTGGATATAGGGTTGTTGAAGATCTTTTCCTAGTCTGTAGACTGCCATTTTGTTCTTTGACAGTGGCCTTTGCCTGACAGAAGCTTTTCAGTTTCAAGAGATCTTGTTGCTAAAGAGAGACTGAGCATAGCAAAGATACTGTGAAAAGAAATTGCAAAGCCATAATTATTAAAACACAAAATATGCAATCAGCAATACCATGACCACAATACCATGACACATATTTCAATGATAACTCTATGTATCAATAGTGTTATGATTTGAATAGGAATGGTGCCCATATGCTCATAGCTTTGAATTGTTGGTCACCAGGGAGTGGCATTATCAGGAGGTATGGCCTTGTTGGAGGAAGTATGTCACTGGGGTTGGGCTTTAAGTTTACAGATGTTCAAGCCAGGCCTAGTCTCTCTCTCTCTCTCTCTCTCTCTCTCTCTCTCTCTCTCTCTCTCTCTCTCTCCATCCCTCTCACTCTTCCTGCTGCCTGCTTATTCAGAAGTAGAACAACTCTCTGCTCCTTCTCCAGCATCATGTCTGCCTGTATGCTGCCATACTTTCCACCATGATGATAATGGACTGAAATTGTAAGTCAGCCCCAAGTGAATTGTTTTCTTTTTACATGGTCACTGTGTTTCTTCACAGCAATAGAGTATCAACTAAGACAAATGTTTTCAATTCTCCAAGCTGACTCTATTCAGTCCACAAGCTGACTGATTAGAGTCACAAAAGACCCCTGATGGCCAAAACAATCCTGAACAAAAACAATATGGAGGATTATCATTCATGATATTAAGATATATTACAGAGCCATAGTAATAAAAACAACATGGTACATAAAACAGACCTGTAGACTAATTGAATAAGATCAAAACTCCAAAGAGTTAACTTCAGCTATTTAATATTTGACAAAGTTGCCAAAAACATAAGTAGGGGGAAAACATCTTTAACAAATTGTGCTGAGAAAACTGGATGTCCACATGCAGAAAAATAAAATTAGATCTGCATCTATCACTGCACAAAAACTCCAAATAGATCAAAGGTCTAAATGTGAAACCTAAACCATCAAAACTGCTAAGAAAATATAGGCAGTACCCCACATGATATAAATATGGGAATAGGTTTTCTGAATAGGATTCTATCTACCTAAGAACTAAGGCCAATAACTGACAAGAGGAACTTTATAAAAGTAAAAAGTTCCTGCATAGCTAAAGAAACAGTCACCTCAGTAAAGAGGAAGCCCACAGAATGGGGAGAATCTTGGCCAGCTCTCCAGAGAATTAATACTCAGAATATATAAAGAATTTTTAAAACTAAGAAGAAAACAAACACAAAAACAGAATGGGTCTGGCACCTAAATAGAGAGCTCTCAAAAAAAGGGGAGAAAATGGCTAGGAAACACCTCAAAAAATTCATCATTGCTAGAAATAATTAATGCTAAAATTTCATCTTTCTCCTCTCACAGTGGCAAAGATCTACAAAACAGCTGAGAACAAGTGCTGGAAGGGATGTGGGGGGAAAAGGAAACCCTGTTGGTAGTATTACAAACTTGTACAGCCATTACAGAAATCAGTGTGGAGAGTCATCAAAAAGCTAAAAAATGACTCTACCAAATGACCCTGTTGTACCACTTCTTGGCATATGCCAAGGGACTTGATATTCTATTCCACAGATACTTGCTCAGCCATGTTCATTGCTGCTCTATTCACAACAGCTAGAAAATGAAGAATGAAAATGTACACATACACCATGCAATACTATTCAGCTGTGAAGAAAAGCGAACTCATGCATTCAGCAGGTAAATTGGCAGAAAAGATCACATTGAATGAGGGAGTCCAAATCCAGAAAGACAAATATCACATATTTTCTCCTACTGGAGGCTCCCAATTCCAAGTCTTCAGATGTGAGTACATATCTTGGAGTAACTGTAGAAAGTAGGAAAATCAAAAAGGACTATTGGATGGGAGCAGGCAGAGGAGCAACAGAGAGGGGAATAACACCATATAAGTGATCTGAACAGGGAAATGGGAAAAGAGGGGCTCTTTAGAGAAGAGCCATGGAGGTAACTACATAAAAAAAGACAGAGGCAGGTAAAATAACAAAACACATAATTTTGTATATTAGTATACATATATTGTTTAAAGTCTTTCATCTAGGCTGGTAATATTTCTTCAAAGAGATCACCTAGCAAAAGCCCAATATCAAAGGTGAGAAGCTTTTTTTCTGGGTTGTTGGTTAGGAATGTTTAAGATACTCCATAAACAGCCCATTGCTACAAATGGACCTTGGTTGACGCTAGAGGTGGAGGCAAACTTCCAAGACATCTGTGCAATAGCTAAATATTTCCTGGATCAATGACCCAGCCCCAAGGCAAGGACTTTCCTCATCTTCTCAGGATGTGCTTAACTCTTATCTAAAAGGGCGGTGAGGCTGGTGCTATTTGTTATTATTGGGATTTATTTGGCCAACTAAAATGGCCAAATGATCAACTAACAACCACGTACTGCATTTAAGATGCATGATAAGGCACTGTTTCTCCTTCAGATTTTGTTTTATTCAAGACTAGAATCAATGCACTGTTGATGAACCATATCACAACAACAAAATGTAGACACTGTGAAACACAGCAATCTGAAAAGTTTTGACAGTGTCTCCTTTCCCATGCCCCCCCACCAACTACCCCCCACCCTCTACCCCTGCTCAAGAATCCCACTAAAGTAAAGCTAGATTTTTTGCTTTACAATAAAAAAAAAGAGTTTAAAATGAGCTAGCATTAAGCCGAGTTGTGTGTTTAAGGACATGTTTATCAGAGTTTTCTTAAACACAGGTGTTAATGGAAACATCCTCACTGATTAAAAGAACGAAGCCCACATGAGTCCAGGATCTCACAGCAGGTTTTACTTTATTGTTTTAAAATGACTCTACAAGTTTTCTTGCTGAAAACATAGTTTACAACAAAGTTTAATAACCACCAGAAATCCTCCTATAGTCCAGGTTGAGCTCATTTTTAGATATATGGACAGCCTGAGCTACCTAACGCTCAGATATCACAGTTCTGTTGCATGAAGTGATATACCTGGGGAAGGGCTGTATCTGTTTTAAAGATTTCGTAAAGCCGGTTGGTGGGCTAATCCTGGGATTGTGGAAAGCTGGACTATTACTGGCCTAGAGCCAAATTATCTTAGTTTAGGTTTTCTTTTGGTTGAGACAGGGTCTCCCTATATAGTCCTGGCTAGCCTGAAACTCATTATGTAGACCTGACTGTCCTAGTATTGTAGGCCATCATAAGGTCCCTTGATAGCAATTTATTTTGTACCTCTGTGTTCTACCAACAACTGTTCTGCCACTGACAGAGCTGGCAGAAATGAAGATGTTCTAAAAATACACTTTTGTCTCCCAAACTAAATATCAGACTATTAAACAATGAACCCAAAGAAATAGGAAATTCTCCAGGAATCTTATGCAAAGTGAATGGAAAGTACCAGCCAAAGGTAGACCTTATCTCCCCAAAAGGGATTTCACACAGTTCTAACTTGTCAGAATATCTCAACAGGATGAAAAGGAACACCTGAAAGCCAGGTGTGTGTGTGGGGGGGAGGGGTGTGTGTGTGTGTGTGTGTGTGTGTGTGTGTGTGTGTGTGATTGATTTCTTCATCTCTCTTCCAAATGTGGCCAAATGAAATAAATCTTTTTATCCTTTTTGCTTTTCATTAGCATATTAAACATGGATTGGCTGGACTGAAATGGGGAACAGACTGTGTGACTTCCCCAAGTTCAATAGCACATGCATTTTGGTGTCAATTTGGTAAATTCTTCTGGAGTATAAAGCATATCCTTAGCTTCCACCAACCCACAGTCTAAGAAAACCATTAGAAGACATTTGAGACCCAAGTCAAAGAATCCCTGCATTATTGTGACCCTACAACTATTAGGTCCCAGAGAAACTCAGCATAAATGGCTAACTGTAACATACCAAACACATTGGCCACCAGTCTCTCTCAGCATCAAAAGTATTTGTTTCAGGGTCCTAGCTCCTCTCAGCACTTCTCACCCCTGCCCCCTACCCTAAACCTCTGCAACCCCTGAGCTTTGCTTCTCTTCACTGAGCTTCTGATCCCTATGTAATCCGTCCATTTTGGCTGTGCTCTTGCCTCTCCTCTCTTAGCTTGCTCCCCTCCCCTCTCCGTCTTTCTTGTCTCATGGCCCAGTCCATTCTGCTGGCCATGTTCAGATGCCTCTGTCTGTTCTCTCCTCACATCTACAGTAAAACCCTTCTGAAATACACGTTGTAGCAGTCATGTCCTCATTTTCATTCAGCTACCTGACGGAGCACCTCTTGTTTCCCTTTGTTCATTCAGACAAAGCTTGGATTTTGGCCTTTGGTTAAGAAATTAATTTCAGGTTGATAATAAGAAGCAAGAAGCGGAATTTACTAAACACAGAGGCAGAGGCATTAGATAAGGATTGATGAAACTGATTTGGGAATCAAAGAAAGCAGACAAGCATCTCCAGAACAGAAGCATTCTTTCAATCAGAACAACTGAAGGACTTCAGCCTCTAATGAGGAAGTGGAGACTCTGCACGTTGCATGGGGTATGGGGGTGTGGTGGAAGTTTATTGCTTGGAACAGTGTTGGGACAGAAGATTCTGCCTAGAGGTCAGTTACCCTGCAGTCCATATGTAGTAGCTACTATTGGAAGGGTGTGTTGATCCTCTTATCAGAAGTGTCGCTGGGCCTATGAGCTCACAGGGTTAATAGTGAAGGCAACACTCCTGTCCAGAGTTTCAGTCCATCTGAGCATGTTAGGTAACTAATCCTTCAAGAATGAGGAAGGAGAGTCCAACACAGGTCATGGACTACTCCAGGAAGTGTCATGATTAAGTGTCTTTACAAGCTAGGATGTTGGTCACTCTCAAGTTACATCTCTAAATGTAACATCTCCAAACACACAGACTCTTAACATTGTTCACAGAGTATAACTTACACAAGTGGAACAGTATACTTTAGAAAGCATGCATTGCTTCTGTAGCCAATTTTAGCCCAAAGATGATGCCTAAAGTTTCCCGACTCTATCAGATCCAGATGGGGAAAACCACACCTTTTCTCTTGGTCAAGATTTTACTCTCATGTCTCTATAATTTCCTTCTAATTTTGCCTCATTTCTACCCATGTACTTTTTAAGGTTTATTTATTTATGACTTTCTTTGTTCTGTTACTATAAAAACTTAATGAAATTGCTAAGATGAAGTGGCTTAGGAAAAGTCAAGTTAACCCTGACCCCAACCCCTGACCCCTACCATCATTCTACATATAAACAAATGATTTCTCCTAGCTTCTGAAAAAGATTGCTTCTAAGGTGCTTTACAGATCCTGCTGGGGAAGGACCCAATTGTACTGTATTTTACTGATCAAAGGTCTCCTCCCTTCCTTTTGGGAGGTTATACTCATGTGATGTGACCTCAGCCTCTTGACTTTAAAAACTCTATACTACCTTGCCTTTTTGAGATACTAGTCTGCTAGGTCAGCTGGTTAAATAAAAGACTCACTATACTGTTAATTTGCTTAATAAGCATGATGATATAAAATATCTCAAGTAGATTATTTCAAACACATTATAACATAGTATTTGGGCAACCTGAATCTGTGTTCCCAGGCCATAGCCATTCATATTAATCTAGAATGAACTATATTTTATCCTCTTTTGACTTTTGTTTGTATCAACCACAGCAACAGGACTCAATTCTTAAGTCTCAGAATATATTAACTTTGAATAGCAGTACAAAGGGCAAACTCCACTCCTAGTAAACCATTATAAACCATTGCTGAAACAACGTACGTGCATTACCCTCTGTGACTAAGCATTTCAGTTCCTCGCCCCTCACCAACAGTTCCAAGTTTGTTTACCACAGATTATTACTGAATAAAAGCACAAAGTGCAAACTCCACTCATTACTGGTTCTATTATTTACAAATCATTACTTGAGTAGCCACACTTTGACCAGTGGTGACATTACTTTCTCTCTGTTGGAGAATATCACTGGACAGAAAATTAGATGTTGTAATGTTGCCTCCTTGGCTACCAGTAATTAATGCAGGACATTTTACAAAAATGATTGAAATAAAAAATTGGTTAGCAAAGATGAAATTATAACAAAGACATGAAAAATGATGGTGGTACTGAAAGCAGAGTCAAAACAAATATTTGATTGTGGGAATGTGGACACTGGGACCATTTGAAAGATTCAGGGAAACAGCTCTGCTTATCAATATAAATAAGTGTTTGTGGCATAAAGAGTAAAGATATCTTAAAGAAAATGCCACCAGGAAAGTCATTTAAAATTAACCTCGATTAGAAACATTCCACCATAATGAGTGTGCTGGAGAAAATATCCTGGGAGTTTCTCTAATCCATATTAAGGAGGGGCACAGCAATTCACATAGTCCAGATTGTAAGGATAGGAAAACATTATTAGACTGGGAGGGCCTTCTCTCACCAAAGACTTTTGATGCCCCTTTATTTCTGGATAACTGCAACTCTCCAGAAGCTTCAGATGTCTGTACGCAGGTGCATGAGGGGCCCTGTCCATACTCATAGCAGCTAAGAAAAGTAGGCATAGTAGTACAGTGCAGGACCAGATGCTTAAACAGAAAGATTGTGGTTAGACAGGACACTGTATGTGCTTGATAGTTAGATTTAACTGTCAACTTGTCACAACCTAGAATCACCTGGGAATAGAATTTCAATAAAGAATTGTCTATATTGTATGGGGGCATTAAATTAACTGATGTAAGAAGACACAGGCAACTGTGGGTAGCATCATTCCCTAGGCATGGGATTCTAAACTACATAAAAGTGGTGAACTTGAGCCAAGCACAAGCAAGTGAGTAAGTGTACGTGTTTTCACTCACTTCTCCCTGCTCATGACTGTGGATGTGATGCTACTGAGCTGTTTGAAGTTCCTACCTTAACTTCTCTGAAATAATGGGCCATAACTTGGAATTATAGGTTAAAACAAACCCTTACCCCCCCCTAAGTTGTTTTATTACAGCTGCAGAAATGAGACAGAAACAATGTACGAGCCTACTCTTTCTTTTAAACCTACCTAAGCAGCCCTCTCTAACTCATTTTGATGCTCTTATATTGCAGTTTAATACTTAAACTAAACACTTAAAGCTTCTTTCAGATGTTTCCATTTTGTTGCTGATGGAGAGGATCAGACTGAGCTGGTTACACTAAGAGCTGGTTACACTGGAGATGACACTAAAAGTGACTAGGAGCTGGAGGAGAGAGGATAGCACAGCAGCTAATAGTGAGTTTATAAGTCAGGGTTCTCTAGAGTCAAAGAACCTGTGGAATGAACCCGAATCTCGCTCTCTCTTGCTTGCTCTCACTCTCTGTATGTGTCTCATAAATTCAAGTATACCTCTTAAGGAAAAGGCCTTAGTTCTTGACTTGCTAAGGTTATTGGATTCAGGTAGCTCTTTTGTTAGAATTTTGTGAGCATGTACGGATATGCTCATCATTCGTTTATTAGTATACAACACCTTTTTTTTTTTTTTTGCACAGTGATAGATACAGGTCTGATTTCATTCTTCTACATATGAACATCCAGTTTTCCCAGCATGATTTGTTGAAGATTCTGTCTTTCCTCAAGGATATATTTTTGCCATCACTGTCAAACATTAGAAGGTGGAAATTATGTATATACTCATTTTTGAGTCTTTGATTTTGTTTTATTTTTTATGAATCTGTGTTTGTGCTAGTATCATATTGTTTTTATTTCTATGGCTCTGTCTTGAAGTCTGGAATGGTAATCTCTACAGCACTTTTTTTTTTCCTCAAGATTGCTTTGGCTATCAGGGGTCCTTTGTGGCTCCCAATAAATTTTAGTACACTGTTTTTCTGTGAAGAATGAGATGGGGATTATGATTGGAATTACACTGAATCTATAAATAGTTTCTGGTAGAATGACCATTTTCACAATGTTAATTCTGCCAATCCATCTTCAATCCCTTTCTTCATAGATGTAAAGTTTTCCATTGTAAAGGTTCTTCACCTTCTTATTTAGGTTTATTCAACAATATTTCATTTTCTTTGAGGCTTTTATGAATGGGGAGTGTGTTCTTCACCTCTTTCTCAGCAAGGTTTTTGTTGCTATTGTTTGTTTTCTGTATATAAAAAAAACTACTGACTTTTATAAGTTGATTATGTATCCTGTCACTTTGCTGGAATTGTTAATTGCTTTTAGTTTTCTGGCAGAGGTTTGAGTTCTCTTATGTATAGTATCATATCTGCAAATAAGGATAATTTTACTTCTTTTCCTATTTGTATCCCTTTAGTTTCCTTCTCTCCCCTTCCTACCCCAGCTAGTGCTTTGAATGACATTGAAAATGAGAGATGTGGAAAGCCTTGTGTGTGTCCTGATTTCAATGAGGTTGATCCAAGTTTTAATCAATTTAGGATGAACCAGCTGTTACTCTGACTGGTTTCTTTTTAATGTGACTTGTGGTTTTTCTCTTGAAGCTTTCAATACCCCATCTTTTTTTCTGTATAGTTACTATTTTATAATATGCCACGGGAAGTTTCCTTTCTGGGCTTGTCTATTTGGTGTTCTGCCTGCTTCTTGTATCTGTATGAATGTTTGGGGGAAGTTTTCTCCTAGAAGCTTGTTGAAGATCTGGTCTATGACATTAACCTGAAAATCTTCTCCCTCATCTATGCCCATACTTCAAACATCTGGCCTTTCCTGATCTTCCACATTTGCTGCATATTCCTTTCTGATGGCTTTAATTTATTTTTTAGTATTTTTTGCTTGAAAGTTCTTTGGCTTTATCTTTGACACTTGATATTCTATCTTCTACTTTATCCATTCTACCTAGAAGAATTTCATTTGAGTTTTCTAATTGTTTTTTATTAAATTTTAAAAATCAAATTTTATTTTAAGTTGAGTTATCTTTAATATTTCTCTTTATTGAATTTGGTCTTAAAGTCCTCCATTAGTTTTAGTTTTTAGAACTGACTTATTTATCTATCTATTTTTTTTTAAGTTCCTTGAGTTCTTTGATAAAGTTGAAGGATTTGTTCTTGCATTCTTCTGTTCTGTTTTTTAAAATTCTGTGCCATAGTATTCATGCAGGTTATTATCACTGGAGGACATTTCTAGATAAATGGTGGATTTTAAAGGAAATTAGTGTCTCATTCTTTCCTATTATTTATATTTTTGTGATGAGACCTGGGGATATAGACTTCCTTTCTTATTTCTGTTTCTGATATGAGCACAGCAGACTAGGATGGAGCATAAGGATGAAGGGACTGGGTTGGGACTGAAGTTTAGCTATGGGCATGGATGGGATGCAGTCAGGTAGACATAGTGGGTTGAGCTGGTGCACAGAATATATGTCCTGGCCCAAACCTAAAGGTTGTGGGTGGTATGGGCAGGCCTGAGAAGATTAGACATGGGTACTTCATGTGGGTCCTGGGCTAAATCTGGTAGGTATAGAATTGAGAGCTGTCTTAACAGCAGACAGAGTATATGGTGTCTAGGAGAATACGGCGGCCTTGCCTGGCTGGGCCCTGGCACAAGATGACAAGGATCTGGCTAGTTGTAGAAGTTGGATCTCACACATTTTTTTGATGGACTCACCCTTTTACTAATATGTACAGATTTTCCTTATCCCTTCTAACAAATTTTGAATTAGGTTGGCATTGTCATGTATGAGACTACAGCTATGATTGCTTTCAGATATGTTGCCTTGGAATATTATTTCCACCTTCACATTCAGTCTGTTTTCTGTGTTTGTGAGAAAGATGAATTTCTTACAGACAACCAAAAGTTGAATCTAATTTTTAATCTAATCATCAGTATTTTTAATTGGGAAGTTAATATTATTCACAGTTAGGGTTCCCATTGAGAGGCATGTAATATCTCCTTTTTTCATTTTAAAGATTCTCTGGTTTACTGAATTAATATTGTTGAATTGATGTCTTTGTGTCATTATTCTGTTTGATTCTTTATGGTCATAGATAATTTTAAATCTAGACTCTTGAATTCTTTGGTGGGCATTTCAACCACTTGAATATCTTTGGATTCAGTTATTGAGGAATTAAGAGTTTGTGTGGGAATCATGTTCCCTTTCTTTTTAATATTTCTTACATTTTTATATCGCAATTTTATTTACTGGGATGAACTTCTCTTCTGGTTTTATATGTTTGTGAACAACCTCTTTTTGGTGGTTCAATTCTCCAGTACCACCCAGAGAACAGCAAATAAACCACTGTGAAAACAACAGCACCAACACTAGTTAATGGTCACCACTACCTCGCTATTGACCACAGGGAGAAAAAGACAAACATAATGTAGAATAAACCATGAAGTTAAAATTAACATGAAAGTAAAATGAACATAAAAGTAATAGAGATAGAACAAATTAAAGCAAGAAAAAAGAAGCAAAGGGAATTTAAAAAATATAAATGGTTAAGTAAGTGAGAAAAACAGAGAAAATAAGAAAATTAAAAACCTCATTATGAAATAAAGGAAAATACACAAATAATTTTTATAAAGGTATCAAGAAAAATAAAAGGTACACACACAAATTTTTAAATAAAATACTGTAAAAAACACTAGAATATAGTAAAAAAGAAAAAAAAGGCAAATGATAGGGCCATTTTCTAAGTCCTTTAATGTAGCTTTCTCTCAGCGCTGGGGCTGAGATAATGGCTCCTATCTGAAGTCTGCACTGCCACAATAAAAACTGTGCTAGAGATGTGGGCTGAGGGCAGAGCTGGCTACAGGTGAACTGTCAGCTCCAGGCTGCATTCACTTTAGAAGCTTCTCATTGTTAAGTACTGGCAGCAATCTTGGCTTTGCAGGCAATGCGCTAGGCAGATTTTCTTTCTTTCTTTTAATGGAAAAACTAGGCAGATTTTCATTCACCCCAGAAGCCTCCTAATTTATGCACCCAGGGTAACAAATCTCCAAGCCATATGCTATCCCTAAGTATGTTGGAGATTGGGTAAGAAAACTGAGCCTTGATCTCTGCACTGGAGGGGAAGAGATGAGAAAATTAGATAGCCTGGCAGTGTCAGTGATTTCAGAACCCATCCCCCAGGAAACTTCACTGCCAAGGGAGGAGACTGAAGAAATCCTGGGATCCAGTGACCACATAGTCTTAGGACTATCAGTCAGCAAAGCGTAATGGCATTTGCCCCATACCATCCAGGATGACAACACCAAGGACTCCTTTTTATTATAGGAAAACAGATACATGACTTAAAAGTAAATGTGATGTTGAGAACAATGACAATGTGAAATGAATGAGCTTGCATCAGGCATGATGGAGCCAACCTGACTGAACAGAAAAGAGGAAGGTCAGAGCTCTGGGAAAACAGCAAAGCTGGTCTTGGTTTCCCCAGGCTTCAGCTCATTTCAGGAGACCCCTCTTTGCTTAACCCCCAGGAATGTACCCAAGGCCCTGTTGCTGTTTTCCATATTTTTGTATCTAATTGCAACAGAATTATAGAATAGCTTATAAGGAAATCTCCTCATAGTCTAGAAAGAGGACCAGTTTAGATTGCCCTATAGACAACAAGCTATATGTGTGATAATTGCATCTTGGTAGCTGGGGCTGCTGCTGTCCCTTTGTGGTTGGATATCCTTGAAGCTGTAGTGTGGTTATGCCCACCGCATCAGCTCATATATGTGCACTAGCATGAGTTTACATCCTTGCTAAATCAATATTAGTATTGTAGTTTTAACACCTTTCTAGTTTTGGAGTTTTTCTTTGTTTGTTTGGTTGGTTGGTTGGTTCATGGAGGTCATGGAGGAAATAACTTAAAAGAAGATACAGCTCACCACAATTTGGAACAAATATGCTCCTCACATCATAAACAATCATAAGAACTTATTTAAGTCCCACCACCCAGACCCTCCTATGTGCTTTTTGCCTTTGGGAAGGCCATTCCCAAGTCTCTTAGGAATGTTTATTTTGCTTCACTTTGCATCTGCTGATTTGCTAAATAAACTTTGGCTCAAAAGTGTCTCTTTACTAAACTCATTTCTTCAAGGAGACAAGAACTGGACAAACAAACTCTGCAGCATCTACAATACCTCCACAGACCACAATCCTCATTGGCTAAACCTCTCATCCAGCATTTATGTGACCATTTCCTACTACATACTTTCCACACATGGCTTTCTCCCACTCAGATACTGTGTCAGGGTATCACCAAGACACTTGAAGGCAAATTGTTCTTTATTTTCAAATATGCAAAGTAGTTCAGTCTCCATTGGTGATTGCAGACTTGGTACTTTGGCATAAACAAATAATTGAACCACTGGAAAAGACAGAAGACCAAGAGACCAAGCTATAGAAAAAAAAAAGTAACATCTTTATACATTTAGGGTGACCAAGTCCTAAGGCTCCAATCCTCTAAACAGATACTGGCTTGGGTGTTTTATAGAGCCCCTCTCTCTTCCCCTTTGCGATATTGGTCCTGTCTGGGCATTCATCCCCATATGTTACCAGATGTTTCCCCAGATGATGGCTTCCAAAACAAGAAGTCACCATTTTCTCATTTCAGACGGCTTACTTTTGCACTCCCAATCTACTTATGTCTACCTAACTCTCTTTCATTTTACCTTTTTAGAGATCAAAACTACCAGCTGTTGGGGGTGTGTGTGATTGTTCTAGCTACTGCCTGTCATGAAGGGTCAGAGTCTAGGGACTGTCTGCTTGGGTGAGGGGTTGACAGCTCTAGCTCCTTCCTGTCATGAGGGGTCAGAGTCTAGGGACTGTTGTTCCAAGAGAGGGAACTCTAATGAGATGGGCTCCTAGGGCTGGACCAGGGTGCTGCAGCAAAGTTCTGGTGGGCATTGCATCTTAGGATCCATTAGCAGGCTCATTTGTAGAAGCAGAAGGACAGAAGGAGAGGGGAGGAGAATGCTAGAGGCCAGTTCAGTATAACCTAGAGTAGGGTAACTATTTCTAGGAAAGTCTCCCCCACATAGATGGTCTTGAGAACAATGAATTCAGAATCTGTTTTAAGGTGATTTGAGAGCTGATGGGGTGGATAAAAATCAGTGTGAAGTCCTACCCAGATGAGGAGGTGTAGGGAGGAAGAGAACTTTAACTATTATTTTAAAACAATATTGCGCCTGTACTTGGTTGTAGGGAGGCTACAATGTAGAATTGAGTCAAGATCATGGTGTCTTACATTTGCACAGTGTTTTTTTTTGTTGTTGTTGTTTTGTTTTTGTTTTTTATTTTTTAATCAGGAAGAAAATCTTAAGTAAAGAACAGTTGTGTACACAACATATCATATAACCATCTATATGAAGCCTAATGTTTAGGGGGTGTGATCCATTAAAATCTCACAGAAGCATACTATCATCTTAATTCTTCAGCTATACTTTCCTGTTGAGTGTTTAAGTGGCCAAAACTCATCAGTTTTATGTTTTCTTGCAAGGTAATTTTGGAGCTTATCCTCAGTGACAGTTGGGCTTGAGAGGAAGGAACATCTAATTCCTTAGTCTTCCTTTTACCAATTGTTCCAGCTTTGTGGGGATATGCCAAAGGCCTTGCTGGACTATAGATTCACATGGAAGCACAGAGGAACTTTTCCTGTCTTTGTATGTTAGGCACTGGCTAGAGCTTACCTGGTTGGATTTCCAGGGCTTCCCTCCACAAGAAAATAGGAGATAGTAACAACATTTTTGAGAGATGCTCCCACAGTCTCTCGGGACCTGCTTGACCTCAGAAGGCAAGGAGGGGAAATATCCTCCCTTTTAATCTTTCCAATAACCACATTAGTCCAGCCTCTGACTATGATTATGGAACACTTAAAAGGTCAGTTTTATCAGTCTGGTACTTTTAAGTACTGCGTATATTTAAGTAAAAACACTTAAATAAACTTTGATTAGGTATAAATTTTTGTTCTTTGAGCCAGGCCTTATAATTACTATGAAAAACCCACAATAACTCCGTTTATGTGCATATACTGAATTTTGACCTTTTCACCTTATATAAATTGCTCAGACACTTGTCATTTCCTTACGCTTTCCAGTTTTCTTCTCTGTTCTGGAAAAACACCCACCCATCTTACAAAACATAATAACATTGACCAGTAAACTGTCAACAAACCTATCTGTGATGATCTTTCACAAGTCAACACTACTGATGGCATGGCATTTCTTTGACTTGAAATATAGTACAGTGTAACAACACCTTAATAAAAGAAAGTTAAACCCAAACTGCACACATAGCAAATTAATATTATCTGTGGACAGACTGTTAACACTGTGGGGCTTGGTAAGTGCTCAGGTCAACCTCATAGAAAAAATAAGACAGTACATAAAGTGATCACTTTCAGTCTGTGCATTGGAAACAAAGAGCACTGTAATTTATCCCAAGGAGAGACTGAACTGAGTAGCGGCATTCCCACCCCTTACCCATGGCTCAGGATCTAGCCACTCCCAATTTTTTCCTTTAGAAAATCGCAAATCATACACTCTTCAGCAAAACCAGAAGCTCCATTTACCTATGAGCTGGGTGCTGCTCTGCTCCAGCCTCATGTGATCTAGTAATCAGTCACATGACAAGAAGACGGGCCCAGTGCAGGAGATGGCTAGACTCCAGCCTCTTAGCTATTGTACTGAGCACCGGCTTCACTCTGGGACCCATCCACATACCAATTCAGAAATGGCCATTTTCAGAAATCAGCCTACAGTTAGAACCGGGTCACAATCACAGTCAGAGCACAGAAAAACTGGCTTTAAGGGGGCTCACTCAATCTTTTGGCTCTAAAACGCCACGTCTCTGGCTCTGCTCTCTGCAGCACACAAAGCTCGTCTCATAGACTCAGGCCAGCTCTGCCCACCACTGATGCTGGCCTTGTCATTATTTCTGCAGTCTTGCTATTTTCTGAAGCTTTTATGCCACCCAAACCACTCCTCTGTGGGAGACTTTCCACATTATCATATTCAGGTGCCAGGAAGAAGGACAGCCCTTGGCCACCTCTGGACCCTAGCTTCCGTGTGCTGACTCTAAATAAATACTTCCTAGAAGACTCATCTCAATGATACTGGTCTTTTATAATCGCAGCTGATTCTTCAGGACCAAATGACCAGTATCTATTGTGACAGTAAAGCAAAGGTTTCACTTCATTGACTCTGGTCTCTTTTTAATTATAGGCAATTTTTCAGCCCAGATGACCATAACGACAGAGACATGAATGGCCCTGTAGTCTTTAACAGACTCTCAAACTTTCCTCTGACCCTCCACAAAGCCAGATATTGCCAGTCCATTACTACTAGCCAGAGATAACAGGCAAGGTTGGTCTTTCCTCACAGGTTTGCCTTTGGTGCCCACCACATTCCCTAGACTCTGGAGACTAGAGGAATTGATGAGCAGCATAGAGAGACCTTTGGAGGAGACAGTTTCTGGCATAGCTGTGACCTGCCTCTGAGTCTAAGGTCAACCAGATAAAACAGGTTTGTGTGACCTTTCAGACTTGGCCAGCAAGGTTTCAAGCACATGATGAGCCTGCGTTTCCCTCCAACCACTCTGCCCACTCTTCAACAGAAACCAGCTATTGCTATGCACCTTCCCCATTGCATCTCACTAGATAACCATGAGGCCAAAGGTTTAACTTTGCAACAAGCAAAACCTGTAGAACTAGATGTCACACGTTCCCAAACTAGATGTGACAGAAGAGAACCTAAAAGGAGAATCACCAGGTGTTCACAGCACAGCACTCTGACTGTCTATACCTAATATTTCCCTTTGCTGCCTCCATGAGTTTCTCTGAAGGTGATTTCTTTATTAACGATACTTGATAGAAATTGGCAAGTGTTTGGGAAACACAGGTACCTGTACCAACAAGAAGCCAGTCCCTCTAACTCTCAACCCATGGTAAAATCTGCTCACAGGCCAGGAGATATTCTACCTCTAATTGATATTTCCCACTAAAAGCCACAGCTTTTATTTAGGTCAGGCATTCCTTTCTTAAGGCCTATGGATAAAAGATTCCAATGGGTAAGGACAGAGTTTAGGCCAACCATCTGTAAGACAGCAGAAAATGTAGTAGAACATCTTTAAAATTTTCTCTCTCCCTCTCCATAGGACTCTCTGGAGAGTTACTGAGATGAGCATGGGTACTTTATCCTCTCCTTTCTCATCAGTGACCATGAAAACAGGAGAAGCCTGACCAGAATATTGCTTTACATGACTTTTAGTACCTTGTGACCTTAATGAACTCCTAATCTTATCTTGCTTATCTAATCTCCACCATTCAAAGAAGCCTATGGAGTAAATATTCCCTTTGACCATCTTTCCCAAATATATTAGCGATCATGATAAGCACTAAGAGTGAATAAATACAACACGGTACTCATAAGTACCCACATGTACTGAGTATAGAATGACCTTTTACCCAAGCCTGTTTATGTCATAGCAACTAGAAAGTGAAAACAAAATTGGCCATGCCCAGGGTACACTGTGAAAGAAACAAAAACAAACAGAAGTGAGGAAAGACTAGAGAACAGTTGTGGAGAAGCTGGTCAGAGAGATCAGACCCCTTCACCAGCAGAGGCCACATTCCCATAACTCAGTCAAGCAGTGATCCTCCTGAGATGACTTTCGCTATTACTGTCAGAACATTGTCTGACACCTGGCCCAGGAATGCCCAGGAATGCCCAAACCCAGTGCCAGGGATGGAACCCAGCACCTGAGTCCCTCCCACAGCCACAGTCAGCATTCCTTCACTCCCCATCAAACAGCCTTAGAGGCCAGCATCTCCCGCTCAGCGTCTTTAGCAGAGTGCTTTGTGCATGCAGCAGGGACAAGGGAGTGCCAGAACTGGAGTGTCCAAAGACAGAGATTTCCCATCCACCCCAAATGAGCTAACGGAGACCCCTGCCTCAGAGTTCATATATGGTTACAACTCTTTGAGGCAGAGCATTCATACCTCTCCCCATGGGAGCTGCAAGGAAGATCAAGGACCAGCTTCGGGTAGCCATGCAGGTTTTATATAAACAGTTGAAGTCTCTACTGAAGCCAGCCCTCAAGGAAGCTATCCTATACAGAGACAGAAGATCCCCCCTCCCCCAGCTCATTCATAGACTCCTCCATTTGAGTTTATGACTCTTCTCATCTTGAACTTGGAGCAAGCTTAGTATCACTTCCTTTGCTCTACATAGGAAGATACTTTGGGGTTTGCCTACATGCTAGAATGGCACAAGAAAAAACCTTGAGCAAGTCTGCCCTTCTGACAGACTGTCTACCCCCAGATGCCTACACTTAGCGCTAGTCAATTCAAGACTCAGGTGTTAGTAAGGACACTCTCCAGCAGAGGAATGGCCTTCTCCATGGTTCTTCCTTAGGTGGAAGTGTGCCAACTCATGTCTTTTCTCCCCAGAAGGGAGGAAAGACATTGATTGCTTGGGATCTGTTCTTAGGGTCCAGTGTGCCCTTTCTATTGACTTGGTGATGGCAGTCTAAGCTTCCACCTTGGTTGTCAAGGGAGAAACTCTCTAGCCATTAAAGATCAAATCATCCTGTTCTATCAGAGTAGGGGCAGAGATCCCACTGCCCCTACTCCCAGTGGAGCTGGGGGCTGACTAGGGTTCCCAACCTGCTAGTAATGAGTGGGATGTCTTTTTGGTCAGAAATGGCCCTTGGTGTGCTGTATAGGTCTTGGCCACTTCACAGTATTTCTCCAAGATTTTGAGTCAAGTATGCAACCTTGAGTAGTGGTCTTCCTAAATCCCAGATGAGAGACCCCCAAAATGTAATGGAGTGGGGGAGGCAGTGAAGAGAGTTATTTAAGGTATTGCTAGATTCATTCCCTGGCACAAACAATGAATTGAATAACCGAAAAGGAAGATCAAGAGAACAAGCCACAGAGAAAAAAAAAGTAACATAATTTATACATCTGGAATGTTCCCTGAGCCTCAGATGTGGGGGTTGTTTGTACACATATCACTTGGGCTGGATACCCCCATGCTCAGTTGTTCTCTGCATTTTGATAAGCTGTGGATTCCTGGAATGGTCTCCATCTGCTGCCAAGAGAAGCTTCCTTGATGAAGGGTGAAAGAGACATTTACTGGTTGGTATAAAGACAGGGATTTAGAATTTAGTTAGGAATTGTATTGGTTTGGTAAAGTAGTGTAGTAGGTTGTACTCTAAGAACCATGACCTCACTAGCCTCAAATAGTAGGCTGGGCTCTAAGTTAGGGTTTCTGTTAGGGTTTCTATTACTGTGATAAAACACCATGGCTGATTGCAACTTAGGGGGGGGGGGGAATGGTTTGTTTTATCTTACAGTCTTTAGGCTACATTCTGTCTCTGAGGGAAATCATGGCAGGAATTCAAGGCAGGAACTAATGCACAGGCCAAGAAGGAGTGCTGCTTACTGGCTTATTCCTCATGGCTTGTTCAGCCTGCTTTCCATTACTACCCAGGACCACCTGTGCACTGGTGGCACTATACACAGTGAGCTGGACACTCTCATCTCAGTCATTAATCAGAAATGCCCCACAGATTGTCAACAGGCCAATCTGATGGAGGCAATTCGTCACATGAGATTACAACTTCCCAGATATGTCTAGGGACATATATATCAAGTTGACAAAAACTAGCCATCACCTCTATGTTTGTGGTACCGGACATGATTTTACTCCTCTTGACTGGGCCTGAACTTCACTAGAGTTCACCACCAAGGAGATTTAGGGATATATTTCCTTGCTGGTCATTGCTATATTTTGTAGGTATCACTGTGGAGAAGGAATACTGATTGCTTCCCTCCTTTGGCAGCATGTATATTAGTTTCCAGTAGTATGAAAGCTATTCCTCAGGCTTTCAGACAAGGCCAGTTGTCTTTCTCCAAGTCCTGTGTTTGAAGTACATGGTGTCTTCAGCAATAAGACTTGCCTTCCCTTGAAATTCTGAAAGTCAGCAAAGGAAAATAGCAATAACCTATATTGTTTTGAGAGACTCTTGCACTCTGACCAAGGACCTGAAAGGGGTTTTCTCATGTCTAGTACTGGGGGGTTTGTTACTCTATAATGCTTCTGGGGAATATTGTCAACTAAAATGGAATAACTTCATTTATGTTATGCACATAACATATGTATGTATACACATACACTCACATGAATTGTATTCAATATGATTAAATGTAATATCATGCCTAATGATTTTTTCAAATATCCTTAGTGTTATTTATTTATCCTATCTTTTCTTCTCTATTGATGTTTCCCCCATTTCCCAAATTAAAGACCATCCTTTTTCTCATTACTCTCTGCATATCACCTTTATCCTGTTATAGAAGTTAGAATTTGCTGAGCTAAAATCACTCAGCTAGGGGGAAAAAAGGCAGCTTCTCAGTTTTTCTGGCAAGAAATCTAATAGTTAATTCTGCTACAAAGCTTCTATGGTCATAAAAAATCAGATTCAATAAATAGTAAGGTGTTTTGTCTGTCTTGAATGTGTTCAATATGTCTTGGTTATAGATTATTTGTTATTGGGTATGTTTAAAATCTGTAACACAAAGTTAACTTACTTAAAATCTGGGAAACCATTCCAAACGACAAATGGACATTACTCATATCCCAGAACTTGGAAAACTAAAATATGTTCACGTAACAATTGATACTTTTTCAGGATTTATCATGGCAACTCACTTAGCAGGAGAAGCCACCAACTATGTGGTAAGTCATTGCTTAAAGTGTTTTGTTACACTACAATTGGTATTCCTTCCATTATAAAGACAGAAAATGGTACTGCATATATTGGTCAAGTTTTCAGCATTTTTTTGTGCACAAATGAATATAAGTCATAAAGCAGGCATTCCATATAATCCTCAAGGCCAAGGAATTGTTGAGAGTGCCCATGGATCTCTTTTTTTAAAATGTAATTTATTTATTTTTATATTAATCACAGGTTAGTTACTTTGCATCCCAGGTGTAGGCCCTTTGCATCCCAGGTGTAGGCCCCTCCCTTATTCCATCCCACCCTCCCCATCCCTCCCTCATCTCCTCCCCGCCCCCTCCAAGTCCACTGACTGGGGAGGACCTCCTCCCCTTCCATCTGACCCCAGTTCATCTTGTCTCCTCAGGGCTGGCTGCAATGTCCTCCCCTGGGATCTAGCCCTGCTGTTACTCCCTGGCGTGTATGGGGGAGGGTCAAAGAGCCATCCATTGAGTACATGACTGAAACATTCCCTGTTCCCCTTACTAGGGTCTTCAGTTGGACACCGAGCTACCATGGGCCACATCTGAGCGGGGGTTCTAGGCCATATCCATACATGGTCCTTGTTTGGAGAAACTGTCTCATAAAAGACCCCTGTGTCCTGCTCAATTTGGTCTTTGTGGAGCTCTTGTTCTCCCCAAGTCTTACTAACTTCCCCTATTTTCATTATTATTCCCAGCCCTCTGCCAAAGGCTTGATTGTGAGTCTTAATATCTGCTTTGATACATTGCTATATCGATTCTTATATGGATCTCTTAAGAACCAATTGCAAAATAAAAAAGGGGGAGTCATATCCACAAATCTTAATCATGCTCTCTTTATTTAAAATTTTTGAATGTGGATATACAAGGCTGTTCTGTGGCTGATTGGTTGTGGCACCCTATTACCAAAAATAATTATGCCCAAGTTAAATGGAAAGATCCAATTACTGGACTATTACAGCAGGGTCCTGACTCCATATTAATATGGGGAAGAGGGCATGTTTGTGTTTATCTGCACGGTGCAGAAGTGTTGCGCCCAAATCATGATACCCCAAAAGACCACTACTAGGAGCTGAGTCCGTTGCAAAACACATGAGGATCTTTTTATTATAAATCATTACAAGCTGCAGCTTGGGCTTACACCCCCCACCTCTGAAGTGGTGAGAGCCGAGAGCCCCGTGCTCAGGTTAGTTGGGTGATTTAAAGATTCCAGTCCCTCCCAGAATGCCCAAGGCAGGGGCGATTCCTGCCTGGCAAACATCTATTGGTCAAAATGCTTCATTTGAATGCTTCTTTTGGCTATAGAAAGGTCCCCAAACCGTTAATGATCTGGTGTCCCTCTCTAGAGGGATGGGCCAGTTTCCTAGCAAGTATATCTCTAGTGAGTGGGGAAAGAATGCAGTAAGGCGAGTTCTTCCCCTCAGGGTATTACTGGACCTCTCCACCCAGCTAGTTCAGGTCTTAAACATTAATAATAGCCACCAATTTTTTAATATTTTGGTCTCTCAGAAGGAGCCAGGTGATCCCAGAAAGGCTAGTGCAATTTGCAGGAGTTGTTCCCCAGAAGGATGTTCCTGCTGCTGACCATGGTGAATTCTGTCCTCATGGTGAACAGAAAGCTAAATTGGGCTTATGCTCCTGAGCCAGCTTTGTTTCATTCTGCTCCTGGGAGAAGATGTTATGCAGAGAAATCTCTCAATGTGACTGGACTTGATTGCTCTGGTAATGAGGACAATTCTCAACAATATCAGGAAGAATGAAAAAGATGACTAACTATGGGACTTTGGTCTGATTCTGGTTTTCAGCAGACCTATATTTGTAACCGCCTATGTAAATTCTCCTTATGTTTTGTTGTTTGGAAATGTTAACGTTTTAATACAACATTCAAACTTTAATGTTTCATGCCATCAATGTAAACTAATGAACTGTATTTCTAAGCTTTCAAATGGTTCTGATTGTTCGACGGCCTTTTATTATGGTTCCTATGAATGTTTCTCAGGCTTGGTATTTACACAAGAGGTCACCTTTGAAGTCACTTTTATGGAGTGTTATTTGAACTTGGCTTATTACTCTTATTAGGTGCATATCTCCTATCGGGGATAATTAAAACCTTCATGAAGGCCTTTTAGAATGTTAAAGCTGAGCTGGTTTGCATAAGATTAAACTCCAGTGTCTACCCTAGCAGAGGTTGGTAGTCAAAGCGGGGTAAGATCTCTCTAAAAAAAAAAAATCAACCTAACACAGGGCAGGAATGACAGAATTCGTGTACCAATAATGGGTAAGAATATATTTTAAGAGAGACAACCTAAGACAGGCAAACTCTTCTGCTCCATAGCTCTTAAGCTATGGCCAATTTTTAAAATATAAAAAAGGGAGACCTGTTGGAAGCTGTTGGTCTGCCAGGCAGCTTGGTATTTAGATCTCAGAGGAAAGATTGCTTTCACCCTGGCCTTCACTGGAGTCAGTGATAAGCTGCCAAGTCAACCTCCATTTGTTTGAGACAGCAGGTGGGATGTCTTGTCAATGTCACACCTCTTGCTTGACTTCCCTGTGAAATCATTCATTGTACTAAGTTGCTTTTGCTCTGATTTAAAAAGAAGTCTGGAATAAAGCAAGGCATCTAGCTTCTACAAGAGCCTCTTGGAAAGGTCCCATGTCTTGTGTGTTGGTTTATTAATTTCAATCTTCATTCCTGACTCAAGAACCATTCGACTCGGCCCATGGGCTCTGGCAATAGTGTATATGCATCAAATTTCATTATCAATTCATCAACTGAAGGACATTTAGGTTTTTTCCATTTCTTAACTATTGTGCATACAGAGCAACAATGTACACAGCTAAGCAAGGTATTGATTTTAAGAGTGGTTTTTAGCAGTTTTGATTACATTTCCCTAATTGCCAAGGATGTTGAAGAAATTTAAAGGCATTTCATAGCCATATTAAAAAAATATTCCCGAGGATCCAAGATGGCTGCCCCAGAAGGACACTGTGTCTGAGGAGCGGGACAGTAGTGTAGGCACAGCGACCAGGAGACTGAGATCTCGGACCTAAAACACCAGCATTTGTGACTGCCAGGTGAGCAGAATTCTTACGGTGGGGAAATCAAGTGGAAAAGTCCAAGGGACACC
>CM053763.1:69683393-69702140 GCA_028658305.1 Pachyuromys duprasi | reverse complement strand
GTGGGTCTCTTTAACAAATGAGAAATGGTACTTCCTCTACTATGTGTAAGGTGGTGTCTCTTACAGTATTAGAATGTCATTAAAGTGAACATGCATAGAAATGGAGTCTTCTAAGCGCCCTTGTATGAGCTGATGGGGGCTCTATTTGATGAACTGATGGGGATGTATTTGGATGCTTTCACAGTCCACTGGGAAAGCATAATATATAACAGATTTGATTATGTTTTTGTTTTTGTTTTTGAAAGGATGGAAGTGCACAGTATAAGCTTTAGCCAGGGACTAAAGCTCCTTGAAGGCCTTGGGGAGGAAGAGACTTTGTCAGTTTCAAAGTAGAATTCTTTTTGCTGAGCTGATACTTTGAGGCCACTTACATGCAGCCTTCCAAGGAAGGGAATCTAGCTGGTTGTTGAAGAGAGGCAGGCTATCACTGGAAACACTTTAGCAACTTAGGATTCCACCTGACTTGGCCTACACTCACACCTCTCTTCTAACAAAGAATGGAAACCTAGGACCCTTATCTGTATACAAAACACTTATACTACTCTCCTGAAACAATGAACCTAGAAAACGTATGAATAATCTAGGACTCAGATCTACAAATAAATTCCTTCTCTGCTTAATGACCATCAAACCTGGACAGTTTCTATTCAAATGTATTTCCAATACATCTAGGTATGAGGCAGAGATGATCCGGTTTTTGAGGCCCTTGCAATAAGGCAAACCATGTGCTCAAAAGGAAATTTTATGGAGATCCTCCTGTTTTCCATGTGTTGTGGGTTATTAATATTTATTATTTTTTAAAATTAAATTTAATGCTTATATTGATTTAACTTTTAGTTAAACAGAGGTTATTCCTAAACCAGCTGTATACCCAAATTACCAAACAGAGAGTAGGATTTATTTAATTAACATAGAGCACAATGCTGGGCAATAGTTACTCCATCCTAAAGCTCCAAGCCCGCATCGTTTCCTTCCATTCAGATTTCATCCATTATACTTGCTTTTAATCATATATTAGGTCCAGTTCATCTCTCCTCATGGTTTGAAATCCCCTCCCACTTGCTTCCTTCTCCTCCCCTCCGGACCAGCATGTCCCACTCTATGGGAAATTGCATAGCACTGGCTGGTTGTTTAATTGACAATTACAGAGAACACATGGTGGCATGTTTACACAAACTTGAGACAGGTGATGCTTAGAATAAGCATCACAATGCAGTGTCCTGATTGAAACCACAGAGTGGGATAAAGAAATCAGCATTAGAATAAACAAGGGTAAATTCTATATATTCCATAAGAACATCATACTTACAACCATGCATTATTGGATACATACTTAAGAAAAACTGGACCCATACGATTAAAATCAGGTACAGTATATGAAGGTGAATGCAAAGGAAATGGTACTCTCCTACCCCTCAGCAAAGGCGACTCCTCTAACCATCCCAGCCCTTAGCCTCAAGAGTGGCCATAGCCTCTTCTACAGTGGTCTGGTAAGCAGCCCCACTAGGAAGAAGTTATTGAGAAGCATGTACCAGAGTCCATTTCAAAAAATAGCCGTTTCCTTTACTGAGAGACCCACAAGAAGACCAAATTGCTCTTAGGGTATATATGTGTAAGATTGCAGATCCAGTCCATGTGTGGTCCTTGGTTGGTGCTTCAGTCTCTGCAACTCCCATGCTCCCCACTGGGCCAAGGTTATTTGGCTCTATTAGTCTTCTTGGGAAGCTCCTGTCCACTCTGGGTCTTTCTATCCTCACTCCAACTCATCCACATGGCTCCCTGAGCTCTGCCCAATCTTTAGCTGTGTGTCTCAGCATCTGTTTTGATCCTTTGCTGGGTGGAGCATCTCAGAAGACAGCTATGCTAGGCTCTTACCTGCAAGCATAGTATCATTGTTAGTATCAGGCGTTGGCTCTTTCTCATGAGGTGGGTCTCAACTGGGGCCAGGGATTGGCTGGACATTCCCTCTATCTCTGCTCTATCTTTATCCCTGCACATGTAGGCTGGGTAAATTTTAGGCCAAAGTTTTTGTGGATGGGTTGGTGTTCCTCTCCCTTCACTAGGAGACCTGTCTAGTTAAAGGGTGGCCACTTCATTCTCCATGACCCCCACTACTAGGGGTCTCAGTTAGAATCACCTCCATATTTTCTTTAGAGCCTACCCTGTTGTAGGCGTCTAGCTTGTCTCAGAACAGCCCCCCGCATGGTTTCTCTTCTCTCTGCAAGCCCTCTATGCTAGTGCCCCTGTCCTCCCCATACCTACTCCCTACCCTTGTTTCCCACTCTGGTTTTTGTCCTTACTCTCTCTCCAACCTGTTCTGTCTCTTCATCTAGTTCTGCTTCTGTTCCATTTCCCCTTCTAAGTGAAATTAAAGCACCCTCCCTTGACCCTTCTTGTTAACCTGTTTCTTTGGGTCTGTGAACTGTAGTATGTCTATCCTGTACTATATGGCTTATATCCACTCATAAGTGAGTACAAACCATGTATGTCTTTTTGGGTCTGGGTTACCTCACTCAGGATTGTCTTTTCCAGTTCCATTCATTTGCCTGCAAATTTCATGATTTCCTTGTTTTTAATAGCTGAGTAGTATTCCCTTGTGCAAATGTATCACAGTTTCTTTGTCCATTCTTTGGTTGAAAGACATCTGGGTTGTTTCCATGTTCTGGCTATTACAAATAAAACTGCTATGAACATAGTTGAGCAAATGTCCTTGTTGTACAGTGGAGCATATTTTGGGTAGATGCCCAGGAGTGTTATATCTGGGTCTTAAGATAAAGCTATTCTCAATTTTCTGAGAAAGCACCAGATTTATTTTCAAAGTGGTTGTACAAGTTTGCACTTCCAACAGCAATAGAGGAGGGTTCCTCTTCATTCAAATTCTTACCAGCATGTGTGTTAGAAATAAGAAATAAGATGAGGCTTACAACAGGTTTTCTATAAAAGGGGTTTATTAAGGGAGAAGGGGGAACAGGGGTGGGCCATGATGGGGGAAGGGAGAGGGAGAGGAGGAAAGGGGAGGGGGGGTAAAGGGCATCCCACAGAGAGAGTAAGAGAGTGAGAGGGTGAGAGGACTAAGAGGTGGTCCTTTTATAGGTCAGGTAATTACTAACCACGCCCCCAGGTGTGGCCACCTGGCTGGGCGATACAAGATGATGTCATTGTTGCTAGGTAACCAGAAGCAAGGTTGTTTCAGAATACTAACAATGTGCTGTCACTTGAGTTTTTGACCTGAGCCATTCTGATGAGTGTAAGGTAGAATCTCAGAGTCATTTTGATTTAGGTTTCCCTGATGACTGATGACTAATGACCTTGAACATTTCTCTAAGTGCTTCTTAGCCACTTGAGATTCCTGTGTTAAGAATTAGCTATTTAGCTTTATATTCCATTTTAATTGGATTATGTTGTTTGATGGTGTTTAATTTCTTGAGTTATTTATATATTTTTGATTTAGCCCTTTGTCAGATGTAGGGTTGGTGAAGATCTTTTCCCAATCTGTAGGCTGTCATTTTGTTCTGTTGACAGTGTCCTTTGCCTTACAAAGCTTTTCAGGTTCATGAGTTCCCATTTATTAATTGATGGTCTTAGAGCCTGAACTGTTGGCATTCCCTTCAGAAAGTTGTCTGCTGTGCCAGGCAGTTCAAGGCTGATTTCCACTTTCTCTTCTAATAAATTTAGTGTATCTAGTATTAGAGTGACTTTGGCTTCATAGAATGAGTTTGGTAATGTTCCTTCTGTTTCTAATATGTTGAATAGTTTGAGGAGTATTGATATTAGCTCTTCTTTGAAAACCTGGTAGAATTCTGTGCTAAAACCATCTGGCCCTGGGCTTTTTGGTTGGAAGACTTTTGATGACTGCTTCTATTTCCTTAGGTAATGTAGGACTGTGTAAACTGTATACCTGACCTTGATTTAGCTTTGGTAACTGAAATATATGAGAAATTAGTCCATTTCCTTTAGGTTTTCCAATTTTGTGGAACATAGGCTTTTGAAGTAAGACCTGATGATTCTTTGGATTTCCTCAGAGTCAGTTGTTAAATTCTCCCTTTCACGTCTGATTTTGTTAATTTGGATACTGTCTCTCTGCCTTTTAGTTAGTTAGTCTTGGGGTGGGGCTCTGTTTATCTTGTTGATTTTCTCAAAGAACTATCTCTTGGTTTCATTGGTTCTTTATATTGTTCTCTTGTATCTAAGTTACTGATTTCAGCCCTAAGTTGATTACTGCTTGCTGTCTACTCCTTTTGAATGTGTTTGCTTCTTTTTGTTCTAGAGCTTTTAGGTGTGCTTTTATATTGCTAGTAAGAGAACTTCCCAATTTCTTTTTGAAGGCACTTAGTGCTATGAACTTTTCCCTTAGCACTGCTTTCATTGTATTCCATAAGTTTTGAGTATGTTGTGCCTTTGTTTATATTGAATTCTAGAAAGTTTTAAATTTCTTTATATATATATATATATATATATATATATATATATATATATATATATATATATATATATCTTTCCTGAAATCATTGAATAGGGAGTTTTTCAGTTTCGATGAGTTAGTAGGCTTTCTGGTGTTGAGTTCCGGCTTTAATCCATGGTGCTCTGACAAGCTAAAAGGGGTTATTTCAATCTTCTTGTATTTGTTGAGGTTTGCTTTGTGACCAAGTGTATGGTCAGTTTTGGAGATAGTTCAATGAGGTGCTGAGAAGAATGTATATTCTTTTGTGGTTGGGTGAAATGTTCTGTAGATATGTTAGGTTCATTTGATTGATTATGTCTGTTAGTTTTATTATTTCTCCATTAATTGTCTGTCTCAGTATCCTGTCCATTGGAGAGAGTTGGGCATTGAAGAATCCAATTATTAATGTGTGGGGTTTGATATGTGTTTTAGATTTTAGTAATGTTTCTTTTAAGAATGTGGGTGCTCTTACATTTGGGGAATAGATGTTCAGAATTGAGATGTCATCTTGGTGGATTTTTCCTTTGATGAATATGAAGTGTCCTTTCCTGTCTCTTTTGATTAATTTTGGTTGAAAGTCTATTTTATTAGATACCAGAATGACTACTCCAGCTTGCTTCTTGTGTCCATTTTCTTGGAAAACCTTTTTCTAGCCCTTTACTCTGACGTAATGTCTATCTTTATTACTGAAGTGTGTTTCTTGTATGCAGCAAAATGATGGGTCCTGTTTTCTCATCCAATTTGTTAGCCTTTTTGGGGGGGGGGATTTGAGACCATTGATGTTGAAAGATATTAATGACTAGTATTTGTTATTTTGATACTGTCACTTGTTATTTTGATGTTGTTGGTGGTAGACTGTGTGTGTGAACGTATGTTTTCTTTCTGTTTTGCTGATATAGGATGTCTTTTGTATTGTATTTGGTATTTCCTGGGTGTAGTTAGCCTCCTTGGGTTGCAGTTTTTCTCCTACTATCTTATGTAAGGCTAGATTTGTAGTTAGATAATGCTTAAATTTGTTCTTATTATGGAATATCTTGTTTTCTCCCTCTGTTGTTTTTCTGTGCAGAGTAAGCTATATAGGCTGACATCTGTAGTTTCTTAGTGTCTGTAAGATATCTGCCCAGACCCTTCTAGCTTTTAGACTTTCTGGTGAGAAGTCAGGTGCAATAGATTTGCCTTTATATGTGGCTTGGCCTTTTCACCTTGAAGCTTTTAATATTCTTTCTTTGTTCTGTACATTTAGTGTTTCGATTATTTTATGGCAGGAGGATTTTCTTTTCTGGCCCAATCTATTTGGTGTTCTGTAATGTTGGGGAAGTTTTCTTTTATGATTTTGTTAAAAATATTTTTTGATATACACACCTAGGGAAGATATACAAGAAGGAGGACCCAGGTTGGTATGATCAATGCTCATTTAGATGAACTAATAGGATGGACATTGAATGGAGGAGAAAACAAGCAACAGGACAGGAGCATACCAAAGAGGACCTATGAAAGAATCAGTATAGCAATGTATCAAAACAGATATTAAGACTCACAATTAAGCCCTTGGCAGAGGGCAGGAAGTAATAATAAAAATAAGGGAAGTTAGTAAGACTGGGGGAGAACAAGAGCTCCACAAAGATCAAACTGAGCAGGGCACAGGGGTCTTATATGAGACAGTTTCTCCAACCAAGGACCATATATGGATATGGCCTAGAACCCCTGCTCAGATATGGCCCATGATAGCTCATTGTCGAACTGAAGACCCTAGTAAGGGAAACAGGGACTGTTTCAGTCTTGAGCTTGATGGCTGACTCTTTGACCCTCCCCTATACATGCCAGGGAGTAACAGCCTGGCTAGATCCCAGGGGAGGGCATTGCAGCCATCCCTGAGGAGACAAGATGATCTGGGGTCAGATGGAAGGAGAGGAGATCCTCCCCCATTGGTGGACTTGGAGGGGGAGGGGAGGAGTTGAGGGAGGGTTGGGGAGGGTGGGAGGGAATGAGGGAGGGGGCTATGCATGGGATGCAAAAAACCTAACCTGTGATTGATATAAAAATAAATAAATTTATAAAAAATATTTTCTGGGCCTTGGAGCTAGGATTCTTCTCTTTCTTCTATTCTTGTTGCGTGGTCCCAGATTTCATGAACATTTTGTGTCAGGAACTTTTTAGATTTAACATTTTCTTTGAGGATGTAGCAAGATTCCTCAATCGTATCTTCTACATCTATGGAGGAGATTCTCTCCTCCATAGCTTGTATTTTTTTTTTTTTGATGAATATTGTATCTATAGTTTCTGTTCTCTTCCCTATGTTTTCCATCTCCAGGATTGCCTCTGATTGTGTTTTCTTTATTGCTTATATCTCCATTTATAGGCTTTGAACAGTTTTACTCATTTTCTTCTCCCATTTGATTATTTCTTTACGGTATTTAGTTAATTTCTTTACCTGTTTGATTGTATTTCCTGCATTTCTTTGAGGGATTTATTTTCCACTTTTGAGACTTCTATAATTTCATAATCGCAGATTTAAGATTGTTTTCTTGTGCTTCAGGTGTGACAATATCTCTCAGGCTGGCTGTGATAGAACAGTTGGTTTCTGGTGGTATCATGTGGTCCTGGGTTTTATTGATTGTGTTCTTACACTGGCCTCTAGCCATTTGGTCGTTCTGGTATTAGCAGGCCTGCCTGGGAGTAGGGCTCTAAGCTGAATGTTGCTTGGGATCTCCACAGATCTCCTATGATAGTGGACAGTGGGAGCTGGGGCCTGCATACAGCTCCCCTCTGCTGGGTCTCCAACCCTGTAGTTTTAAATGCTAATTTCTGTTGTCAGTAGAGCAGGAAAACATTTATAGCTGATGCCCAAATCAATTGCTAAATGATGAGTTGCTGATTAATCAGAAGTACTTTGTACTTGGTACAACACTTACAAATCAGTCTAGGTACAAGGCTGGACCTCACAAATTTTGAGTTCAGAAAATGATCTTTTAAGATACTTGGGATAATTAAGTGCATGGTTGCCAGCTGGTAATAACAAATGTCATAAGAAATTAAGGTATGAATCAGACTGGTAATTAATTGGTTTCATGTGGGACACTCCTAAGAGACACTCAAATGTTCTCTACATAAGCACTTCCAGGTGATAGAGTAAAAAGAGTGGATGTGACAGAAAGCTCTTTCATCCAGGTAATGATCGGTATATGTATTATCTGTCTCTCCCTATGAAAAACGGCTTTAGTACCTGGAAATGTCATAGTTCTCTAGTCTACCATTGAAACTATGGTTAAGAATCTCAAATGCTGGTAGTTGAGATTAATAATAACAGAAGCCATCAATAAAGTGATTGCTTTTTGCTAGGCTTTCTATGCTAAGTAGTTGTTTTCACACAATACTTAGAAATGAATACTTCCATAGGTTAGAAATGTTGAGTAACTTAGTTACCGTCATCTCTACATTAGTAAAACCCAAAGGAGGTATCAAACAGAGAGGTCTTTGAGCTGGTCACAAACAAACAACCCTTTTTATTTTAGGACATTCTTTTAAAAGGCATTTTAAAAAAACTGCACATCTGTGTGTAGGGATGGTTTGCACTAATGAGTACTAGTATGGGTATGTACTAATGAGCACCTGTGCCCACAGAGGTCAGAGCTATCATATCCCCTTAGAGCTGGAGTTACAGGTGGTTGTGACCATCCCAACATAGGTGCTGGAAACTAAACTAGACTACTTTATAAGAGCCCCACGTATACTCTTTATTCAGACAGGTTATTGTAAAATAACTGTAAATCTTTTCCTTGTAGTTAAGACCAGTTAATAGTGGTAATTGTGATGCTTTTCAGTAAAGTGTTTTCATGTGAATATTTAATATATTGTAATACATATGTGGATTTTAATTTTTATTGGCTTTGGAGACAGTATTTTTTATGTAGCCAAGGCTGTCCTGGAATTCACTATGTAGCTCATGCTGGCCCCAAACTCAGGAATTGGCCTACCTCTGCCTCCTGAGTTAGATATGTATGCCACTATGCTAGGTTTATATAAGGATTTGTAAACAATAGAATTGACTTATTCTTTATAAAGAAATTCTTTTATAATATAAATAAGTCATGTTATTTGTGCCTATGAATTTGAGACTAGCCTGGAAAGGATAGCAAGCCAAATTGTAAAATTATTTAAAAAAAACATATATATATATTCTATCAATTCTATTCCTTTAAGGAAACCCTAACTAGTACACTAATACACTATGAAATAGCAGATAAAAGAGTAAACATGATATTTATCTACTGCCTTCATGGCAGCCCAATGTATTAATAAGATACTCCTTTTAGCTGAGTTTTTTTCTATCAGCTCACTAGTAGAAATGTTGAATATTATCTGTTTGCAGTATCTATCATCCAGGAAATTAAGACATTTTGGTTTTAGCAATAGATATTTGCCCAACCTCCCCCACTTTTAAAAATAAAGACACATTTTAATCTATTTTTTCTTGACATTTTAAGTATAAATTGTATCACTTCCCTCTTCACTTTCTTTATTTCAAACCCTCCATACAACCCTCCTTGCTCTTTCATTTTCATTACCTCATATTAGCTAATTATTGTTACATTCTTTTTAAAAATTTTTAAATAATTTTTATTTTTTTACATTAATCACAGGTTATTTACTTTGTATCCCAGCCATAGCCCCCTCCTCTTTCCTTCCCAATCCCACCCTCCTTCCCTCATCTCCTCCCTGCCCCTTTCCAAGTCCACTGATAGGGGAGGTCCTCCTCCCCTTCCATCTGACCCTAGCTTATCAGGTCTCTTCAGGACTGGCTGCCATGTCCTCCTCTGTGGCCTACCAATCTCCCCTTTTAAAGTAAAACTAATTGCACAATCCAATGCTTGAAAACTGTAATTATTGACTCCAACATAACTCAAACACCAGGCCAATGCAGATAAGAAAAATTACTGTAATCAAGCTTGTAATGACCAATCAGGGCCACAGAACAGACTCCAGAGCTGAACTTCAACCCTGATCCAGACTACTAAAGATAATTTAAACTTGCAAACCACAAACATCTGTGCCAAATTATTGTTACATTTTTCCCCACCAATCAGGATAGAAATTGTTTCCTAGGCCTGGGAACATCAATTTAGTTTGACTCTACTAGCAAGATAGAGAAGTTGTCTCTGAGATGACTGGATTCAAACAACTGTCTTCTTACAACAGAAGCTGTTCGGCTATTGGTAAATCCCCAGCTCCTTTAGGGCCCTAGGACCTTGAATTTAGTTTTCTCCTATGATTAAATGTAATCTGAAAACAAAATGGCAGTACTTAGAACAAGTTTCTTTTCCTCATTCCCAACATTCCCCCTTGTCTTTATACCTTATTCAAATTATTGGTTATCTATTTCTAAGCATAGGTGCTCTCAGGACTATGAGCATACATATTGGGTTCTTAGGACTTAAGAATTGAATTAATTCTTGACTGAATAAATTTAATGAAAGCATCAAGAATTCAAGGCCCTATGAGGAGGACAAGGAGGCTCAGTGGTCTTTCTAAGGATGTGAGCAGTGTGGTTAACTGAGGGGACCAGTCAAAGATATTCTGGAACTGTCTCCCTTGTTCCTCCCTATATAACAGGTTTTATCTTATTTTTACTAAACTATTTTGGACTATTCCTGAATAGATAGCATTAAAACAATAAATTTTCCCCAAAGGGAATTTATTTTTGATTTTTGCATTTCAGCCCGTTAAAGGGTCTCTTCTGCAACTGCTTCCAGCTAAAACTGGGGTATATGTTGTCAGGACCTGGGAAGGCTGAAAGGCTAGTTAAAAACTGGGCAATAGAACATTTCTCAGAAGCATGGTGATTAGCTGATCCAGTTAAAGAGTCAGGGAACAAGCACATTATCCAGAGCTCAGCCATTTATAGTTCACAGAAGCTCCCTAGATGGTGTCTGTCAGTCAAGTGGGAATTTGCTGAAACAAATACAGATTAGGGATAGAAGTTAAAATTGCCTAGTAATTAGGTAAGGGAGGAAACCCAAGACCAGGGGAAACTCCCATTCTTAGGAACAGACAGATACAGAAAATTAGGCAGTATTTATTGGAGTCTGTATTATTTGGCAGGTTGATCAAGTCTTAGACTTCTTTGATTCCTTGGAGCTTATATGAATTTTTAGTTTACAAAAAGAGATTTAGACATATCCACATTACCACTGTATTGAAATCCATATTGTAGAAAAAGCAACTAACAGCATTTGCAAAACAACAGGAGCAGATTCATGCCTTTGAGTTCCAGCAAAAAGTATAGCTTTAGGTTAAAAGGCATAAATATTATTTTGTTGTTGTTCAGAGAGAGGGTACATATATTGGACAGATGTTTTAACCCTATTAAAAGAATCTTTAAGTTATATCTAGAAGACAACCAAAGAAAATTCAAAATCTCAAGCTTGTGACTGAGTAGTAAGCATTCAGTCCTCTATCAGCTTATCAGAAGTCCACTGATCAGTATTAAAATCCTGAACTTTTGAAATCACAATAGCATAGAGGTGGAAAGAAATCTGAAACTTTCCCCATTTTTTGTATACCTTACACCACTTTCTAATACCTATACAACTTCCATTTACATACCTTAAATAATTTTCTTAGACCCTCACAACTTATTTAAATTTTCATATCCTCAGACCTTTATACATAATTCTTGGAATATTTTCTTAGACTTTTAGAACTTGGCATAGACGTTAAACTTTTTTCTTTCCATCTAATCATTTATCAGAGACACGAGTAATTATTAGTGGGAGAAGTCATTGTAAAATGAGTTCTTTTAAGTAAAGGAATGGTAAAAAGTTACATTTGAAACCAGTTTATATTTTAATATGAACCTGTTAGTAAGGCACACCTGTCTGCCTTTCTGCCAGAGCCCACTGGCAGTCGAACAGTTCTTGAGTCGTGAGTGAGGACTGAAAGAAAATTAATAAACCAACACACTACACAGGGGATCTGTCTGAGAGGGCTTCCAGTAGAAACTAGTTGCACCATTTTATTCCAATAATCCCCTTTCAAGTCACAGCAAAAGTACCTCAGAATAATGAATGGGTTCACAGAGAAGTCAAACTTCTTTAACTTAACCAGCTGGCTGTGTGATCCTCACACAAACAAAAGGTATGAGGACATGCTGGTCTTTCCAGCATCTACTGTTATCGTAATGTAGATGGAGTTCTTTGTTGCTGTGTTCATTATCTTCTTGGAGACCTTGGGTGTCATTGCTAGGATCTGAGAGTCTCTATCTGTCACAGTAAGTCTTAACATCTTCAATGCCATATTCAGCAGATCTCTAACAGGCTTGAGGACTAGTATCTATGTAGCACATCTGAGTTAAATAATCCTTGTCTGTTTTTATTTATTTGCTTCAGATTATATATGAAAACATAAAACAGGAGGCTAAATCAGGCTTATTTCTATAATTAATGACATCAGTATTTAGTATGAATATGTAATTCTGAACGTCTTAAAGATTTGAACCTTTACAAGGTGACTATTAACTTGTACTTTTTAATCCTTAACAGTTTACAATAAAAATAAAAATTTCTGAATTGAGAGTTTGAGAGAAAGCTCAGTGATTAAGAGCACTGTCTGCTCTTCAAGAGGTCCTGAGTTCTTTTTCCAGCAACCACATGATGGCTCACAGCTATCTATATTGAGATCTGATGCCGCCTTCTGGCATTAAGGTGTATATGCAGTTAAGGCACTCAAATAAATAAATAAATAAATAAATAAATAAATAAATCTTTTTTTTTAATTTCTGAATTAAAACTCTTCCAGTATCAAAATAAGACTTTGCAACATAGACATTGGGACCTTTTTTGACCATTATAGGACATAATAGTTCCTTGTATGGCTCAGTTTACAAAAATATCTAGTAAAATAATCTCCTATAATAATGCTAGTAAAGGCAAGGAGTTTAGACATATCTCTGTGAGCCTGAATAAACCTTATGTAAAGAGAGACATATTTTTAAGCTAGTGATTATCAATTTTTATGCTGTAATCCTTTCATATAGTTTTTATATTGTGATGGTGCCAATCATAAAATAAACATTTTATTTGCAGGAAAATCTAAGCTACTCCTGTAAAAAAGGCCCTTTGACCTCCAAAGGGTAGCAGCCCATAGTTGAGAAACTGTTCAAAGCAGTTAAGATTGCCCAAAGTCATTGTCTTATTGCATCATAAATAGGAATTCTTTAGTCTGCTATTTAGCTGTGGCCCTAATATTTATTTTATTTATTTACCTATTCATCAAGGTCATATATTAATAAAGACATTATAATAAAATATTGTATAAACTTTAAAATGTCACATAGCCTTATAAATTTAACATTTACAAAAGCAGTGTACATGCTGTTTTTATTTCTGAGACGAAGAAATGAGATGAGAGCCATTCCCAATTCCTTCTAGCTCTTTTTGAACTATTGGTGGCTGGATCAACTCAGCTGTTTTGTCCTAAACTCCTCTCCAAGCTGACTGGTCCAAACTGGCTTCTCTTCGATTCTAGCTGAATTGCTCCGCCTGGCCTCAAACTAATTCTGGCAATGTATTTTATTATTCTGGCTCATTCTCATTCTCTGGCTCATTCTGTCTTCACCTGTGTCTAGCTTGTTCTTTCTGTAACCTGTCTCTGTAAAACTGTCCTGGTAATTGGCTCTTGGTAGAAACCCCTTCTTTTCCTCTTTACCTGTGCTGCTTTTAAATATCCTCTCTTTCTTGCCTTGTTCTTGTGAGAGTTGGGCATATCCTATATCTGACTCATTCTGTCACATCTTTCTCTCATATGTCACTTTGTCTGCCCCTCAATTAGATGTCGCTTTCAAATATAGTTGCATCTTTCTATAAACTAACCTTACCTTCAAGTTTGGGGTTAAAGGTATATACTAAGGGTGTGTCTTCCAGCCACATCATACAATAATCCAGAACTTGTCTGCATTCCAGCCAGATCATATAGACCTATAAGGTCTTGTCAGAGAAGCCAAGTTGCTGGACTAAAATTCGTTTACAAAAGTGTTCTTTTTAAAAAATATATATTCAGTTTTTAATTTTCTGTAAAACTCCCAAACTTTCTTTAAAGAAGTTTTAAAATCTCTCAATTGTGTGTTATGGAATATTAAAATAAAGTACCCTATTTAAAGCGTGAAGACAAAGAGCACAACCATAAATTTTAGAAAACAAAACCAAGTTTTAACAGTGTAAACAATTTAGTGTCTAAAGTCAATATCAAGTAATTACTTTGATGTTATAATGTTTGGCTGCCAGTAAGGTACGTTCTTGTATGCGAATGCATGGAGGTGCAACTTTAATGCCTCATTTAACCAGCATTGTTTTAAGTCTTTCTTTTAGCTGTTGTTTTTTGTTTTGCGAGAGATGGTTTCTCTGTGTAGCCTTGGCTGTCCTGAACTCATTTTGTAGACCAGGCTGTCCTTGAACTCACAGAGATCCACCTGCCTCTGCCACCTCAAGTGTTGGGATTATAGGCATATGCCACCGTGCCCTGCTACATCCTATTTTTTATAAACCTATTTTTGTTCTTATTGAATGTAAGACAGGACAGAAATTATGTAAACATTTTATCCCTATTTAAAAGCATCTTAGAAGACCAGTTTCTTTGGTTGGCTCATGCCATTTGTTGTTACCCGGAATGGCTTCAACCCTGAGCTACAAGATTTAAGCTCACTTTTTCTTACAGATGTTACAGATTTTTAACCATACCCAATTAACTTATAGTCAATAATCTACACCCAAGACATACAGAACATACTAAACTCATACATTTTAGACCAGTCAGAAACAAACAGGTAGAGCATGTGCTAGACTCCTGGCCAAGGGTGCAGCACTGCAGGGACAGTGCCAATTATCAATTTTTCCCCAATTCACTCCTTTTTTTCTTTTTTATATTAATTACAGTTTATTTGCTTTGTATCCCAGCTGTAGCCCCCTCCTTCCCTCCCTCCCTCCCAATCCTACCTTCCCACTCTTTTCTCCTCCCAAACCCCTCTCCAAATCCACTGATAGGGGAGGTCTTTCCCCTTTTCCATCTGACCCTAGCTTACAGGTCTCATCAGGACTGGCTGCATTGTCCTACTCTGTAGCCTAGCAAGGCTGTTACCCCCTCAGGAGGAGGTGGTCAAAGAGCCAGCCACTGAGTTCATGTCAGAAACAGTCCCTGTTCCCATTACTAGGGAACTCACCTGGATACTGAGCTGCCATGTGCTACATCTGAGCAGGGGTTCTAGGTAATATCCATGAATGGTCCTTGGTTGGAGTATCAGTCTCAGAAAAGACCCCTGTGCCCAAATATTTTGGTACTGTTGCTCTCCTTGTAGAGCTCCTTTCCTCTCCAGCTCTTCCTAACTCCCCCTTCTTTCATAAGATTCCCTGCACTCTGCCCAAAGTTTGGCTATGTGTTTCAGCATCTACTTTGATACACTGCTGGATAGAGTCTCTCAGAGGCCCTTTGTGGTAGGCTCCTGTCCTGCTTCCCGTTTTTTCCTTCTTCCAATGTCCACCCTTTTTGTCTTGTTGAGCGAGGATTGAGCATCCTACCCGGGGTCATCCTCCTTGTTTTATTTCCTTAGGTGTACAGATTTGTATAGGTTTATCCTGTATTATATGTCTAATATCCACTTATAAGTGAATCTATACCCTGCGTGTCTTTCTGCTTCTGGGATACCTCACTCAGGATGATCTTTTCTAGATCCTACCATTTGCCTGCAAATTTCATGATTTCCTTGTTTTTAATTGCTGAGTAGTATTCCATTGTGTAAATGTACCACAATGTCTGTATCCATTCTTCCATTGAGGGACATCTGTGTTGTTTCCATGTTCTGGCTATTACCAATAAAGCTGCTCCGAACATGGTTGAGCAAATGTACTTATTGTGTACTAGAGCATACTGTGAATATATGCCTAGGGGTGGTATAGCTGGATCTTGAGGAAGCACTATTCCTAATTGTCTGAGAAAGCACCAGATTGATTTCCAAAGTGGTTGTACAAGTTTACATTCCCACCAGCAATGGAGAAGGGTTCCCTTTCTCCACATCCTCTCCAGCATGTATTGTCACTTGAGGCTTTGATCTTAGCCATTCTGATGGGGTAAACTGAAATCTTGGGGTCATTTTGATTTGCATTTCCCTGATGACTAAGGATGTTGAGCATTTCTTTAAGTGTTTCTCTGCCATTCTATATTCCTCTACAGAGAATTCTCTGTTTAGCTTGGTACCTTATTTTTTAATTGGATTACTTGCTTTGTTGCTTTGTACTTCTTTACTTCTTTATGTATCCTAGATATTAGCCCCCTGTCAGATATAGGGTTGGTGAAGATCCTTTCCCAATCTGTAAGCTGTCGTTTTGTTCTGACAACAGTGTCCTTTGCTTTACAGAAGCTTTTCAGTTTCATGAGGTCCCATTTATTGATTGTTGATCATACAAAAAAATATATATGTAAAATGACATGTTTGCTTGATGTACATCCTAGTGTGCTTTCTGTTGCTGTGATAAAACACCACAACCAACAGCAGCTATGGAAGGAAAGACTTGACTGTCTCAGTCTGTCAGTGAGGGATCCCAGGGAATGAACTCAAAGCGAGAATCTAGAGAACTGAAGTAGAAGAGCATGGAAGATTGAGGAGTGCTGCTCATTGGCTTGCTTTCAGGCTCATATTTAACTATGTTCCTTAAACCTTTTAGGATGACCTACCTAAGAATGATACCACTCACAGTGGACTGGGTCCCCCTACACCATGACCAACAATCAAGAAGACACAATGGCATGCCCACAGGCCAATCTGATGGAGGCATTTTCTCAATTGAGGGTCTTTCCTCTAGGTGACTCTAGTTTGTATCCAGGTGACAAAATCTAGCTAGCACAGAATATTTGCTTGAATACATACATACAAACACATGTTGCTGTTCCCATTTTGTGGGAAATATTGTAAAATGGCTACAAATTATTTCTCCTACATTTATTTGAATATATTCTCCCAGTTTTGGATGTGTGTTTTCACTTTTTTAAAACATATATTTAGAAATCACATGCACACAAAGTATATGTATAGTCCTTTGGAATCTTGATGAAGTATCCTGAGATTATTATGCTACAATGTGACATCTATTGCAAATGAGTATTTATTTCACTGACATTTAAACTAAGCAAAACAAGTAATTCATTCTTGGCAAAATCATGTACTAGTAGAGTTGGAAATGGTCTAAATGACATAATACCCTTCTAACTTTTAAAGAATTCCTGGCACAGTATGACAGGAAGAGAAACTATTAGATGTAAACTCAGATTTACCTTAACACAATAATAAGGTAACTTCAATGTCAGTTTATTTCAGTGTTACGAATTTCTGGGTCATTTTGGGGAAAAAAGAAACTAAATGAAAATACCTGGGTTAAATAATATCATATTATTTATCAGACCTAGTAGACATATAAAGATACTCCATCAACACATAGAGAATACACATTCTTCTCAGCAGCCATGGAACTTTCTCTCTCCACAAAGCAAGTCTCAACAAACAAAAACATTGAAATAATTTTTTGTATTATATCTGACCCCAATAGAATACAAATATAAATAAAATAGAAACTACAGAAAATATATACAAACTAATGGATAGTTAACAACATACTATTGAATGATGACTAGGTTATTGAAGAAATAAACAAAAAATTTAAAGACCTCAAACTCAACATTCATCATCAAAGAAAGTCAGGACAGGAACTCAAACAGGGCAGGAACGTGGAGGCAGAAACTGATGTAGAGGCCATGGAGAAGTGCTGCTTCTGGCCTGTTTCACGTGGCTAGTTCAGGCTGCTTTTATATAAAATCCAGGACCACCAGCCCAGGGATGGCCCCACCCACAATGGGCTGCCCCTCCCCATCAACCTGTAATTGAGAAAATGCCTTACAGCTAGATCTCCTGGAGGCATTCCTCACCCGAGGCTGAGGCTCCTTCCTCTCTGATGAGTCTAGCTTGTGTCAAGTTGACAAAAAAAGTCATTCAGTATAGGACACTAATAGGAAAGTGTGATGGTTGGTGTCAATTAATGTCACAAAATCTAGAATCACAGGAGATATGGAACCCCTGCACAGAAGTAGCCCATGGCAGCTCAGTGTCCAAGAGGGTTCCCCAATAATAGGAACAGGTACTATCTCTGACATGAACTCATGGGCTGGCTCTTTGATCACCTCCACCTGAGGAGGGAGCAGCCTTACCAGGTCACAGAGAAAGACAAAGAAGCCAGTCCTGTTGAGACCTGATAGACTAAGGTCAGATGGAAGGAAAGGAGGACCTCCCTTATCATTGGACTGGGTGAGGGGCATAGGAGAAGAAGTAGAAGGGAGGGTGGGATTGGGAAAGGATAGGGAGGTGGCTACAGCTGGGATACAAAGTGAATAAACTATAATTAATAAAAATAAAAATTTTAAAAGAGCAATAGCAATCAGGCAGATGTAACATGGACATTATGTGGACAATGATTTGAAAACACTAAACATTATGAGACAATCATGGAAATTTGAATAATGACTGGATATTTTGTTAAATTAAGGAATTATCAGGCTGTAGGTACAGCTCCTCTCTAGCATGTATGAGACAGTGGCTCACATAAAATAATAAAAGGTTATCTGTTGTTTAAGTGTGATATTGGTGTCAGCAGAGCTTTTAGGGTACAGATGCCGCCACCTGTGTTTCATAGTAAAGACACAAGTAATAGGAAAAGCAGAGACAGATTTACTCAACATGGCACACTGGGCAGAGAACGAAATAAAGATGCCCAGCCCCACCACTCCAAATTCTATCTTTGACATTCAGACCTTGGGTTTAGTTAAAATGGAGGGCAGTAGATACAGATGAGTAATCAGTCTGGGTTAAAGTATAATCCTGGCTATCAGTGACCCATCACTGTTTTGTCTCCTGGTTTCCAGCTTGTTCTGAAAGTTGTGTGTACTGTGTGGATCTTTTTCTAAGAAACAGGCTTTTGCTTTGGCCTGCACCAGGGCCTTACTCTTTCCTACCCCAGCATGAGACCTCCTGGGGCAAACTTCAGTACCTTGGAGTGTGACAGCCAAAGTGTTTCTGTGATAAAATACCATGATGAAAGGCATCTTAGAGAAGAGTTCATTTGTGCTTAGAGTTCCAGAGGGTCCAGAGGGATAAAAGTCCATCATGGTGGGAAGTCATGGCAATGAACAGGCATGATGATCTGAGCAGAAAACTGAGAGATCACTCATGGTCCACAGGCATGAAGCAGAGAGAATGAACGAGAAGTAGCACGAGG
>CM053763.1:69622611-69682893 GCA_028658305.1 Pachyuromys duprasi | reverse complement strand
GTTGGTGGACTTGGAGGGGGCAGGGAGGAGGGAGATGAGGGAGGGAGTGGGAGGGTGGGAGAGAATGAGGGAGGAGGCTACGCCTGGGATGCAAAGTACCTAACCTGTGATTGATATAAAAATAAAAATAAATTAAAAAAAAAGACTTGTTTCTATGTTTAACATTTTGTAATTTACAAACTGACATTTCAAATTTTTTAAAGAAAGTAAGACTAGAATCCACCGATGCTCCGATGTTAAAAATACCAATATCAACTCTTAAAAACACGATTTCACTGAGAAGTATTTTGCTTTTCAAAACAATAACAAAATCTTACTAAAAAAAAAGTACAACAGTGTCCCAATTTTTAGGTTTTCCATAAAAATATCTCCATTACTTTGATCATCTATCATCTGACAAAGAAAACTACCTTGGCTATTTAGTTAAATACATTTGTGTAAATACATTGCCTTTAGAGACCACTGCAGAGCTCAAAACTGAACAGGAAAAAAATGCCATTCTATTGCTGATGAGGAATATGTGAACCTAGCAAATGACTCACTTCAGATGTATCTGCTCCATCAGCTGGATTAAATACAAGTACCAAATGATCACCTGTTTTCTGACATTCAGATATGCACAAATCCTAAAACCCTTTGCAGGCCAGTCTGCTATCACTGAGCAATCGCTGCCATGCCTAGGGTGGAAGGCAGGAATCCACAAATCCTGAGTTCAGTGTTAAACATCATCAGAACTGGGTCAGGAACACATGACATCTTTATTTGAGTCATCCCCAATGAAAGGTGGACAGAGAGTCTAGGTAGTTCATATAGGCAGAGTAAAATTCCTCTCTCAGAAAATGATGAATACAAATGATCTTAACTGTCAGAGATAAATCAGTGGGGAGGTGGCGCTCACCTAGAAGATGCTCTTGCACTTAGCCAGTTGGTGACCTCTGACTATGTGCCAGATCTCCCAAGATCCAAGAAATGCTGAAAGTTTATACATTAATGTCTTGATTTTTAATTTGTGGCTCAAAAAAAAAGTAAATAGTGTAAAATCTATCATCCTCACTATTCAAATGTATGGATAACCTATGTTAAGAATATTGGCATGGACTGGGGACATAGTTCATTAGGTGGGCACTTGTCTAGCTAGACAGTGTCTTGAGTATGATATTCAGCAATGCATTAAAAAAACAACAAAACAAACAAAATAAACAGGTGTGGAAGGAAACTCTGATAACCCCAGAACCTGGGAGGTGAGGAGAAAGATCAAGGACAACTCTGGTTATTATGAGTCTGAAGGTAGCCTGGAATACATGAGATTTTATCTCAAAAACAAAACAAAACAAGGGGCTATAGAGATGGTTCAGCAGTTGAGAGTACTGGCTGCTCTTGCAGAGGACCCAGATTCGATTCCCAGCACCCACATGGCACCTCACAGCAGTCTGTATCTGGTTCCAAGAGACAGAGCAGCTTTGCCTGGCTTCTACAGACACCAGGCATGCACATGGTATACAGACATACATGTAGAAAAAAACACTCAAACACATAAAATATTAAAACAGCAGAGTAAAAAGCAACCCCTGAAATATTCACACCATTGCACAACAGATTTCCAGAACTGTCTCATCTTGATGAACTGGAGCCTAAACTAAAATGCATTATAAAACAACTTGAGTTTCCCAGTTCCTTCTGACCCCATCTGCCAAACTTTCCACTTTCTGTTTTAATCAATCTGACTGTTTTAGATACTTTGATTTACTTTTCTTTCTTTCTGTTTTTGCTTCTTTTTTTAAAAATGTGGTACTGGGGATTCTATCTAGAGCTCTGGGCATACTAAGCACCAGTTACAACCCCAGCCACAGATACCTTATGAAACCTTGTGACACTTAGGATTATCTAAAACACTTTCAAGTTTCAGGAATGCAAGAGTTAACAGAGTGAGGAAGACAGGTGTAATGTCAGCACTAAAGCAAAGACAAAGTGTATGGATCAAGTGTACATTTCAAAAACAAACAAACCACAAAAAGGCTAAAGCCTTAAAATATGCTTTACATGAATTCTTACCATCCCTGCTTGATGCAGAAACCACATGAGGTAGTCTTCCTGAATGTCCACCAGACTAGAAATCTCAGGAATATAAAATGTATCATATTCCACATGCTTCACTTTAAGATTTACCTGATGAAGAACAAAATAAAAACAATTAAAACTAAAGAACTGAAAAGTCTCCCAGAGAAATCCGCAGCAGGACACTTCATCCTACCACCCCAAGGGTTACCTTGTACAATTTCTCCAGAAGCTTGAGAGCTGCAGTCATGTAATTATTAAACAGTACAGGGATTAGGAATGTCTTCCTTCCCCTTAGCAGGTAAAGGACTGCGCCTTTATAGAGGTTTACCAGCTTCATGAAATATTTGGGGCATGCCTGAGACCACCAGTTGTCTTAAAAAAGAAAGAAAGACATGTTTTAGCTCATAACCTTGGCCAAGTGTTCTTATGTCTTCTTCCTGCTAGCTAAAACGCCCATGGCTAAAAGATAAATATTAGTCTACAATCGAGCTACCCAAAACTAATTTTTAACATGAACCATTAAAACATGTGTGGAGAAAACAGCTGTATGGGAAGCCCTAAAACTTTTACCTCCTTTCTCTTCCTTCCTTCCCTTCCTCTCTCTGTCTCTCCCTCTTCCCCTAGCTCTTTTCTTAAATGTTTTTATGTTTTCTTTTTTAAACTCATGCTCAAGGCTAACCTGAAAAGGTTCAGTTCCAAGGCTGTGTGGGGACCAGACACATACTCTGGGCACAAGGATGTTAACTGCACCCACTGCAGTAGTATTTGTGTGCCCTGGTCTTTTTCAGCATTGTTCTCACTACGCACACTTTGTATCAGAGTGCAAGGGACACTTCCTACTAAGAGAAGAAGAGGAAAATCATTCTTTCCTGTTATGAGACATACTTCATGTTTAAGAAATCAATTAAGTATATTCTCTCCAAGTGGTACTTTCTCATAACTAGGCAGGATTATTTTACTGAATTCTTCAGAAATAAACTCAACCATACTGACATCTGTAAGGTTTACTTATTCAAAATATTTCATTAAAAATGAACGTGGGAGGGCTGCTGGAGAGGTGGCTCCGCTGACTGTTCTTCCTGAGGTCCCAGGTTTTATTCTGCGGCTCACAACCATCTCAAACTGAATTCCAGGGCATCTGATGCCCTCTTCTGGCCTCCATGGCAATAGGCACACACATGGTACACTGACATACATGCAAACAAAATACCCGTACACATAAAATAAAGTTCAAAAAAACTAAAGTGGGCAAAGAATCAGATAAAAAGGACAAACTATTGGCACCTGTTTGGTTTGTGTGACAGGTATCTGTTGTGCTTGCTCTACTTTGAGGTTTTTCTCTTAAATGCAAATTGTCAGGAGTTAGAAATAAGTTAACAGAATAATTATGTTGTTTTGTGTTATCGAGGCTAGAAAAAAATTAAAATGCCAAACTCAAAAAGTTTGATAAAATGTCTTTAAAAACTGCCATCAAACTATTTTACACCTATTAGATACACCTAAGAAAACATGCTCTGAAAGCTCCTGATCTTGGAAAGTATTAAGTACTAACATATTACTAATGTGTTCATTTTTACTTCCAATTTTGTCTCTTGTGTGAAGGTGAAGCAATGCAAAAGCCAGCAGCGGGTCAGTTCGCTTGAGGGAAAACCATATTCCAGTGATATTCAGGACACCTGAACCACAGAAGTTACCAAGTCGCAACAAACACCTGGAAAAATTACCAAGGGAGGGGAAAAAAAAAATAAAAGGCCAGGTGACAGGTTTCTGCACCGGATTACTAAAAACGTCTCGGGCGCCTCTCCAGCCCGCTGAGGAACGGAAGGTTCTTATCTCAGCAAAGTGTCCAGAGCCTGCAAAAATCAGTGTGGACTCAACTGTCCTAAAAAAGAAAAACAAAACAAACATTCTGTAAGTCCTCACTAGGTCACTCTCTGGCTCTCCTTTCTTGGAGATCACTGTATCACAAAAGCTGTTCATTTGGCTCCCACCCCCTAAAGTCAGAACTGGTGATGGATAGGCAGACAGCCACTAATATTTGAGGCACTACACTGCAAGCAAATGTGGGGGGGAAGGGGGAGTAAAGCTAAATAACCTAACTTTATGAATATCTAAAAATTGGGATTAATCTGTCATAACTCACTTCAAGTGAGTTAAATAAGAGTTCACATTGCAAACAGGGTTAGCTAGAAATCAGCAGCAAAGAAAGGATTAAATGGTAAAGCTATTAAATGGCAACAAATGGATTGTTAGACCTCAGTCCACAAGAGCTGGCTGACAAAACAAAATAAGTCCAAAACTAGTGGTGTTACATTTGCTGAATTTACCTAATACTTTGCTGGGGTTTGCATCCAGCCGCAGAATGGCCATCGCCAGGGGAATAGTCAGCGTTATATAATACTTTGAATCCTGAAGCAGGGGAAACTCTGGTAGTATTAAATAGATTCTCATTGCTTCCACATCTGGGGGTGAACTTGACAACTGGGGAATGAGGCAACTTTCAAAGCTGTTTAATATCTATAAGAGAGAAAAAAGTAGTGAGAAATTTAAACATATCTGAGGTTTAAACAACTCATCTCCAAATCCACAAGTTATTTGATGAATTCGCAAACTCTTGCTCATTCAGTGTGTGCTAAGCAAACAGACAGAGCCAGGTGCTGGTTCAGACTCCCAGCACATGAGGAGAAGTAAGAAGCTCCCCACCCACACAAACCTGATACTTTAGAGAGGCAATTCATTAAGAAGATATAAGCAAAAGATAGCCCAACTCCCAACACTAATAGTTTTACAAAATTAAGAGTTGTACACAATTCTGCTTCATCTTGCTGTACCTTTTGTCTTAAAAGCTGAATTCTTCAATGTAAACCAATTTGTGTAAATACATACAACATACCTGCTCTAGAATCATGGAGTGTTGAGAGTGCATTAACTTCTCAAATAAAACCCTAGTTGAGTTCAGGTCAATCCCAGGGATTTTGGGACTGGTTTTAAAATGTTCATCAATTCTAAACAAGCAAACAAACAAAAATCTGTATGTAATAAAAGAAAAGACAAGGCAAACCCTGGTAAAGACTATAAGTAGTTAATTAGCTTACCCATTCCAGGCAGATTTTAATTTGACCTAGTAGATAAGATATTCAAGAACATTAATTTGAGAAAGACCAACAGAACAAGCCTTACAGCAATTCTACCCACCCCACTTTGGTGTTTCATTTTGTTTTGAGAAAGGATCTTACTAGGCAGCCCCTACCAGCCTAGAAGTCTCTATGTAGACAAAGTTGGCCTTCAACACAGAGATCCACCTGCCTCTGCCTCCTAAGTGCTGGAAGCAATTCCACATTTAAAGGTGCCTTAAATTTTTCAAATCTTTCTTCCCTCAAGGCAGAGTACAAACACTATCATTTCAGGTCAGGCCTTTCACAAAGCATGAAAACAGGTCTCTTCCCTGACCTACTTCTATGATTTTGTTTTTGCTAGATGAAGATGTTAGAATAGATGAAAACTTGGAATGTCTACATTTCAGTACCTATACTGGAATCAAAATAGCTAAATGCAGAGCAGCTGCTTAGACTTTCTTGATGAGCATTTTGTTGCTACTCTAAAAATGAGTTAAGTAAGACATTAATTCTAATAACCTAAAGATAACCTTGAACAAAGGTGGAAGGACTTTTTCCCATGTTGTTAAGAAAAATATAAATGAAAGAGGGCTCCCTTTCCCCACATTCTCACCAGGATTAGCTGTTAGTTCTTTTCCTAATCTGTCATTCTGACCTTGGTAAGATATCCAAGTCATTTTAATTTGCATTTCCCTAGTTGTTAAGAATGTTGAATAATTTCAAAGATATTACTAAGTCATTTTTGTTCCTATTTTTGAGAACTCTATTTGGATGGATAAGGTACTTTTTAATTGGCTTGTTTGCTTAACTTTTTAAGTTCTTTGTACATTCCTGATATTAAACCTTTACTAGACGTATAGCTGGCAAAGACTCTCCTGCACCCTTCAGCTGGCTGATAACCCCTTAGCTGCAAAGAAGCTTTCTAGTTTTATGAGGTCTCATTTATCAATTGCTGGCCTCAATTCCTGAACAAATGGAGTCCTACTCAGAAAGTCCTTTCTCATGCATATTTATTGCAGTGTACAAACTGTTTTCTTCTAGCAATTAGGCTTTTGGGTTTCACTGATCATTTGCAGTGGATTTTGTGCAGAGTGATAGATAAGGGTCTAGTTTCATTCTCCTATACGTGGACATTCAATTTGACCATCAACATTTGTTGAAGATGCTATCTTTTCTCTAGTGTATGTTTTGGGTAGTTTTGTCAAATACAATTATATTGAATGTCTAGCACTAAAGATTCATAGCCTTATATATCTGGCCACAACCATTCCTAGCCTTCATAAAACTTATTCTTTAGACCAGAATTCCTCTTTGAGGCCCTAATAAACTTTTCTTGGGCAGGCCAGACTGGAGGATGTTCACTTGCATCTCTGGACCACTAGAAACCAAAGCACATGCCTCCCCCTCCATGCTGCAATAACCAAGAAAATGCCAGGAAACACTGCAGAGTCACCATGGATGGAAACCGCTGTTGTTGCAGCATCACCATACTGGGACTACGCAGATCACCTTTCCCTCCAGAGGAAGGCAGTGACTACACACAGAATGGAGTGGTTTGACTTCAGCTGCCCTAGGAAACAAAGAAATACCTTTGTAACTTCTAACTAACCAGAGGTTCTGAAGAATGAAGAGTTCCTAGAAAGAAGCCCCTGCAGAGGCTCCTTGCCTGACTCAAAATTCAATGATGTAGAGAAGGTGAAATGTTAGAAGTCCAGAGCCATATATTGCTTGGGCCATTTTTAGCCCTCTGCATAGCCATATATTGCTCATCTCTGTTAGTTAACATAATTGTGACTGTTAATTTGGCATAAACAGACCCCCAAAAGCTAAGAATGTATCAGACGCCATCTAAGGCCTACATTAGAGGCTATCCCTGATGTACTCACCAATGCATTTAAAAACTACATTGATTTATGGCTTTCTCTGTTTTTTATTTTTTGGGTTTTTTGTTTGGTTGGTTGTTTTCTTTTGAACTGTAAAAACTTAATGAAACTGCTGTCACACTGGATATGGAATTTAGGATGACCGAAATCTGTGTTCCTAGGCCATGATCCCTCATACTTAGCTCCAGAATTCATCCCCTGTGAGACGAGAGCTGCATTTCTTACATGAAAAGAAACCACTTGCAACAAAGTCAAAGGTCAATAGGGGAATGTGATGCCTTATTTTAGGTATCAACATGACTCAAATAAGGATATCGAACAGCTGCCAGAGAGCCTCATCTGTAAATGTGCTCAGAAGTACTTCTAGGTGAGGCTAGCATTTGACTCAGTACTCAACCAATAAGGGCAGGTACTACCCAACTGTCTCCGGGTCCAAACAAAGGCAAAGGAGAGACAGCTGTCTGCTGTCCTTAGTCTCGAACCCTGGGTTCTCTACTTCTGTCCTGTAGAACTAGAAGTGACAGGGCACCCGCTTTCCCACTTCACCAAGTTGAGAAGAGCAAAGGCACATTGTGTGGTCCTTTAGTCTCCACACATCAATCCTTACAACAGACCAGCTAGCTGGATCACTGTATTTCCTATTCCAGTTCTATAAGATTAGGTACTGAAGCTAGAGCTTCCTCCATGCTAAGGAAGCATGACCCTGAGCTTGATGTATCAGGTTCCATCCAGATGCATTCCCTTGAAGGAGTCTGACTACAGACTTCTGGATAAGATGAAGAACTAAAAGAAGCCAGGATCTAGTGGCTGATTACCACTCCATCTGCTACTTCTCCAGCCCTGGATTGACTTGATGCATATCCTAACAAACCTTGTTTGTGGACTCACAGACTTTCTCTACCATCAAGCTGGGATTATTTTTATGATTACAGCCAAACCCACAAAAATTGTTCTAGGTGGAATTTTGTAGAAGGGATTCCCAGAAACTGCTACCAGAACCAACAACCAACACTCCAACAGGGAATGGCTAAGCTGAGAGATATCCAAGGACACCATTGGATATTACTAGAAATGATAAATAGTTTCAGCAAAATAGCAGGTTACAAAATTAATAACAAAATCAATTGCCATTCTATATTCCAAAGAAAAACACAGTGAGAAAGAAATCAGGGAAACAATTCTATCTACAATAGCCTCAAACAAAGGAAGAAGAAAAAAGGATATCAAAAGTATACATTGAAGAAAAGATAGCATCTTTAACAAATGATGCCAGGGAAACTGAGTATCTACACGTAGAGAAATGAAATTTTATTCTATCCCACACAAACTGATTCCAAATGGGTCAAGATCTCAATATTATACCCAAAGTTCTGAAGAGTTTAGAGGAAACAGTAGGGAGGACATGCCAGGACACAGGACTTTCTGAACAGGACCAGTGGTTCACGAAATGATACCAACAATCAACAAGTGGGACTTCATGGCATTAAAAAGCTTCCATATTGCAAAGGAAATTGTTAATAACTGAAGAGGTAGCCTAAAGAATGAGGAAAATACCTTTACAATCTATATATCTAACAAAGTATCTAGAATAAATGAAGAACTGAAAATCCAAATGCCAAGAAAATAAAGCAATCCATTTTTAAAAAAAAACGAGCTATGGGATAGAATACAGAATTCTCAAAAGAAAAAACAGAAATGGCTAAGAACTAGTAAATGAAGCGATTAACTTCTTTAAGCAATCTGAAAAAATGTAAGTTAAAACTACCTTGAGATTTCATCTTACACTAATTAGAATGACTAAGACCAAAATAACAAATGCTGCAAAGTGCATTCCAGGGTGTAGGGAAAAGTGCCCTGTGTATTACTGATAAGGTGAAAAGTAGTGTTGCCACTCATGTGGACGTTCCTCAAAAAGCTAGATACCGATCTAACATGGTGACTCAGTTATAGCACTCCTAGGCATATACCCAAAGGACTCTATATCCTATTATAAAGATACCTGCTCATCCATATTTGGAGCGGGAAGACCCAAGCCAATATGGACCATGTGAGCTCAACAGAGCCACTCTAAATCTGGGCCACACCCTCTGGTGGCAGCCCACATAAAAAGGAATGGAAACTTTTGCCTTTTGCCTGTTTACCTTGACTCTCCAGGACAAGTTCATCTGTCCTGTTGCTGAGGCATTCCTCACTGGTATTTAAACCTACTTCAGGTTTCTAGCATAAACCAAAGACCAGCTGAGATATCCAGCCACATGGACTGAGAAATTACTGAATTCTGAATTCTTGGTCTTTTTCTGGGGAGACAGCCATTGCTGGGTTAGCTAGCCAGACCACAAATAAATTTATATAATATATATATTATATAAATTATATATATATATGTATATATATATATATATATATAATCCATATCCTGAAAACTTAGTAAAACACAGGTGATATGAAGGGAAAAACCAGCGCAATAGGGAAGGAAATTAAATTAGGGAAGGTTATAGAAATGCAAAAGAGGGGTGAGAGGAGGGATAATTAACACTAAGGATATTTGAAAGAGATATATAAATGTATTAAATATATATGTATGTGCACATGCACACTCACACACAAGTTTAATTGAAGTTAACCCTATGGGGTAAATAATGTTCCTTCCTCCAAGAAGCCACATGTTGCCAAATAAAAGAGTCCAACGGCAGGAGTGGGTTACCTGTCTCTAACTGTTGCTCAGCTGTGTCTTAGAGATTCCTTCTCCTCAAACAATGCAGGCTATTGCCATTGTCATTGGTTATCTACCAGAACTTGATGGATAAAACTCACTTTGGTCCCAGGACTTGTGGAAATCAATCTGGTAGTGAACCTCCTTCCCACTGCTAGATTTCTTCATGCTTATGCAGACATCTATGGGGGGAAAGTAACTACTAGTCGTTCCCAGCTATAAACAATATAAACTGCAATAATGATCAGCCTGTCAAGCTACTGCTGTGGGGATAAGAGTGACACCAACATTACAAGGGTGATCAAATGGTGCCTTGATTGAGTTGAAGGCACATTCCAGAGGAAGAAACACATGCCTGCACTGGGAAGCTGACAGGTGAACTTACTACTACTGTTGCATTACATGGATATAGTATTAAACTACCCTATAAATTCACATCTCTATACCCATAGACCACTGCAGTTCTCAGGCCTCAGGAGAGAAGCTTCTTCATGCAATGCCTGACAGTCAATATAGAAACTCACAAACCGTTAAAGTGCACAGAGTTAGTATCTCAGGTACGCTTGGCCACAAATGGAATCTGTATTACATCTTCTTTCCCCCAAAGTTCAGGGAACGATGTAGGAGCCAGAAAAGTTTTAATGCCAGAGCTCAAGAAGTCTAGGGAAAAAGTATCTTCTGAACACAGCAGAGCTGCTATACCTATAAACTCATGGTAGCTGTGGTTTGCCTGCATAAGCCAAGCCAGTCAGCATCCTAGCATGAAAGGGGGACTGACTCCCTACTCCCCATCCTAGCTCAGATGCTACTGTCAGTTGATTACTATTAGAAGAGAGAGATTTTTTTCTTTAAAGGTGTGCTGGTTTGAACAGGTAAGGCTCCCATAGACTCATGTGTTTGAATGCTTGGACCACAAAGAGTGGCACTATTAGGAGATGTGAACTTGCTGGAATAGGTATGGCTTTGTTGGAGGATGTATGCCGCTGTACCACGCTCAAGCTATGCCCAGTGACACAGTCTCCTTCTGCTGACTTTGGATCAAAATGTAGAATTCTGGGCTCCTCCAGCACTGTTGTCTGCCTGAACACTGCCACACGTCGTGCCATGATTATAATGGGCTAAACTTCTGAAACTGACAGCCAGCCCCAATTAAACATTTTCCTTTATAAGAGTTGCCCGGACATGATATCTCTTCAGAGCAATGAAAACCCTAAGACAAATGGTGTGGTCCCTGGCAGCTCAACTGACTCATGTTCAAGTGTATGTCCCCATCTTCATGTGTACGTGGGCAGCATATACTCCTTGAGTAAGACGGAGAGTAGGAGGGTAGATATGGAAGAAGTTGTGGGACACATAGAAGTTAATATGATCTACACTGTATACATGTATAAACGTTTCAAAGAACTAAAAAATATTAAAAGAGAATTTTGACTAACCTAAGGGCTGAGAGACTGAGGAAATCACACAAAGAACTAAAGTCTAACTTGTTGCTATACTTAAAATATTCTTTGCTTGCATGTACTAATTATACATGGTGCTCTTTTACATAGGGACATTTCCATACAAGCAAATGCTTCACATTGAGCTTCTGTTCCCTATGTACCTTCTCTGCTTCACCCTTTCCCACTCCTGTTAGACTTCCTCATTGCCATACATTGCACTTTGAATATCTGCTTAATGGCACGTGCAGAAGGCATGAACCTCCGTCTGCAGCATCACTGCGAGATGGCAAAGCATTTAGGAGGTGAAATATCGTGTTTGTACCCTTCGATATTACACCTCCACCCTTTCTTATCTCTTCTCTGACAGCCAACATAAGGTAAAGAACTTCTACGTGGAATCTTCTTCTATCACGATGGATTTCCTCACTCCTGGTCCAAAAGAAATGTGGCCACCTAACTATGGGCTGAAAATGCTGAAAACACACTTAAAACGTAAGCATGTCCTTTCAGTTATTGAAGATATTTGCTACAGTACCAGAGAGCTCACTAACATATTCATCTTAATGCTTCATTAACCTAGCCACTGGTTGAAAAGGACCACAAAATGATAGAATTTGGGATCACCAATGATCCCAATCGTTGGAAAGACCATTCTGCTGCATGAGGCTCCTGAGGGCCATCTGCAGAAGAGAAAAGAAAGACCTATTTGCTGCCTCTGATTTCAGCCAGAGTTGAGCCCCAGGATGAAGCCTCCCTAACACCTCTACAAGAGCTCACTCCCTTTGCAAAATGAAAATTACTTCAACAAACTACAGAAACCAGGAGTTAGTTGAGAATATTGAATTTGAGAACAAGTCATGACCATATGTAGAGAGCAGCACTTTTGGACAGCCTGCAGTTCTGGTTTAGATCTGTCTGCCAATGAGGAGTGAGTGAACACCAACACCTGGAGGTCTTCTAGTTCATCATTACTGGAACTTTCCCCTTCAATGAGTATTTACATTACACACGGGTTTCTGAAGCCTCTAGGACACTTACTTTTTTTCCAGAAAACTTCCATTCCAACAAGCTGCAGAAGACAGTATCTGAACAACACCACTATTCAAGACAGAAAAGGAGAAAGGAATCCTTAAAACTTAAAAATCAGCACATATATATGCTTCAGCAGCAAGCCAGCCATCCACCTACCCAGTCTATTAGGTCATTGGGAACTTTCTTTCCTCTAGCAGGTGCATTCCTGGTTCAGAGAACAATATTTCACCTCCAAATGGATAAGAACACATTTGTATGTTGCTTTTTTATGTGTCAAAAATCATGAAAAAAAAATCCCTTCTAACAAAGTATCTTGGGCATTCTCTTATCATTTCTTACTTTAAAAGTAAGCTATTTATTTAATAACATAAATTAATAAATACCCAATCATGTCTTCCTATTCTATTGGCTATCTGAGAAAGAAACTAAAAGTGAGTGGAAATGAAGACTGATTCCTATCACGTAAATTCTGCAGAATCTGCAGAAGCACCTACTCGTAAGAATCCAGGATTGTCATGAAAGACAAGGAATAAAACAGGTAAATGGCTAGGAAGGAGACAGACCATGGTAATAATTTATGTCAGCTGTAGAATCTGGATCAGGTGAGACTTTGAGAGGTGACACCCTCTAGCTTCAGTTTTTAAGTAAAATAGAAGTTCAAGATGCCTTGAAACATCAGTGTGAAGAAAACCATTTCTTTACATAACAAAATACAGAGAGCTCTCAGCAGAGATAGCAACTCAGGCCTTCCTCCATGGGATTTCATAGATCTTGCAATGGTAAGTCAAGATAAGAAGCGAAAATTGGAGCACCAATCACTGTGTTATTTGGGGCTAAAAGAGATGACATTCCGATTAATGTATACAAATGATTTCATAAATGCAAAACTCCATTTAGATTCACGGTCTCAGTGTAGACAGGACAGAGAATTATCAGCCACTAAACTAGAAAACTCTAGAATGTTTGGAAGAAGCAGAAGACAACCACATACTTGATTGCATTTGCGTTATTGTGTTCTGAGAGTTTTTGCCTCCAAACTGCAATGGTTTCATCATTTATTAAGTTGATATAATGTGCTTGGTTCACAGTCCTGAAGTCAACAGCAGGAGAAGAATTCTGGAGAAATAAACACAGGAGAAAAGATAAATGACAGACATGGCTCTTCTCTCCTTTCCTACCCCAGTGTGGTCTCCACATTGCACTTCACAAACTGAAGGCACTGGTGGCTTCCCAGAGCCTCTCCCTTGGAGCAGAGACCCATCCCCATTCCTATGTCTAGTAGGGCCGGCTGCTCTTTAGGATCTTCCCTAGGCCACTGCTCTACTTCGTTATGCTCAGTGGCAGGTAACTATGATACCAAAGCTCAGGTCCCTTGCTTCAACTTCAGGGCACCACACCAGACTGGATGAGGCCTCTTCTGCAACTGACAGAAGCTAAGCATCAGTCTGTCCCCATCCCCTTCACCCTTGAATGGGCGTTCTTCTAGAGTCTGTTTCAACTCAAGACAAGTTTTCTAGGTCATTTTCCCCTTGCTCTGAGTCACCACACCATATAGTTGCTGGTTTCTTGCCATAATTGTTCCCTCAGCTCCAATAATATGAAGTATAAAAAATTGTTTAAGTCAGACATGATGGTAGACGCCTGTAATCCCAGTACTTAGGAGGTGAGGAGAAGGAGTATCAACTGTTCAAGATATATAGTGAATTCTCAAGGCTAGCCTGGGCTACATAAAACTCCGTTTTTATAAGCTTAAAGAAGAAAAGCAAAATTTAGGTATAAAGTAAGCAACTTCTGAAAATTCAGAGTCACATGACTTTTTCCCTCAACTGTTTGTGTGTGCTGTGCATGCCTTTACACGTGTGGATATAAGAATGTGTGCAAGCTGTGCACACACGTGCATGTACAAGCATATGTTGGTCAGAGGTTGTCTTGGTCACTCTTCCTTGATCACTCTCGACCTTATTCATTGAAACAAGGTCTCTCACCACATGGCTATTCTGGCTAGCCAGCTAGCTCTGTCTCCATCTCCCAAGATGGGATTAATGCCACATCCACCGTTTTTACAAGGATTCTGGGGATCTGAACTCTTGTCCACACACTTTGCAAAGCAGGCATTTTCACGAATGAGCTATCACCTTAGCCCCAGTGACTCTTAATTTCTTAATAATAGCTTTTGATATTCCAAATACTGTCCATACTATACATCCTTTCTTTAGTGATACATATGTTAGGGACTTTTTTAATATAAATATGTGTTTTGCCAGCATGTGTATCTGTGTACCACTTGCATGCCTGGTGCCACAGAGACTAGACGGCAATAGATCACCTGAAACTGAAGTTGCAAACAGTTATCAGTCCCTATGTGGGTACACAGAACTGAACCTGGGTCTTCTAGAAAAGTAGCCAATGAATGTTCTTAATCACTAAGCCATCTCTTCACCCCCAATCCCAGTAACATTTTAAATTTGTGATGATTTATTAATTTTGTGTGTGTGCATGGGTGTGTTTGTATGTGTGCACGGAATGGTACACATGTGAGGGTGGAAGACAACCTCAGGAGCTGGTTCTTTCCATCTGCCATGTTGATTTCAGAGAGCTCATGCTGCCCAATTAGTGGCAGAACCTGTATTCTCTGAGCTGTCTTGCCAACCCATTTAGTGATATTTTTAAAGAACCATTATAAGTACTTTTATTGTCTAAACCTGCATGTTTTCAACTTTTTTTCTCCAACACCCATTTATAATCCAGAACTACAAAAAGTTGACAGTATGCCTCCTAAAAGGAAAAGTAATATTCAAGCAGTCAGCCATCAATTCATAGAAAAATCATTGTTCTCTCCTTTGTATTTACATCTACAATACAGCTTTCAAAGGAAGCTCGCTGGCTTCATTCTACAGTTGTGAGTTAACACTATATAGTGAAAGAAAAGTGCCTGTAACACATGTCATATCACCTGGTTCTTGATTACTATTCTACAAAAATGACCACACAAACATATACTAAAAGAACAAACAGAACAGTGAATTACATCAAAGAAACTCTAAAGTCAGCATAGACAACTTAAACACACCCCCAGATACCTTTCCCCATCTTGGCTTTACAGCACTATACTGAACAGCAACAATAATACAAACTTACATAAATTCACGTAGGTTTCAAACTTATTCTTCATCGTATATTCAATAATCCACATATATAAGAAAAAGCCTAATTTTCCCCTCTGTGGGCGAGCACCTCCCACATGCTAGAAGTACTGAATCACTGAGTTCTACTCCCCGGTCTCCACACTTGCTGGCTATATACAGGATAAGAAGAGAAATACTTCACTAGGTCAGTGCTTGTCCATTGTGGCTGGGCTTTGGACTCCCAAGGGAACCATGAAAAGCCCAATGGCCAACACACATTCCAGGCCAATTGCCAATGTGTATCCTAGGGCAATTTAGCTAGAATCACCAGGAGCAGGTCTATTTTATACACCCACCAGGTGACTCTAATGAATAACCAAAGTTGGGAATCATCATAGCACTATTCAGTTTCACTCACACACATATACACAGAGAGAAGGGGCAGTGAAAGAAAGACAGATAGAGAGAGACAAAGAATGAGAATTATAGCTAACAGACTTGAGGCAAACAGACACACATCTAAAGCATTCTAACTACATTCCCTCTTCAGCCTTATCCTGAGAACACGAGAAAAGGAAGGGTGAGGCTGAGATTACACTCAGTACACCTAGACTGCAATGGAATATGTGAGTACAAGGGAACAATCAAAGCTGAAAGCTTCAAATCCAAAACTGATATGACACCAGAGTGGAAAAGCCCACAGCAAGGAGCTTGTTCATACACATAATAATCTAAGATGTCCTCTTACACACCTAAATAGTGTGTGTGAGCTGCTGTATGTTTCCATGTTGCTGCAAACAGTGACTGAAGGTGTCGTGTAACATGCCTCCAGTGTGTTTGCGTTCTAGTGAGTTTCATGTTCACAGTGATTTAAGATGTTACATGGAATTACCTCCTGCATGTATTGGAGTTGCCATGGGTTTTTGTGTAGACTTGGGATCCATTTCCAAGACACCGTACATGTATGTAAATATTTCAAAATCCAAAAGAACTTAAAACATTATCTTTCTGGGTACCCCATCTCACATTATAGTAGTGATAAAGTAACCTAGGTGAGCATATAATTTTCAATTTCTGTATCTAACAAGTCTCGAGTGTGCGTGTGAGAGTTTACATGTAAATACGTACAGCTTTATACCTGAAAAACCAGCTGTGCCACGGCAGCAAGGACAGCACTTTGGAGCCTGAGACAAAGGGCAGTCGGGAGATGCTTTTCAAAGTGGTGGGGAGGAACGCTCCACTGTGAACATAAAACTTTAATGGGGGATACCTTTTGTCAGTTGAAACTTTAACTTACCAGCTAACTAACACTATCGTATACCTTACTTCCTTTTATCAGTGGGTTGTTTTCCTTACCCAACACAACTAATATATTTAAAACTCAACTACAGAAATCACATTGTATCTTTATTAAAGGAGCAAATTTAAGGTTTATGTTTAATTCTCAAAAAAAAAAAAAAAGATATTATTTAAGTCAGTTTCTTGGGTACATGCCTTTAATCCCAGTACTTCGGACGCAGAGATAGGAGGATCTCTGAGTTTGAGGCCAGCCTGGTCTACAAAGACAGTTCCAAGAAAACCAGGGTTACATAGAGAAACCTGTCTCAAAAATAACAGGGACTGTCTCCGACATGAACTCAGTGGCTGGCTCTTTGATCACCTCCCGCTGATGTGGGGAGCAGCCTTACCAGACTACAGAGGAAAACAATGAAGCCAATACTGATGGGACCTGATAGGTTAGGGTCAAAGGAAAGGGGAGGAGGACCTCCCCTATCAATGGACTTGGGGAGGGGCATGGGAGATGAGGGAAGGAGGGTGGGATTAGGAGCAGATGGGGGAGGGGGCTACAGCTGAGAAACAAAGTGAATAAACTAATTAATAAAAATAAATAAAATTTAAAAATCTAACTTTTACTACAAACTCTAAAAAAAAAAAATTAAGTCAGTTTCTTGCAGAAATTAGTTCCTAAAAGTCTATTACTTGAGGAAAAAAAAAGTGACTGATGAGGTCCTGTGCTCTCTTAGTATTTAGCCTTTACTAACATAAGCATAAGCTCAGCTTCCTTCAGGATTTCTTGAAGTTATAAGCTGAAGCCAACACATGTCTAAGGCAGCCATTCTACATCACCCTAAGATGGCTGAAGTACAGGGTTTCCCCCAGGCTCCTGACTGAAACATGGCTGACCTGGGTCTGCCTGGCAGCACCTTTCCTAGAAGCCAGGACTGAAGTATGTTATGGATGGCAGTGTCAGGGCAATGGAGAGGCTTTTCCAATCCCAAGGGCCTTTGTTTTCACAGGTGCCATTTTCTTCCCACCAAAGTCTTTCCAATTATCTCCTTGAGTTTGCCCCCTGCAGAGCTTGTTAAATAGAAGTGTGAGAAAGAAAAAGAAGAAAACTATAGCATTCTTCAGTTGACTGCCCTTGGCCATGAAGAGAAGGATGGATTAAAGAAATGCCAGCGATTCTTCTATCTATACCAGACCTTGAACTCTGACAAGCCATATGCCATGGTCTCTTTTCCCCTTCCCCTTCCCTTTCCTTTCTTTTCCTTTGAGACAGGGCCTCATATAGCTCAGGCTAGCCCAAACTGGCCATGTAGGCAAAGATAACCGTGAACTGCTATCTGTGCTGGGCGAGTGCTGGGGATCCAGGTGTGCACTGCCCATGGTGCCACTTATTCTTGGCTTATTTGGTACAGTGATGCAGGAGCAAGAGAAGGGACATGTCAATGTGACTTCATGGTCAGGTGAGAAATAAAAATCTGAACTTTTTTTGAATCTCTCTTATATATTTATTATACACTCAGTCGCATCAATGAAACCCAGTATGTTATCAAACACTTAAGAGTACTTATTAATGGTACTTAATAGTGAAGAAACATAAAAATAGTAACATAAATGCTCTAAGCCTCCTTAAATTTTTTAGAACAATTATGAATATTCTGCATGATAAATTAGAACTCTATAATGTTAAGAACAGGATAATCATTAGTAATTTAAAGACACTAAGGGGTGATAACAGAAAGGTTTAGATTATTTTAATAAAATAAACTCTGTAAAAACTGTATAGAGCCACGAAGTTTTTGTGTAACTTTTAATGTAAACACAGATTACCATCATTCTACTAAACATGATACTAAAAAAAAAAAAAATTTACCTCATATGTGGAGCAAAGTACAAAAGTCTGGTCCCCTCCAGAGAAGATCTGCTTAACGACTCGGTACTTAAAGCGATCTGTCAAAAAGCATTTCAAAGTGTTTGTCAATGGCTGCTCCCCTCCATCCTCTCCTGATGTTCCTAACTATGCTTCAGAAGAGCTTGTCTGCTTTAATTAGAAACAAGGCCTTCCTGGTTCACTGCTCAGGACCATTTCTAGTTCAGTTAAAAACAAATATATTAAATAGTACCCATACCCTCCCAGCCTGCCTCCCTCACAGGAAGCTAACCCTGATCTTGTTTCTATTTCTCATGCTAATTCTGTCATGCCACCGCCCAGAAATCTAAAGTGGGCACTACTATAAATGCATTCACACATCTGTACATGGTTCTCTCTATCCCCTTCAGGATGATGCTAGCAATACAAGGACATCTTTCCCAGGTCCCAGGGTGATATCCCGTCAAGGGCACACAATTAAGATCACCTAATTGCTTTTTTTTTTTATTAAAATGTAACTACATCATTTCACTCTTTCCCTTTCCTCCCTTGTCCCCTACCATGTACTCCTCCCCTCCTCCATTTGAAATTATGGCCTCTTCCTGTTACTGTTGCACACACACACACACACAACCTAAATATATAATAACCTTTGCCAGTCTGTTTGGTGTTAGTTGTGTATATACGATTTCAGAGATGACCTGATTGGTTATCCATGCAACTGCTTTATTTCCTCTAACACCTGTCATATCATAAACTTTACACTTCCAGGTAACATCCCTGCTCCCTCACAGTCCTCCCCTTTTCAAACTCAAACCAGCAGCTATAACCTCCTCTAGCTGTGAAACTCCTCAGTGCCTTCCCCTGTGGTCTCATATTGCCACAAAGGTCCATAAGTCCATAGTGTAGGACAAAAAAAAAAAATTGAAAATTTTCTTACTTGAATCATATTTTGTCAAACATACAAACTTAAAACTGCCAGATTGTGACTCAATTACAAAAACCTGTGGTTTCAGATTAAAGTTTCTTGACTTGATTATTGTTGTCTGGGAAGAGGAAGGGACAGAGACAAGGATGGCTACATAGCTCAGGCTGGCCTAGAACTTGTGATCCTACAGCATGTCTGTATTACAGGAGTATATCATAACATCCAGTAGTACACTTGATAAGCAAATGCATTCCAAGTATGAGGAGAATGCCTAGAGAAAGATAGTTACAAATGATAAAAAAGACTGCATGCTGGTCTTTTGGTTTGGAGAATATTAATGTAAACAGTCCTGTTTATATGTTAAGCTTACTACAGGTCATACATATCTGTCCCATAAGTATTTGCTGAGTGACAGGTTTGTAGCAGCTCTGTGATGAATACTAGGTTTACAAAGATTAGACTATTCATTCTCTGGCCTTAACTTTCTTGGCATCAAAGAAAGAGAGAGAACTTGGGAGGCACTGGACCCTTCAATTGTTCCTCTTCCCAATGCCCAAAAAAAGAGATTGAATGAATCTCTTTTCTCTGCTTTTCACAAAAACATGCAAATACAGTAAGGGAACTTAAAATTGTTATTTTAAGCTGTATCAAGCTCTAAATTTGTTAGTTTAGAATTCAAAATTAAATTTGATTATGAAATTATACTTCTATTTAATAACTCCACAATTCCATTTCTATCTATGAATATATAATTTCAGGATGAGGAAGCTGGTCAATATGAAGGATTGTCTTATTTTAATCTCCAATGCAATAAACAGTCTGATGGCTCAATCTTCACAAAGAAGTCTCATCCCATTATCACCAGACACTGGAAGCAGAGCACAAGCACAGGCTTTTGATTGAGGCAGAAATGGGTTCAAATCCTGCCTATAGAAGGTTTTGATCTTATGCAAGTGACGTAACCTCTGAGGAATCAGTCCTTTGCTTCTGGGGTGATGGCCAATAGTCATGTTCTTGCTTTTCAGTGCTTACTATAATATTAATCAACCAATTAAGACTTCAACATTAATTTTCACCACTAACAACAATAAGATAAACACTACCAAGCACCTTGATGCCAACATCTTTGATTGTTCTCTAGGCTCTCAATTGCAGAGCTTCATGCAGGATGAATACTCAAATGATTTAAAAATAAATATCCAAATGCACAAAGAAAGAAAAATAAATAAACTGTGTTAATTTCCTCTGAAGTAATTCAAGACAAGTAACAAATACACATTAAATAGTTATGATTACTTAAAAATATAATTCCAATGAAAATGACTCTTACCAGCTCGAGCTGACAGCTGACCACTGTGGGCAGCCCAGTACCCCTTCACAGGAGACGGGCACTTAACATTGCATGTGTGTCCGGTTCCCAGCTGACCTCTAGCTCCACATCCGAATGCATAGATGAGTCCAGATGAAGGCACAAAGGCTAGGGTGTGCTGTCTGTGGGAAAATAAGTAACTCAACAGCATACTGATAAGGATGTACACTCAGTATGGTTTTTTAAAACTTCCACATGAGGTCACAGCAATTCCTAAAAGTTCCTGTGATGCTTCTTCATGTTAAGTTTCTTTACAACAGACTCCTAACTTTTGACACCTCATCAGGCATGGCTAACCCATAACTAAGACCTGTAACAGTTACGAAAGTGGTCCAACACTAAGGTATAAACTTGCTTAAAACAGGAAAAGTTTTTCATAATCTGATTTGTGGTTCTTGTCTGTGTGTATTATAATTGCTAATATGGGGTCTATGCACATGTATGTGCATACGTACAAGTACGTCTGTGCAAGTGGGTAGGCTGGAAATAATTTTCTCCTTCTATTTTAAAGAAAGTCTCTCATTGAACCTTTTATGAGGCAAAATCTCTTGGTAAACTAGACTGTCTTGACAATGAGCTACGGGAATATGCCTGTCTCAGCCTCTCACAGCACTGCAGTTACAGATCTGGCTTTTTACGTGCTTGTTGGGCATCCTAGCTTGCGTCCCTGTGCTTGCAGGGCAGGCTTGAACTCACTGCACTACCTCACCAGCCAAACATAGATGACAACACCATACTGTTGTAACAAGGTTGCACATGAGCCTACTGATCTTGGTGGGGAGGGCAACACATGGAAATAGATGAACCATGCACATCCTCCCTTTCAGATGAAAGAAAAGCAGAATAAGCAAAAGCAAGGAACTGTCACATTCCTTCTTCATTTCTTCCCTATATTCTGCTTCTTACCCTCTATTCCATAAGAGGTCTAATGTCCTCCTATCGGTCTGTTTACCTAAAACTCTCTTACCATACTTACTACCTTCTGACTTTCCCTACACAAGTGATCATGCAGCTGAGATGTCCTAAGGCAAAGCTGTGCATTGTGACATGCCTACAATCCCTTCACTTGAGAGGGAAAAGCAGGAGGAAGCTGCCATTTCATATTGATGAGTTTGAGGCCAGCATAGGGCACACAGACCAGCACTATTTTGAAAGGAAAGGAAAGAAGGAAAGGGAAAGGGGGAAAGTGGGAAGAGAAAGGGGGAAAAGGAGGGAGGGGAAAGGGGAAAAAGGGCAAGGGCAACGGCAGGACAGGAAAAGGAAAGGAAAGGAAGAGGAGGAGAAGAAAAAGAGGAAGAGAAGGAGAAAAAGAAAACAGCAATAACAAAAATATTTCATTAAATGATAGTGGTTTGATGAGTCATCAGGCTTTCCCACTGCCAAATCTTCTGAGTCTCAGTAAGCTCGTGGGGACACTCACCTGCCACAAGCAATCTGAGTTACTTCACTGCCCATCAGCTCCAGAACTCTTCTTGGATTAACTTCATCATTCATGGAGTCATGTCCAAGTTGTCCACAAGAACCAGCACCAAAGGTAAACACACCTCCACTCTATCAAGGAACAAGGATCAGGTGACTTTGGTAACGGAGTTTGAGGGCTGTCCTGTGAAGCCTGTACATAGAATTTCATCTCACTAGTCTGAGTAAATATCACATTCACCTGACCACCATCATTATTTTGTGAGAATATTATTTATTATGTAGAAAAAGAATAAGAGAATGTAAGACTACAGCTTTAGAGAATAAAGTCCACAGTCCTTAGAGAAATACATAGCATTTGGAGACTATTTAAAAGTGAGGTGACATAGGGCTAGAGTTAGCTCAGCAGTTTAGGAATAACACTTGCTACTCTTTCAGAGGACCTGAGTTCTGTTCTCAGTACTCACCACCCAAAACTCATAACCACAGGAAACTCTAGGTCCAGATGATCCAAAAACCTCTTCTGTACTCCACAGGCAACAGGAATATACATGGTACACATTTATACATACAGGTAAAGCACTTAAACAAAATTAATTTTTAAGTGCAATAATGTGTTAGGAGGCAAAAAAAAATTTTAGAGAAAAAAAGCAGGTGAAATGAGAGATTTTTCAGATTCACTCGCATGTAAGAAACTGATGCCCCATAAACTCCATAATAAAGATTTTAAATTTGTACTTGAATAATTGCTACATCTATATACAATAGCAAGTACTTAATATGAAGAGATTTTCAAGCTAGGCATGGTAGCTCAAGCCTATAATCCCAGTATTTAGAAAGTAGAGACAAGAGAAGCAGGAGTTCAAAATCATACTAATACATACTGCATGGCATGATGAATACCATCTTGATACATTTAACCCTGTCTCAAAACAACCATTAAAAACAAAGAAGGAAAGGAAAGAAGGATTGATTTTCATTCTTTCTAGCATGTAAATGTTTTTAGAAGCAATAGAGACTGTCTAATAATTTTAAAATAGCAATTAAAAAGGATGGGTATTGTTTTGCATACGTTTATATACAATACTTTTACATTATTCTATTGAACTATTTTTAAATGTTACCTAGAGAATATATAAGGTTATCCAAGAGGGAAGAAAAAGCAGTCTTCTTTCCATTCCTCCCAAGACAATCAAAACAAAGCTAAAGAGCAAGTTCAAGTCCAAGCATAGTCATTTGCCACAGTTGTAGCTACTCTGCAACATTTAAAACTGCCCTTCTCATGCCCGTCCACAGCCAAGTCCTCTAACCCCTCACCTTTGTGAGAACCGCTGTGTGCTCCTCTCCACAACTAATATACACGACTTTCTGTGTCCTCAAAAGCTTCACATGGCATGGAGACTCCCGATCTGAAATAAATTAAGCATCAACGCATCCCTACCATTAGCCTTTTAAATTAGATACATACAAGCACAAGCTTGTATCAGTTTTATATCCCCTAGTTTCCTGACTCACATTCACCTCTCTCCCTTGAAAAGTGCACTCTACTTGAAAAGTGCACCAAATTTAAGTTTAATTTATTAAACTCTCAACTTATAATTTCCCTATACTCTCTAACTCTGTCCACTCCGACCAGGTCATCTTCCCTTGCCTCACACATACAACCTTCCGGCCTTCCCTTCATTTTCAACTATGAACAGGATCATCATATTCAACCACTACAAAAACTTGAGTATTGTTTCTACCTCCAAACAGATCCACCCCTTGATGCACCATAGCGAACTCCAACTAGACCACTCCTTTCCTCAAAACCCTTAGTTTCTTCTTCTATCACTAAGAAAGGGAGTCAGAGTCTTCACTGTGCCTTTTGGGGTCCTTGGTAGCAATGTCTACAATCCCTCCTGATCTCCACCTCTGCTTCCCTACTCACCTTCTTGTCAGTTTCTGTTCCCTTTGACTCACCAAGTTCTCTACATGTCCTACTTCCCAGCAGATTTCCTATAAGGCTCTGCTTGAATATGCTCTTATCAGAGAGCTTTTTTCTGACCAACTTATGATAAACACAAAGCTTATTCTAATGCAATGTGACAGACATACTCTTTACTTATTGTTTATTATTAGCATCCATCCACTAGAACAAAGTCAATTAAGCCAGATGTCCTGTCTTGTTCACTGCTGCTCCCTAGATACCTAGCATCAGACCAACACACAGTAGGTTCACAAGAAACATCTGTTACATAAACGAATGTGTTTTTGAACTGAAGAGTGCACACAGAGTCTTACATACCTTTTTCATCACTGAGCCCTAGCTGCCCTGCATTATTCATTCCCCAGCCAAAAACAGCTCCTGAGAGAGACAGGGCAAAGCTATGAGCCCCTCCTGCAGCCACCTGAGCCAGCGGGATCCCTTCCAAAGACCTCACCCTCTGTGGGCTGGTTTGGGAGGGGAACTCCTTCCCCAGCCCCAGCTGTCCATGGCTGTTCTTTCCCCATGTGAAGAACTGGCCATCTGAAATAACAACAGGACAAGTGATGTTCCAAACAAAAGGATACAGGTTCCATATAATAAGATACTCCTACACCATTCACAGTTGCTCTATATACAGCAAACTCACCCAAAAGAAAGGACAGAGACACCGTGTTTCAAGATTTCCAAAGCCTAAATTAGCATTTGGCAACAGAGAAGTAAATTCAAACCTTAGTGGCCTTTGAAGGCTATCGACACTTATCTAAAAAAGGTTTAAGTAAATTCAGTTCTGAAAAGGCTGGTGACCAGGCTCACATCTAAGCAAGGTGACCTCATTTCTGATCACAGTAAACCAGGAGCCTCCGGACAGTGTCAGACATTGCAGCTGCTTTGGAACGAAGGCCTGAGCAGGACACATGGCAGGAACAATATGTCCCTGCACCACCTAACACTTCTCTCACTCTGCTTTTACATTTATCTAGAATCCTAAGAGCAGAACAATGCTTGAGAATAAACTATAGCTTTCTGAAACAAAGTCCACAAATATCTCTGTTTCTCAAAGACACCTGGGCACTGTCCTGGCCCTGGTCTCTCTTTTCCATAAAAGATGCAATGATGCATCCTAAACCATCCACATCTCAAAGATTTGGATCAAAAAGAGGCTGTTCAATAAATGTCACCGTTCAGATAATGCTTTCAGTTAGATAACACAGGACTGCAGGAGAGAAATGCTTTTAAAATTAGCATAAGATTAGCATATATTTATATAAATTACCAGCTGCCAGAGCCAAGCAGTGCCAGTTGCCGCAGGAAACTTGTAATATGGTCTGCTGGTTCAGTTTCTGTATTAACCTAAAATAGAAAAGGGTCTTCTTAAATGTGCGTCCACACAGAAACACAATTATCACAAACATTTTCAACTAAACACACTGATTTAAAAAAAAAAAAAAGTCACCTTGTCTAAAAGATCTTTAAAAACTCAAGCATGTTATCTTTTCTGATAAAAATTCTATTACAGCTTTCACTATGCTGACTCTTAGGAATTTACTGTTTAAAACAAACAAAAATTCTCCTACACTTGGACCCATATCTAAAGTCCTTCACCCTGCCATCCCCACTTTAGAAAGTGATTACTGTGACACACAAAATCTTTAGGAGCTCCAAGTTATTTACTACCTTCAAAAATGCTAAGGAGTAGACTATGGCTAACAGTGCCTAGGAAGCTACATTTGGGAAGTACAGGTAAAAGGACCAGAAATACAGGGTCAGCCTCTGCTACATAGTGAGTTTAAGACCAACCTGGGTTAAATGAGACCAGCATCAAAAAAAGAAAAGTTATTACAAAATTCCTGGTTATCAGTTCAAGGTAAATAAGTATAAGGGGCAAAAGGGACACACGTTTTAGTCAACACATTTACCAGTTGCTAAGGATTCACTTCTGGACCAGCTCATATGTTTATAATTTGAGGCAGACATTTCTATAAAGAATTGCTTTTTGTGTATTACAAGTGTTGTTACCAGGCATATCGACAGAATGAAGAAAAGTCAAAATCAAGAATATTTTGGGTAGCATGCTCACCTGGGCACTGCCACTGAATCCTCAGTAGTCATGAGGCCCAGCTGGCCATCACTTCCTGCACCCCAAGAAAACAGCTGGCCCCGGTCACTAAGAGCCAGACTGTGAGACTCCCCACAAGCCACATGTACAATGTGCTGATCAGCCAATGCTCCAATTTGTTCTGAAAGAGATCAAAACAAAGGAAGAAAATACACAGCCTTGAAACAGAGATGTTGCTTCCCTTGCCTTAGTGACTTTGCATTACATGACCAAACCCCTGACTGGGGAAGGGGGTGGTTTTGGCACACAGTACAGTGTATCATGGGAAAGGAGCTAACGGTGTGACTCTCACATTGTAACACCTAGGAAGAAAGCCTGGCAGGTCTGCCACTCTGCTGGCTTTCTCCCTCTCCCCCTTTTTATTGAATCCAGGACCCCAGCCTACAGTATGGTACCAGCCCCACTTAGGATAGGTCTTCCATCCTCAGTTAAACCTCAGAAACACCCCCAAAATACTCCCAGATGATCCTAGGTGATCCTAAATCCAGTTGTTGACAATGAAGATGAACCACAGCCATAATCACCAAAGGCAATTTTATTTCACAAAGGGAACCATAAAACCTGTAGGTCTACTGAAATATTAAACTTTGGGGATTCACCAGTATTTTCATACCTGTATATGAAATTTTGATCATATTTTTTCATTGTGTGTATTCAACAGACATGCCCCTACATTCCATTCCTGTTCCCTAAATTCTTCCTTCAATTTTCATGTCATCTTTTTAAGTGAGATTCCACATATGAGAGAAAACAAATGCAACTTGTCCTTCTGAGTCAGGCATATTTTACCAACATGAGACCTTTCAGTTCCATTTTCTTCTAAATAGTTAATCTATCATACATACTTGTATGGACTGAAAAAACAGCAACACGAAAAGCTCAGTGGCATGTGATGTCAAATTATGTTGTTGAGTTATAATAACAAAATCAGTGACACAGAAAAGAGACATGTGTAGCCACATAGAATAGAAGATCCATAACACACAGATATAGCCTTTTTTGGGTTTTCAACTAAGGTTCTGAAAGCATAAGAGTGGAGAACAAGAGGGTTATTTTTGTTTTTGTTTGTTTGTTGTTATTTTTTTTAAACAAGTGGTAGAAGATTGAAACTATATCCTCTACCTTATATCCTAATTTTTTTAAAGTTTTTTTTTGGCTTAATCTAAGTGTAGTGGCACATTCTTGTAGTTCCAACCCTTAGAAAGTAGAGGCAGACAAATCAAGAGTTCAAGGTCATTTTCTGTTCTACCATGAATTCAAGGGCCATTCTGGGCTACATATGACCCTGACTGAAAAGAACAAAACAAAAAAACCTTAACTAACAAATGATCCAAAGCTCTTCATTTAAGACACATAGTTGTGATAATGCTACAGGTAAACTGAGGAAGGGAGATTCTTTATGATGTAACTCTGGGCAATGACTATCAGATTAGGACTGCAGTTCTGCAGGAAAACGTAAGAATTCACAAGTGGTAGTGCATCTTAACTTAAGGGCTTCTGTGCAACAACAACAAAACATCAAAGGCTCACCCCCAGAATGAGGGAAACCCTTTCCATGTGTTCATCTGACAGAGGATTAATTACCAAAATACGTAACAAACTTCAAAAATTAAATGTCAAAAAAGTAATGCAGTTCATAGATGGGTGAGTTAATAAGTTTTCTCAAAGAAGTAGTTCAAGCAGCCAATGAATAAATTAAAAAGTTGTATCTTTAGCCATCAGGAAAGAGCAAATCACTTTGACATTGAAACCATTCCAACCTGGTCAGAATGGCTAACATTAAGGGAACAATAAACATGCCAGACAGGCTGGGCAAGGACATTTAGATACTGTTGGTGGGCACGTAAGTTAGTTCAGCAGCCCAGGAGGCTTCTCAAAACCTAAAACTAGAAGTTGCACACTATCCAGCAGAACCTCTTTGGATGTGCATCCTAAAGAGTCAAGGGCAGCATGTAATAGTGATAACCTACACGGCTATATTAATCAAAGCACTATTCACAACAGCCAAATCATGGAACCATCTTTTACATATCAGCCAATAAATAGCTGTGAAAATGAAACATGCATATGTATGTATGTACGTATGTATGCATGAAAGGCAGAAAGATTGTAAGAGACAGGGGACCAGGGACTTTGCTGTGAGATTGTATTTCCCAGTAGCATCAGAAGCTACATCCGTAAAGTCTCACTAACATGACCATCCAAATATGAGCTAAGCAAGGATGATACCAATGAACATGACAAACTAGATGGCCCCAACCCTACACAAAAAACTACAGGCAACTGAGTAAAACTGGGAGTAGGAGAGGTAGTTTCCCCAGGCAAGAACATACCAACTTGTTATTCAGTACCAATGGTCAGCCCTGAAAACATAGATGAAAGTAACATCATATGGACGCAAAAGGTTATATTCAGGAATATTATGTATATACAAACACATATATGCATGAAATTAACAACTGATAAAAAAAGAGGTCAGGAATTTGAAAGGGAGCAAGTTGGGTTACAGTGGATGGTTTTTAGGGAAAAAAAGAGAAGGGAAAAACAATGTAATTAAAACACCATCTCAAAAATAACAACAACAAAAAAGTCTTTGATTAGTGCTATTCCCTGGTGCTGGGCGTGGGTGGCTGTTGTGAATGGGATCATTTTCCTAATTGTGTCTGATTTGCATTTGTATACAGAAAAAAAAGGAGTCTAATTTTATATGTTGATTTAAACCCTGAAACTTCTAAAAGTGTTTATCAAAAGAATTCTGGTAAAATCATTAGTCTTGGAGGTATAGGATCACACTACCAGAAATCTAACATCATTTGATTTCTTCTATCTGCCTACCTTTTGTCTCTTTTTCTTGCAGTCAAGCGCCGCTTAACATTTCAAGTATCATACGGGAGAATGGTGACAGAACTTACTGATTTTGGATAAAGTGTTCAGGCTCCCCATTATATGGCATCATGACTCCTTTATTCCTAGTCTCTTCAGAGCTACTACCATGAAGAAATGTTGAATGCCCACCAAAGGCATCTACTGAAATGATTATGTAGGGTTTTGACCTTTACATATTTATACATTCTATCTAATGCATTAATTATTGTGTTGCTGAATTCAGTTTGCAGGTATTTTATTGAAGATTTCTGCATTTATGTTGATTAGGGAAATTGGCCTCTAGTTTTCTTTTCTGTTGTTGTTGTGACTTTAACCAGTTTAGATACTAAACTAATTGTGGCTTCATGAATGAGTTTGGAAGGTTCACTTCCTCTGTATTTTATGGAATTCTTGAAAGAACATGTGTCCATTACTATGCATCCATAGTCTTGTAGACACCAGCAGTGACTCAAGCTGGACTCAGGCTTTTCTTTGTTGGTAGCGTTCTTACACGGTTTAATCAATTTGCTTGCCACTGTGTTTACTTTGTTTGTTTTTTTCCTTCCTATACTCCTAGTTTAATTTTGGTAGGTCCTATGTATGTATGAACTTCTAGATTTTCTCATTTATTAAAATATAAGTTTTCAAAATGCCCCCTACAGATCCTCTGAGTTTCAGTGGTATCTCAGTCATTCTTTTCCTCTCTAATTGTATTATGTCTTCATCTTTTGGTTAGTATGGCTATAGGTATGATAATCTATTCTATTCTTTCAAAGGATTCTGTTACACTGATTCTTTGTATTGTTCTTTTCATTTCCAATTCATTAACTATACCTCTCATCTTAGTCTTCCCTCATAGGTTAGTATCTGAACCATTGCTGACTGCTTAAAGTCTTTATATTTATAAACATCCTTCTCTGGATACTTTCACTATATTTCATGGATTTTATCATGTTTTCATTTTATTTGATTTTAAGAAGTTTGTTTTTCCAGTCTCTTCAATGACCAAATGATCATTCAAATGCTTCATTTAATTTCCATGTTCATATATTGTAAAAATTTCTATTGTTAATTTCTGATTTTATTTAATTATTGATATGACAAAATATAAGGTTTTAATTTTCCTCTATTTATTCAGACTTGTTTTGTGTCCTAAAATATGACCTATTTTGGAGAAAGTTCCACGAATTCTGAGAATGTGCATTCTGAAGCTGTAGATGTAGTTTAAGCTCACTTAATTCTCAATGTTGTACTGATTAACTCTGGTGTTTCTTTGATGATTTGGGTTTTGGTCTGGTGACCAGTTAAGGTTGGGTAGTGAAGTCATTCTCTATTACTGTATTGGGGTTTACGTGAACATTTATGTTCAGTAGTGTTTATTTTAGAAACTTGGTGTGTCAATGTTCAGTGCACACGTTTACAACATTTGGGTCATTTTGATAGATCATTCCCTTCATGAAGTGACCTTCATTGTCTTTTCTAACAATGGATTGGAGTCTGCCTTACCAGAAAACCCAGTATACCTGCCTGCTTTCAGACTCCATTGGCTTGTAATCTTATTTTTCCACTCTATCCCTTTTCATGCTGGGCTTATCTTTGCCAACAAGATAAGTTTCTTAGAGGCAGAGAACAACTGAGTCTTGTAAATCCAAATTCTATAATGTTATGCTTGTGTTTACCTTTGTTCAGGTTTAATGACTATAACTTCTTTCAATTCATGTTGATTATGACAGACCCCTATTCCTCCTTCAGTTCTAAGGGACTTGCTAGATACAGTAATGTTGGAAGTTATTTTCTTTCAGAGCATAAAGTAGATTTTTCCATGTACTCCTGCTTTTGGGTTTCTAAGAGAAATCTGCTGCTATTGGTGGGTTTGCCTTTCACATTTTTCTTATTTGTAGAAGAGAAGGGTATCTTTACAAGAAATTTGTCACCTTCCTCTTGCAGCTTTCAACAGTTGTTGATGCTGGTGGTCTATGTAACTGATGTTTTACTACATAATAAAGAGATATTCTTTTATGGTCGGGTCTCAAAGTCTCCCCTAGGATTTGTATTACCTTGTCCCACACTCCTATATTTCTTGTAAATTGGGATTTATGCATCTGGGGCCAAACTATTGTTTTGAAGTTTTAATTTCTCAGATTCTGTGAGTTGAATTACTTTCCATCATTCAAGAACTACACTGTAGCAGGTTTGGGGTATATTTTCTCACAACTGTCCTTCAGTAGCTAAACTCTCAGCCGGTGTTCTCAGTGTACCTACCAGGCATGATCCCAGCATCACTCAGGGAGAGGTAAACTGCCTACAGAAGCAGCTATATGGGACCTAATTACACCTCCAGTAACATGGGGTGGGGGGACAATACTACATGAAGTAAGAAGATGCTAGTTAGTAAGAATGGGAGTAAAAGAAAATGAAAACCATTCTAGAGAGCAATACTAAAAACAAAAGAAAAAAAAGGAAGTAATAGGGAAATGTAATAAGAGGAGAACAGAAAAGAGAGGAGATCCAGAAAAAAATAAAACAAATAATAAAAATAATAAAAAAGCAGTAAAGATGAGGAAAAAACAGCGAAGACTATTTAACTGAAGAATGAAAGAATAAAATCAAAAGGAAAGAAAGAAGAGAGAATTTAAAAGTAAGTATTAAAGCTAAGTGTGGTGGTATGGCCCTACAGTCCCAGCACTCTGCAGGCTGATGCCAGCCTGGGCTCTGTGGTGAAAAGCTGTCTCAAGAAAATCAATAGCAAAACAAAGAAACTGACTATTACAAGAAGACATGGAAGGGGAATGTAAAAGACAAAAGTAGAATCCATGTGTAAATATTTAAAACAAGTGGTCTAATCAACATCAAAACAGTCTCTACAGAAAAAAGAAATCTAATGACATCAAAAAAGGAGAGAATGGTTGAAAAGAGAGCAGGTTTCCTCTAAGGAGGTCAATCACATGGCTACTTTGGCCAGGCACCAACCATTCACAGCAGTGTCTGTGTGTCATTGCGAGTCCTCTTTTTTTGCCTTGGTGGTATTCATCTAGCAACCACAGGCTGTGCTCTGTGTGCAAAACGTCATGGCTACCCTGTGCTGCCTTGTTCTTCAAGCCCGTACAGGGCATACCATAAGCTTTCAGCCAGCCGGCCCCAGTCTCCAGCACCTTGAATGTTCGGTCATGGGCAACACAACCCTATGGGGATCTACACCTGGGGTAGAATGCCTGCATGCTGCACACTTGGGCTCTACAATGATCGCTCATCTGTGGGCTCATTCCGTTCATCCCAAGGCTTTGACAACTACCTCTCTGCTGGAGTTTTCACAGCAAGCTTCCCTACTTGTTACAGTTTTACTATGAACTATGCCCAGAGGCTCACAGGTCTGAAGAGGTGGATCCTAACTGTGAGGCTGCCTCAAGAGCTTGTGTGGTATTTGGTTATGAGGCCAAGACAGAAGAAGAGAATGTGGATTTCCAAGGGGCAGGCACTGACAGTCACATCTCTGCCCTTTTTCTGGCCTGGGCTCTTTTTCTTTGTCTCCTGAGATATACACAAGCTGTCTCAGTTTGTTCCGGGTGTAGAGACCCTGTCTCAAAACAACAAGATGGAGAATGGCAGAGGAAGGCTCACAATGTATCAAGCTCTGGCTTCCACATGCATACACACACACACACACACACAATCTGATCTCAACTGAAACTGTAATACATGTTTTCGAAGTGCTTTCTCTACCTCAGTTGTCTGTTTTCTGCAATGTGCTGAAGTGGTCTTTTCCCTCTCTTCTGCTCTCTTGATTTTTCTATTCTTGAAACTTTGTTATATTTAATGTGTATTTTATTCAACTTTATATATTTCTAAATATTACCAATATAGATTCTAGACAGACTAGGTGATATATATATATATTCCTATAGTAGCATATATATATTCATTTTTATATATTCCTATAATAGCATATATCTTCAATGTTCCCTGAACCTCTACAGACACGTTTATATACCTAATCAGAGAGAATTCTGAAGAATTACTATGCGGACATGTTGAACCAAAGAGGCCCATATGTGACTAAGAATGAGGCATAGTCTTAAAAGCAATAGGAGTGCATGAAATTATGCTACCCAAAACGATGAGACTCACTTTCTCCCATTCACAAAACATTCATAACTGTAAATACCTTTCTTCACTAAGGGCCAAAACACATTTGTGTTTGTGCCTAGCCAGAAAATAGGGCAATTTTACTCTGGAAAAAAATCACCCCAGTTTTCTGCCGTCTTGTAAGCAGGTACACTGACTGCCTTAGAAGCTGGTAACCACAATATATCTCCATCTTGAGCCTCTTCTCTCATTCCACCCTGAGAACATGAGTGGCTGCAGCGCCTCCCTACCAGCTGCTCTGATCCTAGGGCCACCAGGAAATGCTAAAACTCAAGCGGGAATTCCCAGGAAACAGATTTATCTGCACATCGTAAAAGCCGACACACAGCAAGTGACTAGATATGCCACTGCCTACCTGAAAGCCAGGCTTACAGATCCCCAGCAAAACTGTACCATAGCACCATCACTACAAACATCCACGGCTTAGGTCACTAATGTCCCCACACACATTGTTTATAAGAGTGCACTCAAATCACACCATAACCAACCAATAATCCAACAAGCGAAATAAGTAATATAACTGAAAGCCATAGCACCAGAGTAGATCAATCAAAAGATTGTAAAATTAAGTCAAAGAATATACTCACCTAGTGAGGAAGGAGACAAATAAATAAATGTAAATGCCACACTTAAACATGGTGTACCAGCCTATGGTCCCAGTACCAAAGAGGGAGATGTAGAAGATGTAGAAGGCCTGAGAGTGATCTCTCAAACCGAGAAAAAACAAGGAAGAAGTGAAGCCTATAGAATATCCTTAAAGGAACAAATGATTATAATTCCATAGAAAGAAAAAAAATGAAAAAAGCCACCCGATACATAGTTAATAAAAAATGACTGAAAACTCATCAATAACCATGAGAGATAAGTATATCACAACTCAATCAAATTTAACTTAGTCAAAAATCAAAGACAAAAAGAAACTTCTAAAAGCAGTAAGAAAAATTTTCAAGTCACATATAACAGAATTAGAGTGCTAGGCAGAAGTCTAAAAGGTCAGAAGAAAATAAGATGATATATTCCGATACATACAATAGACAAGAATGGTTAAGCATCCATATCTTGGGTGAATAGATAATGAAAATTTTATATTTATACAAAATAAAGTACTACTCACCAGCCATAAAATGTATGGAACTCTGTGGCATGGGGCAATATGGATGAGCTTTATATGGAGGACATTATATTAGGTAAAAAATCAGACACAAAATGATAAACACTGCAGGTTCTCACCTAAATATGGAAGCTACATAAGTTGATTTCACAGAAATAGACCAGAACTATGGTTATAGAAGGCAGTGAAAGTAATCAGGAGAATACAGGAGATATGAAAAAAAGAGATGAACAGCAAAAGGGTACAGCTGGAACAGAAGAAATAAATGCCATGCAGGCTGCCGGGGAAGAAAAGTTACCAACAGTCTTAGCCAACACTGAACCCTCCATCCTATAATAACAATGTACCCAGGCAAGAAGTGCCCACTGGTGCAATAGTGGCATGGCTCTTTAAACCACACTCTAGACAGATGTGAGGCTGGCTCCACAGAAGGGAATCCAGGTCTTGCACTAAAAAGATGGGCAAAACACATGGTTAGGGAAGCCATGGGCCCTAGGGCAGAATCTACACATGCTGTTCTCTTCTGTGTTGTCAAACTGCCTTCTAAATATTTATGTTTACATCACAGTTTGCTTACTTCTACCTTGTCAGAAAAGCCTCTCAGTGCAGCAGGTAGTGCTAATGCAGAGGCTACTAACTATTCAAAATGCTGAGTAAGAGACTCTGAGTGCACAGCTACAGATGAGACATTTTTATGAAGTGTGCCACACACACACACACACACACACACACACACACACACACACATACACCCCATAAGGCTGGAGGAACATACCAGAAGAGGGCAGAAAGAATGTAAGAGCCAGAGGGAGGATGGTTAGCTCTGACATGAATATTGAATGCATGAACTTTTTTAAAGCACCTGTGTTTACAACAAGTCGGCTAAAAATTCCAGCATGGAACCAGGAGGTGGTGGTACATGCCTTTAGTCCCAGCACTCTGGAGGCTGGTAGAGATGCTACGTGATAAATCCCTAAAGATATCAAAGTAAATTGCCCCACGGTGAAGCACTCAACGTGAACTCTGCTTTTTAATAAGCAGAATAGCTTTGGGACACATGCACTCTCAGCAGCTCTGAGTGGTGGCAGCTTTTGGTCAACACAACAGCAATGTTCCATAACTTCAGTGAGTAAATATACCTCTTAATTCTGAATACTTGTGTTGTAATAGTGACTTTGTAGCTTGGCAATTTTGATACTCTCTCATTTATTGTAGAGGGTAAGAGGTCCTTATGCATACAGATAAGCACCAGGGAAACTAGGAAACCTTAAACATACATGTGCACTCACACATGCATGTTGTTTAAAAAGCATGCAACTGACAACAATTGTATAATGATCTTATCAATGAAAAGAGAATTGACTTTCACTATCTTTTAACAAAGTACTTTGTTTTGTATTTAGTGTTTAGCTAGTAGGTTAAAGAATGCAAGCTTATTTGTGGCCAAGCTTATATTCTCTGTTTCTTACGGATGAACAGAACGTAAGTATAAACAAGGACGTAAGTATAAAACAACTTGAGAATAAAATCCTATCAGAAGACCTATTCAACCTGAGACGTTAGTGTGGGGACAGGAGAGATGGCTTAGTGGTTAAGAGCACTGGCTATTCTTACAGATGACCTGGGCTCCTTCCAGGCACCCACATACATGGTAGCTTACAACTACCTGTAACTCCAATTCCAGAAGATTGGATGCCTTCCTCTGACCTCCGTGGACACCAGATACAGAAGAGATACATAAATACACAGGCAAGCAAGCACTTAACTAATACACATAAAATAAAAGTAGATTGTTAGAGGTGTCTATGGACAAAAAAAAAAAACCTACTATTAAATCCCAACTGTCATCCCAAACTTAACTCTTTTGCCCTTTACGCAGACTTTGGATAATAATACTGACCTAATTCAGAGCCATCAAAAGGATTAATGTGCTTTAAAAAGCTAATCATAGCATAGATAATTGCGGCTTATAACAGACATAAACACTGTTACTATGACAAGCAGACAGAGCTTCTTGTTTTCAATTCAAGCTGCTGTGTTAATCTCCTAAAATAATGCTAATTGTAAAATATCAGTAACTCCTAACATAAAGATGTTTGCTAACTAATAAGTGTATCTTTTCAAAAGTACTCAACTGTCTTTAAAGAAAGCAGAACAACTGTCACAGGTAGAAAACAGTAACTTTTCATCAACCCCACCGAAAGGTGGTCCTCACACCTACTAAAAAAGAGCACTTGTTTGACTACTGCTGTCATCCCCATCAGAGAGGATTCTGCAGCCTCCTGGGCCACCTGCTACTCAAATGGAGAAACAACGAAGCCAAACACATGCAGTGTTGAATCTAGACGATGTCTGCCTTTTACACCAGAGTTACACACTTCAATAACATGGAATCAGTATAGGATCGCTCCCGTCTCCTTTCAGCTCAGCTAGCACGCTTTTCACCAAGACTGTCAGGTCCTTCAGATGGTAAGAGCAACCAGATAGCACAGCTAAAAGCCTAACTTCCAGCAGCAGCTGTAGCCGCCACCGCCGCCGCCGCCGCCACCGCCGCCACCACAGATCTGGGAAATGGGGCTTTCAGACGTTCTTTATAAACCTCATTCATCAAACAGCAGAGACATTACATTCAGAGACAGCATTATGGAAGTGCTTAGATGGAATAAAAAAATGTGTGAACTGACTTAAATTACCTACAAGAAAAGGAGAAACTAAGGAAGTGAAAAGAAGAATCTTAGCTATGAAGCACATGAAAGATTGGTGATAACACATCACCCTTGTGATTCCCTTCAAAAGGTTTCTAGGGATGTCTATGCAGAACACAGTCAAATTCAATTAAACTCATTGCACCTACCACAGTTCGTGCCTAATAACACAATTATTAGCCTACACCAAAATCTGAATGTAGGAAATCAGTGTATGTGAAGGAAGGGGGAGGGTGCTGACAACGGAACAAGAAATAGGCACAGACAACAGTTTCTACTGAGCTTACTAAAAGGTTGTCAGTATTTACTTATTTTTTTCAGTTACAAATTAAGTTGCTTATTAAGTTATGTGGGCAGAAAAAACTCACAAGTCTCCCTACAAGCCCAGCTCAGTGACTCTTTGTCTTACAAAATTATGAAATAAACTACGGACAAGAACATAAAGGAATTAATAATAATCCTACCATGCCTCAAATCAGTAGCCTTATCTGTACTGGGGACAAGGGAGGGGGTTTGATATGAGAATGTAGGATGGAGAAAGGAAAGAAAAGGCAGAATGCGGAAGAGCCCAGAGCCCAGGGAAGCCGGACACCTGGCTTGGATGAATCTTAATAACTTCTTAGGGGAATACTTCTGGTTGTCCCAGGCCTCTTTGCCCTGGGCCTGTTTGCAAATAGATCTGTCTCTGTCTCTCTCACACACACAAACATACACAGACAGTTATACAGACAGGCAGAGCCAGGAGTTTCAATATTTTGTCAACTGTTGAAATAGCCCCTTCTGAAGCTTGAATGCTGCTGGCTCAGAGAATAACAGTATGGACTGCTCTTGCGGAAGACCTGAGTTAGGTTCCCAATACCCACCCTGGGCAACTCACCACCTGTAACTCCAGCTGCAGGGGATCTGATGCCCTCTTCTGGCTCCAACAGGCAACTGCACTCATGTGCACATACCCCCCATAAAGATATATACAAATATGCACATACCTAGTAATAACTCTTTAAAAAGAAGTCACACACTGGGACAGAGGTGCATTACTAATCTGAGAAATTGAAAGGTGACAGACTGAGGAAAACAATGAGCCTCAAGGGAATCTACAGCAACAAATATTCTCAAAGAGGAAAAAAAAAGAAACCCAAACACCATGGGGTATATATATATCAAAGTCAGTAAACAACCTGTCAGCTGGCTTAGCTAGACAGACTGAAGGCACAATACAAAACCAAGGACCTCCATCCTGAGACTGCCCAACTTTCCTCCTCATCAGGTCAGACTCAACAACTCCTTGAGTCACTGGATTCTCAAGATATAAAGTTTCAAGGCAAAGCAACGAGTCTTCCATGGCTGCCCTAGATATATGCAATCACACTGCTGTAGGCAAAAGACAAAAGTCCATTTCTCTGCAAGCAGAAATGGGCACATTGCTTATTTCCACATCTAAGGCCTTAGAGCCCATGAGCGTAACTCCAACTCACTTCTCATTGCGTTCTCAAAGGCTTGATGTACATTGTCACATATTCATTTCTAAGACACTATCATATTTCAAAGGCAATTGATCCATGTGGTATGAGCTGAAATCTCAACCTGGTCCTCCAAAAGAACATCCTCTTGGCAAAGGGCTTCCATGCAGCTTCAAGACCTATGCCACTTGAAGGACCATTCTGATGCCAGGGAAGCCAGGTCCTACCAACAGAACCTGTCTATGAACCTATCTATCCTGCTTGCCTTCCTTTCTTCCCCCCAGTACAGGAGACTGAATCCAGACTCCTATCCTGTGTGTTCTACCTACCAGTCTCCATCATAACGCCCTGCTGCCCTTCTCTGACTAGTAGCTCTCCAGGTAAGGATTCCCAACAAGCAGAGAGCAAGCAAGTTCAGTCTCTTTCTTCCACTCATGAAAAATAAAGCCAATGGTACCCAGATTTAGAACACCATGAAAAGAGGGAGGCAGCCACCTACACATCTCTCCATTCAGAGGCACTATTCAACAGTCACTGTGGAGTTTATAATTAATGAACAACATTAACTTGGAACAGAAATTTCTGGATTCTCTTGTAATTTACACAGGAGTCTGGCTTATCAAAGAGTTAGATCACAAGTAGGACCAGCTCCCCTTGCTGACTCCAAAGGCCTTCTTGGTGTTACTCTCTGGTTTTCTGCAATCACTCAGCCCTGGCTATGGCAGGTGCTGGCCTAATCCTGGGTACAATCAGACAAAGGTTGCCCTTCCCTGCACACTTACTTCCAGAGACATACGTGATTCCCACTAACTCCACAAAACTGTGTGTAGGGGTTTTCTGGAGACATGTGAGATTACACCCCCAACCCATTTGTTACAGCGCCTTCTAAAGAGAGCTGCCACTATCGTGCCACAGAGTTTGTTTCTTTCCCTACCTGCTACCACCCAAGGATTTAAGGCAAAGATGTGCAGTACGAGATGTGTGAACCTCCACCTCTACAGTGAAGGTAACTGCCAGAGGCAGGACCATGAAAAAAAAAAAACGATGAGGGTGGTCCAAAGCTGTACTCAGATCACTGGGAAGGTAGAGACAGGAGATCAGTTGTTCAAGGTCATGTTTGGTTTCACAGGAAGTTCATGTTCAGGCTGGGCTGCATGAGGATATGTCTCAAAAACAAACAATACCTCCCACCCCACCCCAAGAAAAAAAAACCTACAATTCCTTCTTCAACAGAAAAGGGAAGCTCAGAAAGACTCCTGTCTGGGGCTGCTATCCTGGTGGTAAAAGACAAGACCAGTTCTCAAACTCTCAGCTCAGGCATCTCAGCTTGTAATTCCAAACATAGGTCACAGTTTTCTGTCTGCTGGAGAGAACATGACTCAAGACGTTTGAGGCAGGGCCTGGAGATGACTCAATATGTTTAAGCCACTGCTCAGAGACAACTGCACTAAATAAGAGCATAGGCTACCTCCAGGGTCAGTCAGAGTTGAGAAATATGTACAGTGGGTTACTGGACTTGAAATCTCCCAGCCGTGTTATCTTTCAGAGTATTGGAATGGTCACCCAGTCCCTAGAACACACTCCTGCAAAAGCTCCCACAAAAGCACAGTCCTTCAGGATGGGTATGGAGCAGGTAAGATGACTCAGTGAAGAAAAGCACTTGCTTCAAAGCCCTGATAACTCAAGTTCATGTTCACATAAAGGAGGAAGAGCTGACTCCACAAAGTTGTACTTTGACCTCCAGATATGTACCATCACACACACACACACACACACACACCCCACAAAATTTTAAAAAAGATCACTTGAGTAAGGTGAGTCCAAGGCACCTTAGGGAATGTCAACATTCCCTAAGAAGGGAAGGCTTCGAGCTGCAACACCCCTCTGAAGGCACTCATTGTTAAGACAGTACCTCTCACCTGAAGACACAGGACATTAATGAGCTCAATGAGAGACAGTGAGTTGCAAGAAAAGAAGGAAGGAAAGATCTTAGAGTTTAACGTTTTCCACTAAGATGTCCATCAGTAAAAATCAACAATTTCCCACGGCCTTCACGGTAGTTATATATTATACTAGTGGTAAAACACAGTAAATATGATTTACTTATTTATTAATTACTGACACTTTCCATTGACAGTATTTTACTACACAGAACAACCATACTTTTCACACTAGATGCACTGTATAGAAGGACCACCAGTGGACAGGGAAGCTTACAAACCCATTCCTATAAACCTTAACAACTGTGTTAGAAACATGTTAGAAAAGCTGTGATAACCTACACATGAGCACACGCAGTGGGTACTCTCCAAGTGAGAACGTGGGGGCTGAAAGTAAACAAGAGGAAGCCCACTAAGCACACTCAGATCCTTTATAATTTGGGGCAGGAGTCAGTTTCATGTATCCCAGGCTGACCTACAACTTGCTTTACAGCTCAGAGCAGCCTTGAAGTCTGGGTCCTCCTGCCTCTGCCTCTTAAGAGCTAAGATTATAAACATTCACCACCAAGCCTTACATACTTCACAATTCTGTCTAAAACCAATCCTGCAGTCTGTTGTTTTCAAGTGTACAACATGAAGTCATGGTTACAAATTAAGACTGATATTTAGACAGAGCCCAAAACAGAGGGGCAGCAGAGGGACATAGCCACATGCCACAGGAATAAGTTCATAAAGAGGAAACATGAGTCAGGTCATCTGATGCTGCAAATGCTGGAGTTACAGGATACCAACCCATGCCTCTTCTTTTTAAAAAAAGTACGTGCATTTATACTTGTCTATGTGAGAATATGCCACTTGTGTGACTAGTGAGACTACAGAGACCAGAAAAAAGTATTGGATCCCCTAGAGCTGGAGTTACAGGAGGCTCTGTGCCAACTGCCGTGAGTGCTGGGAAAAGCAGCAATTGTCTTAACCACCTCACCACGACCGCTCTTTAGTGAAGCTTCAATGTCTAGACTTGACCTGGACTGAGTGAAAGGAAAACAGCAAGGAGCAAAGAAACTGACTCACATGTGTGCTAAGAATCGTGAGCACATTCAGGGAGGTTCAGCCCATCACCACAGCACAAGCACTCTAAGGTCACAGGGCCACACTACATCCACTAAGTGCCAAATTTAGGTTCCATAATGATAGAGGAAGAATAAAGGATGTAAACAAATGGCTTTAAAAATGCACACTGGTTGTCAGAAATAAATGAAAAGCACTAATATAAGGACACTGATGAGCTTTTGCCTTCCTGGCTTAGCCTTTCCTTCACTCATTTTACCAGTCTCAGCACAGCACTAGCACACTTGCTCAAGCACACCTCAGGGTACACTTGGTATTGGCAACACACACACACAAACACACACTAATGCACTTGGTCTACCATACCCCCAGGGTATATACTCAGTACTTGGTAAACACACACACACACACACACACACACAGATATGCCCATGGATCAAAAGTCTACTCATCCCTTTTGCTCTGCCCATCTTACCTCTCCATCCCACCCCAACATCTGTCACACACCTACCAACACCCAAACAGCCAAGTAGCACTTGCCATAAGAATCACAGGCTTACCCCAACACGGCATCCTCATCTCTGCCCACAAAGCCCCACACAGTACAAATGCTTTACAAAAGCATGTTGCAGAAATAGAAGAATGAAGAGGTAATCGGGCAGGAAACCTGGCACTGATCACGTGAGGACTCCCTCTTTAAAATTGTCATGTCTTAGCTTTCAATTACTAGGGAAAATCACCTCTCCATCCTGGTTTCCATACTGTATAAGAAGATTGAAAGAAGAAAATCTATTTTTTTCTACCACCTAGCTTAAATTAGACACAGTTCAGTGGGGAATACTGCACCCCTTGAAGGAGCCAGAGCTTCCCTGAAGAGAAAGGCTTGGTAAGGAAGAAGCTGCTACCCATTGTCTTAGCAGTGTGCTGCCCATCGAGGCTGAAGTGACACTCACCTGGATTGTTGCCTTCCCTCTCGTGGCCAAGCTGTCCCTTGGTGTTTACACCACACGTGTAAACCTCCCCATCCTCCAGCAGGAACACTGAGTGGTTTCCTCCGCACGCTACTTCCTTGATGCTCCTGTCTGATACAAAGCGGCACACCTGGGGCTCGGCCACGATTCCTCCCCGCAGGTTGGAGCTGATGCCTGGTTGGCCCAGAGACCAATACCCCCAACACAGCATTGTTCTTTTCCTTCAGGGAGTCATATAGCCTAGAAGACAGTTTTGATTAAAAAGGGGGGAAGTAGGAAAAAAATGATTTAAAAAACAGATTTTAAAAACATTAGAAGAATAACAACTGCAAAAAATTAAAATAACCCTCCAAAAGATGTACCAGTTGAATGAAAACATCATAACAAAATCCATTACTTTTCTGATAATTAAAATGGTCCTCTCCTAATAATCATCATGGCTTGCATCCTAAAATAACACGTTAATAACATAGACTGTCGAAGTAGTTCTGCAATTAAGATGCTGTTGTGTGTTTTCATGGGAACTTAAAATGCAATTTTAAATACATCTTTCCATCACTGAGTGAACACAGAAGAAAAACAGGGTCCACATGTCACTGATGTGGAGCAGAGTGTGGCGACTGGCCGAGACGCTGCACACCACTAGGCAATTATGGAGGCAAACTTAATTCATATGTTCTCAATGTTCCTTTCTTTTGCATTTGCTCTGCTTCCTTTCAAACATAAAAAACAATGGCAGATTATAATCCAATGAAGTCAACTGTTTCGATCCTTCTTGACAACAGATACAGTGCTGTGTCCTTGACAGTGTTCATCTGTATGTACAATGTAATTTCAAAACTGTACTACAGTAATTCTAATTTGTTCTTTGAAGTTTTCATGCTTTCAATAAAGGCATGAAAATATAAAACCAAACACAGTCTGCAGCCACTGCAATAACACACAAGTTACTATTACCTCCTGTCATCATTATAACAACCACTTTCAGATAAAGCAACACTCACAGAGCTCAAAAATGGTCACAGAGCTAGAGGCAGCAGAGCAATACTCCACATCCAAGACTGACACCAGTGTCCACACAGAGCACAGGTTGACCCTGACACCCAAATAACATATCATCTACAATACCACACACAAAAACACTTTAAGAATGACTGCACTATAGTCAATATACAAAATGTCTTATAACATTTAAAATCAATCTGCTCTCTGAGTGCAGAACTTATCATAATCAAGAGATGAGCAACTACAGGATTAGCCAATAGAAAAAAAAATGTGTCTGGGGCTGGAGATGACTCCGCAGGTAAGAGTGTTCGCTGCAATCAAGATGTCCATAGATGCGAGCCAGAATTCTTCTTGTAGACACATTGATGTTAGCCTTGACAGACCAGTGATTTTGCTGTTCAAAATGTCCCTCAAGCTTAGAGCTGATGTGCCTTGTAGATACGGGGGCAAGAAGGCTGCTATGTGAAGAAAATGTGTGCTTTCGGTGAGTTTTCTCTATGAATAAATTAAATTATTAGTTGTAAGTCCATTAATAATCAGTAATGGAAAAAAAAGTCAGCAAATTCTTCTATCTTTACATTAATCCCCCCCCAAAAAAATAATGCCAAAGTACTATCAAGAGTGTAGAACGGTGGCCCAGAGAATGTGGGGGAGCAGCTGTAGCCACGGATTTACAGCATACCATTGACAGAGGCTTACGGTTAAACTACCAACATCACATCATCCAGATCAAGAAAGGAGGAGACCTTCCGCAACTAAAGTATAAACAGCTATATAATATCATTGTAATATATATGGAATTAGCATACATACAGCAAGATTATATATTAGTAGTGACAAAAACATTGTGCCCTCTCCTGCATCTATCCGGGCATAAGGTTTCCCTGAGTCACTAATGCAGCATTCATGGCAGCTTTATAAAATGGAATTACTGAAAATAATAAGAATCAACTGTTTATATATAATCAAATAAATCACTCCTTTTAAAAAAAGTTTGTTGTCCCAGGTACCTACTTTTGTTGGAATTGGGTTTGTTTTACTTGTAATGAAAGAAACTCCTGTAATATTAATTACAACATTAAGAACAACAAGAGGTAAAACTTAATTTGAGCTTATTCTGAGTCAAACTCATAGTTATTAGTCTGTTTAATCTTCTATAAGATTTTACAGAAACAAGAAGACAAAAAAGTGACTATATATGCACACACACACACATATGAAGAGACAGAATGCTAAGGGAAGCAATCATAGGACCACACTCACAACTGCAGCACAAAAGGGTTGAATTCAGACTCCAGGCTTGACCACCCTAGTAAGGAGCCTAAAATGGACTGCCAAATGTTCAACATTCCCAAGAGCTCCCAGAACTGTCCACAAAGAATGCATACCCTGATCAAGAGTCAACCTGACCATTTGATGTACTGAAGAATCACTTCCTAATAGTATAGAAGGGAAGATAGGACTCCATCACACCAGTCATTAAATTCACCCAGCCATTCACCTTGCTTGGGTTCCATGATGAATACGCAACCTATTTTCCCCCTCCAGGGCCAATTCAACAAAAGTGATGAAACATGTTGATCAATAGAGTCCAAGAATCCCAACCTGCATGGCCTCTCTCTTCATTACTATGTTGGCATCCTGAGTCATCAACTTTGGAGGAGTTTGTTGTTGAGACACAGCTGAACTCTCAGTGCCCTGGGTAAGTATAATCCCAGGTGGGCAGCCTGAAGCATGACCTCCAAATGACAAGTAAAACATTTCAGTAAGAAAAATCATAAAAGAACAAGAAAACTTCAAAACTTCACCTCACTTGAACTGAAGAAATCTTCAAATAACGAAGTCAAATTTGCTTGCCAAGAGAAAACAACAACCATAAACAAAAGGCATCTCACTAGGAGGAATACTTTCCTAACAGGGAATCTCAACACGACAGGAGGAGGCCACTAAAAACATCCAGCTATCAAGAGAGAAGTTTGTGAGTTAAAAAGAGGCCAAGTACCTGGACATAGTGCCACCGGCCTGCAAACCCCAGCACCTGGGTGGTTAAGCAGGAGCTTGAGGCCACTCTGAGTAACACAGTCTGTCTCAAAAGGAAGAGAAACACCACCATCCCAACCATCAGCTCACCCTTCACTTACAGACATGCTCTAGCTGAACCGCTAAAGCTGGCCACTGCCACTGTCCATGAACTTAACCCTTAACTGCTAGCTCAACCATTCATTGGCATTTTGCTCTCTCAGCTTCTCTCATCCATATTTCTCCATTTCCCTCCCTAAAATTCTTTTATTTCCCTTCAAAATACATATCAAATTACAGCACCTATGAAGAAGACTACAGAACCACACCCCTGTCCTACACCTCCTGAGTCTCAGACTCCACTTCCTGCCTCCTATTCCTTCAATCACAAAACAAAAACAGGGATGCCTTTCAAAAGACAACTTTCCCTGGGTCTTGTCACACATGCCATATTCTCCTTTTCCTCATTTAGTCTTGGTAAAGACTGATAGTCTTAATGGTCACATGGGCCAACTCAGCTCAAGTCCCTCGTTAACCACACACTAGCTGGGAAGCCTGGAGGAGGAAGGAGTTAGAAAGTCCTCTGGCATGTGTAGGTAGGGCTCAGTACCCTCTTAGCATGAAACATTACTCTGGTTCCTACAGGCCCAGTGCTCTGCTTTAAGGCCTCTGCAGACAAGACAATTCCAGAAGGGGCTGAGATGTCACTTCCAATCTCCTAGGCTGGGACCAACATTAGCCATGTCCTGCCAAGTCTGCAGCACAGCAAAGCTGTGAGCTTCCAACACAGCCATCATTTTCATCGGGGCACCTATGGTTACTGGTGAGCTTTCTGAGTTTTCTTTAAAATATGAAGGGGAAAGGTAGCTAGAGCTCTCTGATCTAGCCCTAGTGAGTGAGCTGAATACTAAATGGCAACCTCCATTTCCTAAACTGTCTTAGTGTCATGTCCCCAGCAGCTTAACAATTGATCCCTACTTCTCTGAAAGTCATTGAAGCCTAGCAACATTCAGGCAAGGACTCTAATCTCCCTTAAAATAATGATAGGCTTCCTTTCAAATATGCTGAGCAGTAAATACATGAATGGTGATGTGTGCGCAGGTGTTAATGCCGTGTATAATGATTCAGTACAGGTATGGCGAACATCCAAGCTTCAAATGCATTTACAGACAAAATTCAAATGACAATATTCATTCTAATGACATGCTTTATTATTAAATTTTTTGTTACTAGCAAGAGTTGATTAAAGACAAGCAAGACATTCATTCCCTCCTGATCCGTTGCTTTAGTGGGACTTGGGTCCCTGACCCTTTCGGCCATCACACAAAGCACTCCTGCTCATTACCTTCTTACCACGATGCCTCTTTCACCATCTCTCATCAGGCTTTGTGAAGCTAAACGAATGAGAAATCCTCTGTGAGAGCTGTGGGCTGCCTTCAAAATAAACCCAGCCAGCCTGGCAAGAATTGGAAAGTCTGGTAACACCAGAGCAATCAGGGCTCTTACTCACAGCTAATGAGTGTGAGCTGCCACTAGTAACTTTGGAAAACAAACTAACATTTTCTGCACAGCACAATCATTTCATTCCTGAGCCTACAGCTTGCCTGGCTAACTCATTAAGAATTGATGGTGCTCCTGCAACCGCAGGCAGGCAGAGACAGTAAAACCTGGAAATTTGGAACTTGCAGCATTGCAGAAATGCTGTGTGCTGGCACTGTCCACGACAGCAGCATGCATTCAAAATGTGGCAAATACAAGTGAAGAAAGAGCCTAAACCATAACACTATTTGATTTTAGTTTTAATATAAGGTAGCACATTGGCTACCTTACCATACAATGCAGTGAAAAATTCATTAATCTAGGCATCATGATATATATAATACATCTTATATAAATATATATAATTAATATATAATTTCATAATTGTTTCATAATTATTAGAAACAAAAAAGCCAAGTGTCATAGTACATACCTGTAAGGTATATATGTATAAGGATGCTCATGGATAAACAAGAATATTTTGTGTGATGGCTAAAAAGCAATCTCAGCACTAATAGAGACAGGAGGATGAGGGGTTTGAGCCAACCAGGACTTCATGAGACCTGTCTCAAAGGAAACCTACACTGTAGGTATTCATAAAACAGAATACTTTACAGCAGTTAAAAATAAACTAGCAGTATAACTGTGTCTTAGAAATAGTTTTGAGTTACAAAAGAAATCAGAATGTTACAAAGTTTTAATACTGCATTACAAGTATATTGTGGTAGTAAATGTATGAATCAAAAAACCTTCTTAAGCACAAAATGGAAGGTACTACTTATGTTGGCATCAGGTAGAGGGGACAACCTAGAAGAAAAACATTGGAGGAGCTCCAATAGCAAGAAGAAGCCCTGCTTCTGTCCGTATATTTCTTAACATACACATCACCAATATTACTTTATAATGTAAATATTTCACAACTTAGAAAAAGCACTGGTAAGGCAGTGTTCCACTTCTTAGGGCCTCCATGGACACCCTATGCCCACACAGACAGGCAGCCTCCAAGGAGGAACCAAACTTCATTCATCTTTAATGTCACTTGTTCTTCCATGGAATGCAAGATCACAGAATGCCCAGTGAACTGAGCCCTGACCTGAGAAAAACCACACTTCCCAGTTTTAACCTGTGTACACTTATGTTTTCCAGGCTGGATATGGCTGACTGAGTGAGTCTCTAGTCCTAACAAAATAAGGACGAATTTCTCCATTTAAAATGAACACGTTATATTTCAGCAAACCTGAAGGTAAATGCCTTTTACAATGAAGCTGCCATTAAACAGAGTGGATCAGGATCCCCCAGCTTGGAAGAGGAGGTATTTTTTCCCCATTTACTGTAATTATATGTGTGTACATATGTGCACAGACACATGCCAGCCTACTGCTATACTTTTACAAAAAGAAACTGGTTCAGACACATTGGATTTTTATCTGGAAATTACCAGAGGCCCCGGAAAGTAGGCACAGGAGCAGGGAACTGCATACAGCACAGTAAATATTCCAGTCTCAAACATACACCAGTGACTCTGCCCCTTCTCTTATTTACTTGTTTATTTGTTTATATGAGCCTGTGCCTCATGCAGCCCAGTCTGCATAAGGCACAGATTCCTTATATATTTTAGGATGAGCTTGAAAATTCTGATTCTCTCACCTCTCTCTCCCATGTGCTAGAATTACAGGTGTATAATTACAGGTGTGTAACATGCCTGGCATTTCTGTTTCCTTTTACCTTGAGACAGAGTGGCTCTGTAGCCCAAGCTGGAAGACTGCAGAAAACAAGCTGACATCTGCTAGTGAAGATGGAGATTTGAATCCCGCACAGCACAGGAATTTTATTCCCAGGCATACAGCCAAACTGTCCACCTCATTAAGAACCTAACTCACTAAGCCCAGGCTGGCCTAGCACTTAGTAAATGGGCCAGATTGGCCTCAAGCTCATGTTAATCCTCCTGCCTCAGCCTCCCAAGTATTAAGATTAAAAACATGTGCCATCATAGCTGGCAAATGGTGTTTTCTGTTGTTTGTTTGGTTTTTCATTAATGGTGACTGAACTCAGGGCTATCCCACCAGCTACACTGCCATTCAGGCCTTCTCCATTGTTGCGTTTTTGAGTCTTGCTATGTAGTACAGGTTAGTCTCAAACCCATGACAATCATCCTGCCCTCGCTTCACTAGGAAGGGGAGTTTAGGCATGAATCATCATGTCTAGCAAAGCCCTAGCATCTCTCTCTCTGTGTCTCTCTCTCTCTCTCTCTCCCTCACACACACACACACACACACACACACACACACTACAAAGGGGTGGGTGTGGAGACAGAGACATTGAGGCAACAACCGCACCAAGATCCTACAATTGAGAGAATGGAATTCTGCCTCTCTATGGTAGCTCCAAGCCTTGGATTCTTTTGTTCAATTCTCCATCTTTAAAAGCCAGACTGCTTTCCAGAACATAGAAGGGACTTGTGCTGGATAGTTTTATGTCAGCATGACACAAGCTAAAGTTATTTGAGAGGAGGGAATCTCAGGATAATCCCAGGACTGGAGAAATGGCCCAGTAGTTAAGAGTACTGTCTGCTCTTCCAAAGGACCCAGGTTCAATTCCCAGCACTCACATGGCAGCTCACAACTGTCTGTAATACCAATTCCAAGGGATCTGACACCTTCACACTAATGCACATAAAATAAAAATTAAATAAATTTAAAAAACGATAATCCCTCCAAAAGCTCAGGCTGTAGGCAAGCCTGTAGCTCCTTTTCTTAATTGGTGACTGATGAAGGAGAGCCACCCCAGGCATCGTGGTTCTGGATGCTATGACAAAGCCACCTGAGCCAGCCAGTGTGCAGCACTACTCCATGGCCTCTGCACCAGCTCCTGCCTTCAGGCTCCTGCTCTGCTTGAGTTCCAGTTCTGACTTCCTTTGGTGATGAACTGCCATGTGGAAGCATGAGCTGAACAAACCCATTCCTCAATCACAGTAACTGTAACCATAACTAGGCCAGGGTTCAAAACTAATTCCTAAACAAAGGAAACAAACAACAAACAACAGCAAAGAAACCAACAATGCTTACTGTACCTGCAAACCTACCCTGAGGCTAGATTTTAAAACTTTAATTTATCCTCTGTTAAGTCAAAGATCTAGAACACCCAGAAGTCTTATTATACACAGCTGGTGGGAGTGCAAGTTGGCAAAACCACTTTAGAAACCTCAAGATTAGCAAGATTAAATCACTTGCCCAAGAACATGTAAATAAGTAGCTTGAAATAGAAACTTCCTAAGTCAAAAGGAAGAATTCAAATTTCCTCGACTAGCCTACAAGCTATACTCTTGAACTGAACAAAAGGAAACCAAGTCACCAAAGCCACACACTTTAATTTTGTAAACAAGAATTTAAAGACAAAGCTGCAAAAGATCAAAATACATGTAATAAGTAAGCTCATAGTCACTAAATCATCAGTGATTACACAACCAGAACTTGAGGCAGCCAGAGGGAGAGGGGGAGTGAACAAATCTCAGGAGAGTTAAGCAGACCGCCCTCCACAACCTTGCCTCATGAAAAGACCAGCTCATTTACACAGATATACACACCTTTAGCCCCAGCACATGTCACCTCTGAATATTTCAAATGTTTAGGAGGGCAGGGTAGTATTGTCAAAGGGGTCATCTTACTGCAGCTGAGATCTTCAGGAACAAGTAACTATCGTTAAGAGGCTACAGAGAGAGGTGGCACAGCCTACAGTCCAACATATAGAGGGTGGAGGCCAGAGGCTGTCACCAGCTCCACAGCAAGTTCAAGGCCAGCCTCAGCCACATGAAACCCCATCTTAGAATGAAGGGGGAGTGGGAAAGAATAAGAAAGAGAAGAAGTTATCGAAGCAGAGCCCAGAGACTAGGTCTCTACTTTCTAGACTCCTCTTCATCCCTTCACTACCTCAAAGCAAAGAGAAAATGTGTTCCTGACCTTTACCAAGCAGCTGTATCCGTCTGGGCCTTCACATAACTTTGTTTAACCCTCTCATCAGCTCTGTGCATTAGATAGTATTTCCATTTACAACACAGAAAAAAACCAACAAAAACAAAACTAAGGTTTAGAGGACTTAACACTCCCAATCATACACTAGGCATCTGGATGAGAAGCCAGAATTGTCCCACCTCAGCATGGGGAGATGCATACTAAAAAAGTACCATAAGAACAGTTCTCTGCAAAGTACTTAAAAATGCATAAGCATGGAGTGTTGCACACCCTGTAATCCCAGGCTGAGGCAGGAGAATTACTGAGAGTTCAATGCAGTCCTGGGGTATAGTAAATTAGAGACTAGTCTACACTTTATAACATGATTCCATCTCCAAAAGAAAAGGTATGAGCAAAGTTCCGAAAATAGTATCTTTAGCCATTCAAGATATAATGTTCTTCAGTGTATATCAAGACAGAGGTTTGCTTAAGTTAACCTCAAACCAACCTTGATGAAGTTGGTCACCTTTAATGTGACTAGAGAGTCATAGAGAGTACTATAAAGAATTTTTATAAAAAATTCTTGTCATTTAATTGGGGCAGCAAATTTTTAATTACTTTTACATCTCTTAATTTAGACTGGACAAGAATTATTGAGAAATGATTTGGTTTTGCAGCTCATTTTTCCAGGTATCTTCCACAGCTGGCTACTTTACCACAACTGCCACAGCCCTTTCTACTCTACTTTCCTTTCTCCCTGTATATACATATCCTCTATATGTAATACAAGAAGTCACAAACAGGCACCTCCAGTCACCCAAATAAAGCAAGGAAGGGGGCCATTAAGATGCTTTTAGGTCCCTTCCTCACGGAGCAGCTATAATGATCCTGCATGGATTTCAGACATCATTTCCACCTTCTTACGTAGAGAATCCCTAGGATAACAGACCATCACTTTTAGTTCAGAAACTGGTGCAAAGCTATCTTTAGTCTCCAACTGGGTGCCGCTTTTATTATGTACAAAGACGTCCTTAAGTGGTTATACAAATCTTAAGAGATTCAAATTTGTCCCGCAGCATGAAATGAAATACCCAATGACTTCTCCAACACCGTTTGGAACATTTTGGACTCCTGCTTCTTTTTTAGCACAATGAACGCCAAATCCTGAATAAGTCAAACTAGCGAACAGTGAACCATACTTCTATTTTTCGTGACAACGGAGTTTTGCCTCTAATTTGATTCCTGCAGTTTAATTTGTCCGATCGGGTCAAAAGTGGAGTATGTAAGCCACCGATTTTACTTTTTCTGATTTATAACGCTCTCTTTTTCCAAGGAGAAGAAATACCAAAAGAACTGCACTGTAACATGCCTCTGAAAGTACCATATTGCTCTGGCTGCATTTAAAAAGGCTAATCCTCCTTTTACTTCGCTTTCTTTTCTTTCCAGCCTAAAGCTAAAAACTCAGTTCACCTTATCAAATTATAAAATGAAAGGGCCTAGAAATAGCTTCCTATTTGTAGAAAGAGCCAGAAGGCTCACAAAAATGGAAGATATCACTTGAATCGTCCTCCCCCAAAGCACCCCGGTTGAGACAAATGCTAGCAAAATCCTAGATGCCTGAAGTTAAAAAAAGAAAAGAAATTAAGGTGCCTCCTAATGGGCCAGATGTGAACTCTAAAACAGAATCAGAAAACTGCCTGGAAACGCAAAGTTGAGGCACTCTTCCCCCGGGGCGCCGGCTGCACAGATCACCAGGCCCAGCCCTTCAGCTCACACACCTGCTCCGCTGTCTTGCCGTGGGTCGCCCGCAGCACGCCAGCACCAGAGACCGGGTCCCCGAGCCCCGCCCGCCAGCTGGGTGGGAGGAGCCCGCGGCCAGCCGCAGCGCGAATTCCCCTGCCGCGGCGCCGCGCCGCACGCACGGAGGTCACCCGCGGCCCAGGGCCGAGCCGGAGCGGGAAGGCGCCTCCGCGACAGCGAGCTGCGCCAGCCCAGCGCCCTCCCCCGCGGGCGCGGCCGCAGCGTCGACCCGGCGGCCGCGGCCCGCTGGCAGCTCAGGCCTCGCCAGCCTTCGGCACCCCAGCAATAATGAAGTTTCCCCGCACTCCCGCGGCGGCCGAAGGAGCTGCGAGAGTTCCCCACCGGCCGACGGAGGCGGCGGCGGGGCGGGGCGCGGCGGCTGCGGAGAGGGCGGGGTGACGTCGGGGCGGGAGGGCCACCGGGAGGGGCGGGACCTGCGGCCGGGGGGAGGGGGAGGATGACAGAGAGGTGGTGGAACACAGGTGATAGGAAGATGGCACGACCCTGGCTGCACCGTGGAAGGGCAGAGGAGTGCAACTGCTTTTCGCAGGCGAGGATGCAAAGGATCGATGCCCTTTGATGTGTTTGTTTTTTTTTTGGTTGGTTAGTTGGTTGGTTTTAGTTCTTGACTCAGGTTCTTATTATTCATGCAGAGGTGAGAGAGGAGGTGAGCTAGAGGGTGACTGCCCTTTCTGTGGTTCCGAACCCAGGAGTCACTCAGGAGCCAAGGACTGCGAGCTGCAGTAGTGAGCAGGGAGAGGCTGTACTAGAGAGGAAAGCACATTGCAAAGAGCAGGGAAGATGAGAATCAATAATTCTGAAATCGTAAAGCACTATCTTTGGTGTAAAACTCCAGAAAGGAGGGAAAGGAAAAGAAAAACAAAACAAAACAAAAAAAGGTTCAGCTCCACTTTCCCAGACCTGTAAGAGGATACACAAGCTTCTTCCTTTTTCAAGGCCACAAACGCTCTCAGACTTGCACTAGGACTCCTGTCATCTTCAAATAATCTTTTCAAGAAAACTGTATGACAACAGTGAATTCATATCTGCCCACCTTTCATTTGAAACGCTGAACATGGGGCTTTAACTCAAAAGAATGTTCATGGGACTTGCCTACCAGGCTACAGGGAGGAAGATTAACTCAGTCATGTGAATAGATGAGCTGGAGTGTCTGGGTAGGGGTGCTCCCCTATTCTCAAGAATAGGGGAGAGGGGAGGGGGAGAGGAGGGAGGGGCCTATTAATGAGATGTAAATTGAATTAATTAATTTTAAAAGTCTTAAAAATATTTTAAAATGAACGCATGAGCCCCTAAATAGTTATCAGCACCAACTGGTCAGTCCTGAAAATGTAAAAACAAGCTGACACTAAACAGACTTCTCAGTACACCCTCACTTATTCATACAAATGTAACAATAATAAAGACTCCATGGATTTAAGAGTGGAGAGCACATGAGAGTGTTTTGAGAAGGGATCATAATATAATTTTATTTTAATTAAATTTTAAAAGAAAAACGACTTTTAGAAGAAGAAATTTCATAATATGACATTTTCAAAATAATTCTTTCCAAAACCATTCAGATCACATAAGGTCTTTGGTCACCTACTCTGAAAACCTAACATATTGACCAACAGAAAAACTTCTCAAGGACTGACGTATTCTGAGTACGTGGCAGTGCCCTGTGTTTCCTGAGGCTATGGCAGTGCCCTTGTGCATCCTGAGAATATGCAGGAATTCTGGCTTCATGTGGACCTTCAGTGAAAACTGAAATACCTCGGAGACAAGGAAGATGAGGAAGTAAGAATCTCTGTTACAGGGTAAGGTTGTCTAAGACAAGGTTTCATAAACTTTCTTCACTTACACCCTCTCTTAATAACCCCCCCCAATTTTTACATATAGATAAGGAAGTAGAATCTCTGTTATGGGGTAAGATCATAACTAACATAAGATTTCATAAACTTTCTCTTTGCACCCTCTCTTTGCCCCCAAATTTATATAAGGTAAGTATTGAAATCAGAAGGAATTTTACTTTAAAGTAATTATTTGTGGGGTGGAGAGATAGCTCAGCATTTTAGAGCACTAACTGCTCTCCTAAAGGACCCAGGTTCAAATCCCAGGGCCCACATGGCAGTTTACAACTATAATTCCAGTTCCAGGCAATCTGACACTCTCACAGATATATACATGGAGGCAGAACACCAATAAATAAAATAAAATGATAATTTTAAAGTGATTATTTGTAATCATACAATTTTGCTATTTATTAAAGAGGACAGAAAATAATTAGCATACCAGTGAGATGGGCTGTTCATTTATTTTTACATGAGGAATTAAATCTTGGTTAAATACCTGTTACTTCAAGACAGAGAACAACTTCAATGTTTTTCAGAATTAGAGACTTTGATGCTCTAAGCATCATGCTAAGAAAGCTTTTTCATGTAAATACATAGTACAAAATAGCTACAGTATATTTAAGGTCATTTCTGAAATGATGAAAAATTATTCTGATCTCAAATCAAAATTCATTGAATGATTTTCTTTGAACTGAAACTCAAGTCAGCAATTCAATGTCTTAAGTCAAACGTTCTACCACAATCCAATCCAGAGATACATTAATTTAATACTAACCTGCTCAGGAATGTAAACAAGTAGATATCAAATCTTTCTTCTCCATAATTAAAACATTATGTTTCTATGAGAGCAGGAAACTGTGTGCACACTAAAAACAATGATTCATTACACAATGGTCTTAAACCTGAGCTGAAGTGTTTAACAGTGTTGGTTGACAGTGAATTAGGTACAACAATATGCTTAGTAGTATGGCAATTTGTGCAATGCAAATTATATTACTGTATATTTGAAACCAAAACTTCAGTGACGTATGAAATTGCAATTCAGGGTGGGGGTACTGTCAGGAATATATCTTGCTCATTTGCTTTTGACTTAATTTCTGCTCACTGCAAATTCAGAAACATGACAAATTTTTTGTGACCCTTACATTCAATGATGTGATTCCATATCAAGTTGTGATTCATGGTTTAAAAAGTCACAGTTTAAAACAAAAATACAAACCTTTGAAATTTGAATCCCAAACACTGCTTTTAGGAACACTGGAAATAAGCACAATTACTCATCCTCCAGATGTGTAGCAGTGTTGTCAAAGCTCAATCTATTACAAAAATGAAAATGCAATTTAGAAATATCACTAGCAAGAACTGGATAAATGGCCAAGAAGAACTTATGGTAAACAAGAATAGGATACTATTTCTTGTGTCAAATATAAAATCATAATCAGTCTCAATTTGGCCTATGGATCTAGTTGGATTTTCACATTGAAGAGAAAGATTTGTTATAAAAGACTGAAGCCTAGAGGTGAGGTAGAAATGATGTCTAAATAACTAGTTTTTTTATCCTTTTACAATTGCCAAAACCCTAGGAACTTTTATCACTTGTGTAACAGTGAAGAGACTTTATTTTTACTTTTTTTAAATTAAATTTATTTAGTTTTTATTCACTTTCCATCCTGGTAGTTCTTTTTTCAAAATATTTATTTTATTATTTTCAGTTGTGCACATATCTGTATGTGTATAATTTCCTGATAGTTTTCAATTTCTTGCTTAAAAAAGAAAAAGAAAAAACAGCCCAGAAAGACAAATACCACATCTTCACCTTACATGTGGAACCTAGCTCAGGTTTCTCTGTTTGACTTGGAGTGTCTGTATAGGCCAGGCAGCTTGAGAGTCCATGAGAGTGGGGAAGGAAAAAGAGGATGTGATACATGGAAGTAGAAGGAGAGAGAATACTGGGAGATGGGATAGTTAATTGGAGAAGAAGGCGAGGAAAAGGTGAGAGAGAAGGTAAACAAAGGCTAAGGAGTCATGAAAAAAAACTGTGAAAACATACTTTATTAGCTGATTAAAATATAGAACAATAATAAAGGAAGTTTGAAAATCTTGAAAGTGTAGATTATGCTATTCCTGGAAGCCATGGGTTAGTCAATGGAAATCTAAGGCATGGGATAACTCCTTATAGGTTGATCAGGGTAGCTCCAGAGGACCCCCAAACAGTACAGATTATTGCCACTGCTGTTGGTTGCCACAGAACTGGGTGAGAAGACCTTGTTGCTGATGATATCACACATTTTATTGTCAGGACCTGTAGAAATCAAGATGGAGGGTTTTTTTGTTTGTGTTTTGTTGTTGTTGCTGTTGTTTCTTCCTGGTGAGTTTTCAGAAGACCAATTGTTGAGTGCCCAGCTTCAAAACAGTGTGTGTCCCCACTCCACCCCCCCCACCTCAGGAGGGGGAACCCTTGGTCACCAGTCCCTGAGGACAAAGGAGCAGAAGCAATGAACAAGCTGAAGGTTCTAATGGCCTGTGAATGCAATGGAAATAAAACTTTCTGGGACCAGCTTCAGCAAGATTGTTCAACTTTATTCTGGGTGAATAAAGACTATTTAGTTTGGGGATTGTGGGTGGAGGTTCCCAGCATAGATGTACATTGTTGGCTAGGACTTAAAGTGCCAGGAATGCTTTATTCTCATTTGGCACATGGTCCTACCATAGGAATGGGAATACAGTACTTAGTTATCCTACCGGCAGCAGTAGGGATAGCATTAGCAGGGAACTGTATCAATGGTTATACTCCAGATATGGTTAGAGGCGTCTGTGCCTAAAGACACTCTCCAGCTGAGGTCAGGCAGAGAAGAGGAAGCCCTGCACACAAAGGAGTCAGGACTTTCTGGTCATGCTAGAGTGCAACCTTAGCAGCAGGGTTTCCCAACAAAACAAAATATATATATCACCTCCTACTACCCCACCCGGCCAAGGCTCAGGGGACATCAGGATAAAAAGATGTAAGAGCTGGAGGATAGGAAAAAGTATTGTGAAAGCCTGTCTTCTGGTTGTAACATGACCTTTGTTCTCCTGAACTCACAGAAGCTTTGCATATCTGCGTAAGGTTCAGCAGTCCAGCGCGGATGGGTGAGGGACTCTTGCAGGCCCAGGTAATGTGATGTTGTCATTGTTAGTTGCCCATGCTCCAGTAAATAGCCCCTACACCAATGCTCAAGCAAGTCACCCTGTTTAAACAGTGTGTAATAAAAAAAAAAATTTAAAAGACATGAAAGTAATAAAGGGGACTTGTTGGGGAAAAGAAGTATTGAGAAGGAATGGAAGAGAATAATAGAGTAATAAAGGTGAATTTGACTAAAATAAATTATATCGATACATGAAATTGTCAAAGAATAAATTTTAAAATGTAATGAAAAATATTAAATATAGAAATGTTGCTTTTTTCTTCACAAATACATAGTTACCATATAAAATATGTTAAATTCATTTAAGAAAAAAAAGTAAAATAAACTGTCCTTCATGGACTGCATTTAATTCTCAGCAGCCTGGCATCAAGGGCTGGAGTATAGCTCAATATTGCCTGTTTAAAAACTTGGCATTTTCCAATGCATAAATGTAATTTTAAAGTAGCTTTTTCTGCTTCTTTTTTTTTCTTTTATTTTTTCAGTTTTATTTTATTTTACATTTTATTCATTATATATCCCAACTGAAGCTCCCTGCCTCAACTCCTTCCAGTCCCACCCTCCTTGCCCCTCTCCCCCATCTTCTTTCCCCAGTCCACTGAAAGGGGGAGTTTTCCTCCTCTGCCATCTTCCCATAGTCTCATCAGGACTGCCTGGATCTTCTTCTGTGGCCTGGCAAGGCTGCATCGCCAGAGGCAAGTGATCAAAAGCAGGAAACCAAGTCCATGACAGAGGCAGTCCCTGTTACCCTTACTCAGGAACCCACATTGAGGCTGAGTTGCCAATTGGCTACATCTTAGCAGGGGGTCTAGGTCCTCTGTTAGACCCTTTTTTAAATCTATTTTGTTTTATTTACATCACTTATGCCTTTACCTCCCTTCTCCACCCCAATCCCTTCTGGCACCCCAGCACTAGATAGGAAAGAATGAAGGTTGGTGGGAAGAGAGGGTGTGGTTCGCTTTAGCTACTTCCCGCTGTTTAGGGTCATTGGGTTCCTTGGGAAAAGTTCAGTCGTTCAGGGTCTCTTCACATTCTTCTTGTCAAACTGCAACAACATCAACCGGGATCAGCAGGGGGAGAGGGAGAGGCTGCATTCTTCTATCTTCTCAGAGCCCCGCTTCTCTCTCTCTGGGCTCTGGCCTTTAATCCCTCTCCAGAGTCCTCAGAATTAAACTATCTACAGCTGGCAAAGATCCCCTCTCAGAGCCCACACAAGGCAAATAGTTTGCTGCTGTGGAAAATCTGAATCAGTCCCATATCCCACACCTAGATTTAAAACAAAAACATATTTACATAACACAACTGAGTTTACCCCCCCCCAAAGGGGGATAAGGTCTTTTTTTATTTTTTACTTTTTATTTATTACAATTATTCACTTTGTATCGCAGCTATAGTCCCCTCCCTCATCCCCTCCCAATCCTACCCTCCCTCCCTTTTCTCTTCCCATGCCCCTTCCCCAGTCCACTGATAGGGGACATCCTCCTCTCCTTTCATCTGACTCTAGCCTTTCAGGTCTCATCAGGGCTGTCTGCTTTGTCTTCCTCTGTGGCCTGGTAAGGCTGCTCCCCCATCAGGGGGAGGTGATCAAAGAGCTAGCCACTGAGTTCATGTCAGAGACAGTCCCTGCTCCCATTACTAGGGAACACACTTGGAGAATGAACTGCCTTGGGCTACATCTGTGCAGGAGTTCTAGGTTATCTTCATGCATGGCCCTTGGTTGGAGTATCTGTCTCAGGAAAGACCCCTGGGCCCAGATATTTTGGTTCAGTTGCTCTCCCTGTACAGCAACTGACCAGGTCTTTCTATCATTCCCTTCTTTCATAAGATTCCCTGAATGCTGCCCAAAGTTTGGCTATAAGTCTCAGCATCTGCTTTCATACCCTGCTGGGTAGAGTCTTTCAGAGGCCTTCTGTGGTAGGCTCCTGTCTTGTTCTTTGTTTTTACCCTCCTCTGATGTTTATCCTGATTGTCATTCTGAATGAGGATTGAGCATAACTGGGTTTTTTTTTATTATAATTTTTTTAATTTATTTATTTTTATCTCAATCACAGGTTAGGTACTTTGAATCCCAGGCGTAGCCCCCTCCCTCATTCCCTCCTACCCTCCCACACCCTCCCTCATCTCCCTCCTCCCCGCCCCCTCCAAGTCCACCAACAGGGGAGGACCTCCTTCCCTTCCATCCAACCCCAGCTTATCCTGTCTCCTCAGGGCTGGCTGCAATGTCCTGGGATCTAGCCAGTCTGTCACTCCCCGGCTTGTATGGGGGAGGGTCAAAGAGTCAGCCATCAAGATCATGACTGAAACAGTCCCTGTATCCCTGAGTAGGGTCTTCGGTCCGACACCAAGCTAT
>CM053763.1:69597019-69622111 GCA_028658305.1 Pachyuromys duprasi | reverse complement strand
ATTAGGAATAGTGATTCCTCAAGACCCAGCTATACCACTCTTAGATGCTCAAGTACACAACAAGGACATTTGCTCAACCATGTTCGTGGCTGCTTTATTTGTAATAGCCAGAACCTGGAAACAACCCAGATGTCCCTCAGTTGAGGAATGGATACAGAAATTGTGGTACTTTTACATAGCAATTAAAAAGGAGGAAATCATGAAATTCGCAGGCAAATGGCGGGATCTGGAAACGATCATCCTGAGTGACGTATCCCAAAAGCAGAAAGAAACATATGGTATATACTCACTTATATAGACCTATAGGATAGGAAGGTCAAGCTGAAATCTACACACCTAGAGAGGATATACAGGAAGGAGGACCCAGGTGGGTATGATCAATGCTTGTTTGAATTAACAAATGGGATGGACATTGACTGGAGGAGAAAACAAGCAATAGGACAGGAGCATGCCAAAGAGGACCTCTGGGGGGGTCAATGTAGCGATGTATCAGAGCGGATATTAAGACTCGCGATCAAGCCTCTGACAGAGAGCGAGAAGTAATGATAGATCTGGGGGAGGTTGTTGAGACTTGGGGAGAACAAGAGCTCCACAAAGACCAAACTGAGCAGGGCACAGGGGTCTTGTATGAGATGGTTTGTACAATCACGGACCATGTGTGGATGTGGCCTGGAACCCCCGCTCAGATGGGGCCCATGATAGGTGTAGGACTGAAGACCCTAGTGAGGGAAACAGGGACCCTTTGAGTCTTGAACTTGATGGCTGACTCTTTGACCCTCCCCCATACAAGCCGGGGAGTGACAGACTGTCTAGATCCCAGGGGAGGACATTGCAGCCAGCCCTGAGGAGACAGGATAAGCTGGGCTTGGATGGAAGGGGAGGTGGTCCTCCCCTGTTGGTGGACTTGGAGGGGGCGGGGAGGAGGGAGATGAGGGAGGGAGTGGGAGGGTAGGAGGGAATGAGGGAGGGGGCTATGCCTGGGATTCAAAGTACCTAACCTGTGATCGATATAAAAATAAATATATTTAAAATAAAATAAAATAAATAATAAACATTGAAGTTTTGAAATATGGGAAGAGAGTGTTACTGTAGTTCCTCAGGAATACACAATAATGTTTGCTTTCATTATTTTGTACAAATAAAGGAAGGAAACTTAGCCTTTTCATGGTTTAGAGATAACAGGGTGGAGATTATTGAAATGAGAGATTTTAAAAAAGATAATTCACATACCATACAATTGACCCTTGTAAAGAATACTAAAATATACTTAAGTATATTTAAAGTTTGTGACCATCACTGTAGTCATTTTTAGGATATTTTCATCATCTGAAAATCAACCTGGCACTTTCCTATCTTATTCCTGGGCTCCATATCATTAGTCCTGGGTAAACACTAATCTACCTTCAGTCTCCTATCAATTTCCTGTTCTAGATTTTTTTTTTTTAAACAAGTCCCAATATACCACCCTGGATGGCCTGGGACTAAGTATTCAACTAAGCTGGCCTCAAACTCACAGTCTTCGCCTCATGAGTATTGGAACAAAATATATGTGATATTATGCCTAGCTACTCTGGATATTTTTTAAAAATAGATTCTTACAGAATTTTCCAGTTTGTCTGTTTCAGTTGGTATGTTTTCCAGATTTGTCCTGTTATAACATGAATCAGTGTTTCATTTTTCAGACTGGCAGGTAATACTCCACTGTGTAGTGTTCTGTTGTCTACCATACGATTGTATGATAGCCCATTGTGTGATACTCCTTTGTCCACATATATAATATTTTGTTTCTCATATTTATTCAGTTAATGGACACTTGGAGTGTTGTATGTGGTGATTAATATTTAGTATTGATATATCTTCTGGTAATTTTTGCTGTTAATCCTAAACAGCTGTATACCCAAATCACCACACAGAGACTGGGATTTATTTAATTAACTGAGAACACAATGCTGGGCAATAGTTACTCCATCCTAATCCTTGGATTTCCCATATTATACTTGCTTTTAGTGACATATTAGGTCCAGTCCATTTCTCCAAAATCGTTCCTCTAGCTGGGCTCTCCCGTCTCTACATTTTCTCCTCCCACCTTTTCCTGTTCTCCAGCTCCTCCCCTCTCCCACCTACTTCCTTTCCTTGCTTAGCATTGTGGCTAGTTGCTTTATTTGGAAGTTTACACCAAGTTGAGACAGGATGCTTAGAATAAGTATCACAGTGCAATGTCCAGATTGAAACCAGAGAGAGTGGGCGAGAAATCAGCATTTTAATGAACAAGGGTAAGATGTTTACATTTCAAAAGAACATTATACCAACATTGCAACGTTTCTGCTTTGGAACTAATATGAATATTGTTGCTGAGAATATTTTTATACAAGTTTTTGTGTAGACACAAACCTTTGGTACTCTGATGTACTTCTAGAAGTAGAATTGCTGATTTATATGCTAATTCCATGTTTAGCTTTTTGAGGAACTATCAGAATGCTTTTTCAAGTAGTCAAGCTACATTTTTATATTACTCCTGTTTTTTTGTTTGTTTTATTTTAAGTGCCCTTTTTTTCTTGAATTTCTTTGTGTTGATTTTTGGGAAGCAAACAAACACACAGCTGGCTTCAGAGGGAGGAGACAGCTTTTTTCATGGGAAAAGGTACTGGTTTCAAGTTGGAGCAGGGGCTTAGAGTGAAAGGAGACGTTTCTAAGGTACCATCTAGAAATGAGACTGCCATACTTATACAGGATACCAGGAACTCAGGAATGGTGGGGTGGGAGCACCAAGAAATTTAGAGTATGAAAAAAAGCAGAAGAGAAACAAGCTGTAATAGTTTATTTTGGTTTCTAAAGAGAAGGCTTCAGTAAAAGATGTGGCTGCCCTTTGCTTTGCAACACAGTCTGAAAAGTGGATATTTTGAGGTATGGTTTTTGAGCTGGCTACCTGCTTTTAAGTTCCCTTGGTGGGGGTTTTTACCTCAGTGGCTCTTTTGTGTGTGTGTGTGTGTGTGTGTGTGTTTCCTCTGTGGTACTGTCACTGCTGATTTATCCTATCATTTTGACATTATCTCAAGCTTAATGTGTGAGGAGGAGCAGAAAGGCATAGAGCGCAGCAGGCATGAAGTTCAAAGCTTGTACTGTCACTGCCTTTCGTATTACCTTTGAGGGTAGAAGCAGGAGAGTAGGGTTCTAAGATGTTTCCCTCAAAAGACTGGCACGTTAGGGATTTGACCCAGCAAGAGAAAAGCTGGGAAAACTGCCATGGCATAATCACTCTTATGGAAAATGGGTGCAAGTCTGTTGTAATGAAGGCTGTTAATGTGTGTCTTGTGTTTTGAGATTTTGTTGTTTGTTTGTTTATCTGTCCTGTTGTTTTTGATCAGGAAAGCCTTGAATCTGATTATTTTCTTGTAGAGAGTGTCTCTTCTCTTTGCCCTTATCAGAAAAATGTGGGGAGCATGCGTGTGCATTCACATGCACAGACACAGACACACACACACATAAATACATGAATAAATTTAATCTTTACAATTGGTCTGACAAGATGTTTCATCAGATAAAGGGGTGAATGCACCCAGCAACATGACTTTGACCCCTGGCAGGAAAGAACCTACTGTCAGAGTTATCTACCGACCTCCACATGCATGCTCTGGCATGTGTGTGCTAATAAATACGTTTTAAATCTACTGAGCTTGACATTACTGGAAGAACTCGTAGTTATGTACATGGATTTGTATAACCTAAATTAATGTCTGAATTCATGTCTTCATGGCACTTGGTTTCATGGATCTGGTCCAGGTTAATTCCTGCCACTAGCCCCTTAATCACCCAGACTCCAGATTGCACATGTTCCCAAAGGCCAGCATTATGAGTTTGAAGGTAACTTGTTCATCTTTTTCTTTGTTATGTCATGGACTAAACTTATGCCATTTATGCAGTGATGGTTTTCATATGCTGGCACTGCCCTAAACACCCCATAATTCTAGATAGTAGATCTTTTGTGATATTTTCTTGGTAGTCATGAGCTCTAACCTCCATAGAGTAGCCCCTAGTCAATGATCAATGAAGGATTTTCCAGCACTTGATTTTAGTATAGAAAATGGACTAGTGAAGATTTCCCAACACCTGACCCTTTCAATATCAGCACCTTCACACATTCTGTCTTGCCTCAGCCCCATGGATAACTCTTGATAGAAATGCAGGGCTGGATTTTCTGAAGAAAAAGGATGAAATGGTCAAGTAATAATGATGTATTCTCTTGCAAGCTGGCATTTGATGGTTGTTTATATAAGTACATTCTGAAGAGTAGGTTTCTTCAGTATGACAAGACAATAAAATACCATATACATGCATTAGTAAGTGAAGCAGGAATTGATGCTATACAGAATCTCAAATACCATGACACTGAATAGTCAAATTTGAGAAGATCAAAATCTCCAAAGGCTAAACTTTGAAACTTTATAGTCCCCAGAGATTAAAACCCTCAAGAGTCAGAAAGATGTAATCTGGAGAGGGGCTGGTACTTTCTTGACCACATGTGGTTTGGGTGCCTTGTAGCAAGCACAGTGAGGACCTAGACAACTCTGTGCCTGTGAGGACATTTCCATAGGCTGCTGTGTAAGTTTGGCTGGGTCTTTCCGTAGCTCCCACTACTGGAGATACAAATTACTTGACAATTTCCAAAGTTTGGGTTTTTTTTTTTATTGTTGTTTTGATTTATAAGTTTTTTAAAAATCTTATGAAATTTTTGCAAACTTGACAGTGAGAGTCTGTCATATTATCACTGGCTTTTTGCATATGTGTAAAAATGTTAAAACTTGCTCAATAATGAAGATATTTCTTTTTTATACATCTGCATTTATAATAGATGAAATTTCTCAAGATTTTGGTTCTTTGGGTAGCTGTATATTTGGTGGTGACCCAGTGTAATGAGTAATGAGTACTCGTCTTTTCAAAGGATTTCAGTTATTCTTCCCTATATTTCAGATGGCCACTCTTACAAAACTGCTGCTCACATATGCCAAGAAGTGCTATTTGTTTTAACGATTCATTTTTTGATGTATTCACTTGTGAATATTGTTTGGCTAGATCTTAACTGTTGAACTGTGTTTTGTGTATCTGAGTGATTATGCTTTGAAATCTCTATTTGCCTTTTTTGTGTTTTGAAGTGGTTTCATAAGTAACATCTTTAGTTGTTATGTTTTCCAAATCTTCCTTAAGAGTAGAAATAACTGTGCTTTAAAATGCTTTTCTGTTATTTGTTTGAGGGGTTGCTTTGTTCTTTATCATTTTTAGGAGTGGGTATTGAACCAGTAATTCTTGTGTGCTGAGTAAGTGAGCTATAACTACCCACTCAAAGAATTTTTAAAATTAATTTTATGAGAATCATATTTGCAATTTTGTCCTTTAGGAATTTGGGACATTAGGGATTCTGGTATTTGAGGTCTTCAGCATTTGGAAATATGGTTTGGTGATTATGTTCTCACCCACCCTTATGATTCCTATCTGGATAAGGTGACTATATTAATGACTTTTCTTTCATTAGGATATTAAGCCATGAAGAACTTTCTAGGCTTACAGTTTCAGAGAGCTAGGAGTCCAGCAGAGAACTTTCTTCTTAAACCTCAAGCAGGAAACAAACAGAGAAGCCTGGGAATAAGAATGTTTTTGAAATTTCAGAGCTCACTCCTACTTCCTCCAGCAAGGCCACACCTTCTAAGCCTAACCAAACAGTGCCACCAAGTTGAACCAAATACAAATACATGAGCCTATGAAGGCCAGTCTCAGTGACTTTTTGGCCTTTATATATGTATATCAGAAGGATTATTTTACTAATGTATGTGGGTAAAGCTAGTCTATGAGGCCCTTCCACTACCACGTTCTTGTGTAAATATATGTACACTGAGCAGTGCTAAGGAGGAACAAACACAAGCCCATCAGCTGTAAGTCTACTTGATTCTTATCAGTTTAGGAATGTGTGTCTGCAGCGAAAGGGAGTCCGTAGACTCTGCTCCCTTTATTCTCTTCGTGTTTGGGTGCCTGGCTTTCTGAATTTATATTCACTCTAGACTTTTCTTCTTTAGTTTTCTTGGCAAAGACTAGACCTAATTGAGGTAGAAACGCCATTGCAACATCTGATTTGCTGCTTCTCCTTTTCTTCTGTGACTAGGAGTCTTCAAGAGCTTCTCGATTACCCTGGTGAAGATGTTGAGGAGACCTTTTGCCTCAACTTCACGGTATGTGTTCCCGTGTTTTTGACAGTGGGTGGGCGTTCTTTGTGGTGATGATGAATCATAATTAACGTTAGATTTGTGACAAAACAACCAAGGGAGAGACTTTCTTGAGTCAAACTATTTTAGTCATCCTATCTTGAATTCATAACTGTGTTGCAGAGATGAATCTGTATTTATCTATGCACTTAGGGAACTTACAAAGCATTAATCGTCTTGCTTTTGACATGTAGAAGCTATTATTTTCTACATTTCGTGCCACTTTCTTCTTGATTCCGTTTAATGGTAACTCCATAACTTAAAATGTTTTTAAATGTTGATATTTTTCTGACTCAGATTTTTATTATACCCCCAATTTCCTGTAAAAGCAGTCATTAAATTACATTTATTCCTAGTTTCCCTTGAGTCATTTGGGTTCTACGAAGACAAATGTCAGTTAACAAAAATGAAAACACACATTTCTCTGCTTTAAACGAAGGTGTGCCGAGAAAGCTATGGGGTGGTAGAACAGAAGAAGCTGATACCTGGGGGAGACAGAGTGACCGTGTGCAAGGATAACAGGTTAGTCCTGAACTTGGGCTACTGAAGATGTGGGCAGTGTATTTTTCTGAAGTTTGATGTTTCAGTTTAGGATTGAAATTTGTCTACGGAGAAAATTAGGGCAATAGAACTTGAAGATCAGAGAAAATTTTTAATCGCAGGGCAAACCATAGGTTTTAGCGGACATCTTTTTAGCTGCAGATGTGCATCTTTTTGCCTTTGATGCTGATAAGTCACTAAGTCACATAAACTTTTTGCTTTCAGATATGTCATCTGTCAAACAAAGATGATAAAAATCACCCTACCTACCTTATGGGCTAGTTGCATGTATACGGTAATGTATAGGAAGGTGTTTTGATAGTTGAATAGCTCATGGTTTCTCCTATCCCAAAAAATGCCTATTGCTACAATGCTACAAAACATGTACTGAGTAAATAAACACTGTTGGTGTGTAGGAAAGAGAGGCTGACTCAGAGCCTTCCTTGCTACACTTTCACAACTAATTACTTTTCAATGCTGAAAGCTGTTAGGATTTCCACCTCGCAGTAAACAAGCAATTAACTCCATTCCAAAGAGCAGCTTCACGCTTGTTAACCCAGCTCAGGTCTGATCTGCACTGTTGTGATAATCAGACTTAGCACTGTTACTATACACAACATGAGAAGAATTAGTGAAAGAATAAAGATTTCCACTCACAGTCATGAGCTGGTAGAGCATCATTGGTAGTACTATGGTTCAGGAAAGCTGCCCCTCCCACAGGAGGCAGGCATGCAGAGAGGCTGGAATAGGCCAGGAGCAAGATTCATCCTTCAGTGATAAGCCCTAGTGACCCACTTCCTCCTTTAGGGCCCCCTCTTCACAGCCCCATTAACAAGAACTCTTGAATGGATTCGCCTGTTGATAAAGGTAGCACTGTTGCGATCTGCTCACTTTTTAATAACACCACAAGCTAGGGCCTGTGGTTCTTCTCCCGCCTGTGTTACACTCTTAATGTGGATCAAAGTCCCTTCTGAAATGAATATCTTATTAACTATTATCAGCTGGGTAGGTCAGAGTAAGGTAGAGAAAATAACGTGGGATCTTTAGAAAAAACAAAACACACACACACACACACACACACACGAGTATCAGAATATCACAGTGGTGACTTAATATTTTTAAGGTAAGATTTGTGATTCTGGTTTGAAAATTTAGCTGAGTTTTCAGGATGAATTATCTTGTTAGATGAAGCTTTAGTTTTCTTACTCTAAATAATTGTGAAGCTGCAGTCAGAGAACCTGTGTACTTCACTCTGTCCAAGCGATCTACCTTTATTTCCTTCCCTTGCAAAGAGAAAGAAATGATAGAAAAACTGACAGTCTTTTTTTTTTTTTTTTTAGCATTTTGCAAAAGAGCTAGAAGATAGTACAGATTTGATAATCATTAAGCTGAAATACTTGGGACCAAACACTTTAGTGTTCTGTGTCCAGACTTGGGTATATTTACATAGAATTCAACAGCTGAGCATCCTTAATCTAAAAATACAAAATTGGAGACATGATAAGCAAGACATGTTGAGGAAGTTTCAGATACTGGAGCATTTTAACTTCTGGGTTAGGGTTCATGTTGCATGGTGACATATACTGTGACCGTTTCTGTAATATGAACCTTCCATATGATCCAGGATGTGTTGTCTTTGGATGTGATAGCCCTGCCACCAGAGTGTTGAATACAGAGCAAAAGTGGCCTCAGACAATCAAGTTACTTTGGTGTCTTTGTTGTGTCTATTGCTACAAGGAGACACCATGACCACGACAGATCTTATAAAAGAAATCATTTAAGTAGGGACTTGATTACAGTGTCAGAGAGTGAGTTATGGTCATCATGTGGCAGGAAGCAAAGTTAGTGGCTCTGGAACAATACTTGAGAGCTTTACATCTTGATCTACATGCAATAGGCAGAAGGAGAGAGAGAAGAACAGAGTGTATCAGGGCCTGCCATGGCCTTTTGAAACTTCAAAGCCCACCCCCAGTGACATACTTCATGCAACAAGGCCACATCTCCCAATCCTTCCTAAACAGTTCCACTAATCCACATATGAGCCTACAGAGGCCATTTTTATCAAACCATGTAGCTCTGGAATTCTAGTCTTAACTCAGGTATTTTATAATCATTAAAAACCTTTATTGGATAAGGGACCAAAAAGCAGGTCCTTTATCTTTGTAACACTGGTATTTTTATTAGCATTTAATAGCTTATTCTCGGGATATCTTTTCCTTTGTAAGAACAAACTTAGTATTTATGGAAGATTTATAAAGCAAATATTGCTTATAATTTGGTTCCAATTATTCCTTTTCCTTCTACTTTTGGTCATTGAGTTACAACAAATGCATGTGCATCTGTAGATACATATACAAAATAGCCATATGACACAGTGTGACATTTTGGTCTATGACAGACCATATATGGCACTGTGATCTCCTAAGATTTTAAGCCATCATAATGTCACAACGTGGCACCTCACTCATATGGCAATGACTGTCCTGTCAGTTGCATGCAGGAATGGCACCCAGGAAACATAATGCATGATGGTGAACAAGTATGTTACCCGTTTTTATATTTGCCATATTGTTTGCCTATGATTATTTTTAGAGTGTTATGGACCAAAACAAACAAAAACAAAAAACCCTATAGCTCTTTCCCCAATGGGAGTAAGACATAGTAAGAGCCAAATGAGTGAACAAGGCTTGTGAGTTCCTCACATCATCACATCAGGTTCCATGTTTCAACAAAGCAATTTAAAAACATACTGGTAAAAACCTCAGAGAGATGGGTTACAGCAAGGTGGGAGGAGGTCTTTCATAGGCTTCACTCATATGCTGTCTGATGACTTCCATCTGCTAAGTTAATAACATTCCAAAGGTTATTTTTTGTTTGTTTGTTTTTTTCTGTTGGTCCCAGAATGGTAGGCCCAACATTTTCTTAATCTCAGAATGATTTAAGGGTTAAGTCTAGCCCAAGATAAACTTCACTTAGGCAATGGACTTATTCTAACCTCTCCAGATCACTAAAGTTCAAGTCAGTCATTCAGATTTTGCAGATACAGCTTTTTTTTTTTCTGGGAATTTTTCTTCTCTGCCACACTGGCAGCCACCTAAAGCATCAAGTGTGTGTCTGTGTAGTCCTGTGTAAGAATGTATTTTCAAGCTCATACAGTGATGAAGTAACTTAGGGGTGTGTTTCATACAAGGCATCCCCAAAATGCATGGTTAGATAGTCTTTAATCTTTCATAAGATGTCTCTTACCTTTTGTATTAACTTGGTCTCAGACTAGAGTGTGTGTTCATGTGTGTGCACACTTGGGTAGATAGTAGCCTGGGAAGGGGTGAGGGACTAGCTCAAGCTCTGGTGAACCTGCACAGTGCTGTATATGTTTGATGTACTTGAAGGCAGTGAAAAGCAATCTAGCTCAGGACAGGCAGTTTGTAATATAGTCTGAAGTTGAGGCAATTTTAGGCATCTACAAATCCTTTCCATACTGTTATTAATTTCTCTCAAACTTTTCCTATTTAGCAGACATTTCTCTGAATCAGCAGCTCAGTTGAGTCAAGGACTGCAAGATGAACTGTGTGGAAATACTGAAATATAACTTTATATAGGGAGACAAGCAGTTCTCATGCCACCATAACGAGGCTAGGGAAGACTAAACTGCCGTGGTTTAATCTGAAGACAGTCAGAAAAGTCATTTTAAGCAGATGCACTTCCTCGAGGGATAGATCTGTTAACAGATGTAGGTCCTAAACTACTAACACTTGGATTCCAGGAAATGGAGAAGAGGGGACAATAATTTTGTACAGTGATGGATAAGCCTTAGTTGTTGCTTCAAACAAAGAGTGGAGTATTGCTGGGGGAAGCTTCACGTGTCCAGCTTATGTGGCTTGGTGGGGGGTTCTATTGTAAAAGGTATGGGACGTTAGAGAAGCGAGATTTCCTCACCTCAGTGGTGAGAAGTCACTGCTGTTTTGTAAGCAGAGAACAGCTGTGTTACAGAAGTGGGTCCAGGGTGTGCTGTTCACTTTGCTTTATCTTCTTCACCATTTATTTCGTTTGCTGGAACCTGTGCCCTAATGCGTGCTGTTGAATCCCCAAGTGTTTCACAAAATGTCTACTGTGGGATGTTCTAAGAGTACCAGAAAGATTGTACATAAGCCTAAGAGTAGTAACAACACACTCAACTCCATTTCATCCCATGGACTCTCTTAATGCAGGTTACTTTAGTGGCTCCTAAAGTTGCAGGGATTTCACACAACCAGTGAGCGAGCAGTCAGTTCTGGAGCAAACATGAACTGGCAGTCCTCTAACCCAATTCATTTCTTCCGTTGTTTGATGGACAGTATCAGTATATCCCACAAGCTGAGGATTCAGGTGTCAAGACTCTCCTAACCACTCTCAGGCACCAGTTGCCTCCAGGATGTTTAACCTTTGCTTCTGACTGGCTTGTAGATTAAAGTGCCCGTAATCCCTACCTCCGGTTCTATTGCTATGCTTCAGGGACTTAAAATTTTCAGGGAATTATAGTTGCCTTTAAGAAAAATACATTACACAGGGTCCACATGGAAGGACACCTCAGATGAGATGTGGAAGAAGTGTCCCTCAAGTTGTATCCTTCTTTAGGAACTCCCACGCAGTAAGCTGTCCAGGAGCTGTCTAAACCCTTTCCTTTTGGAGTCTAATGGAGAGTCCATTTTATAGACATAGAAGCCTGTCCAACTATGTAGACAAGTTGTGGATACTAAGCTACAGTCTAATGCTAGCATACTGAGAATGAGTTCTACTTAGGTTTTTCCTGGACTATGTAGAATTTCTTCTTCTAGAGTATAAGGGAGAACCCCTTTGAAATGGAGTTCTTGTGACCTTTTATGGGGCAAGTTTGGTTAAAGAATTATGGATTGTTGGACTATGTAGAATTTCTTTGTCTATAGTATCAGGCAGAACCCCTTTGAAATTGAGTTCTTGTGACTTTTTACAGGGCAAGGTTGGTTAAAGAATTATAGGTTGTTGTTTTTTTTAGTGTCAGGCATGGAACCTTGGGCTCTGTCAATAGTCAATATTTGCTCTTAGGGCTCCCTTGGATAAAAGTACTAGAGGAATACAAATTCCATTTAAATGATTTACATGTATCCAAGAACAAGACTGTCTGTGGCCACTTGCTGATGTCTACCTCAGCGAAGTCTCTCTATAAGTGGTAGTCTCATGTAGATGACACTCTACTGCATCACTCCTGTGATTAATGTTTTTTATATTTCATAGCATGTGTTATTACCACTAATGGAACAACAACAAAAAAGACCTTAAGTTGGTGCAATTAAATTCTTGCTTTGTTCTAAAGGGCATCTAAATTCTATAGAGTGAAGCTCTTGAACATTGGTGAAAGGTGCAGTCTTTAAGGTCCACATTGTATTTGTAGTGGATTGTTACAGGAACGAACAAAAATGAAAGCATCAGTCATGCTTCCAGAGTGCTTTCCATGCTTCAGGCACTCTCTTAAGGACCTAACATGTACACCTTCCTGCTTTGCAGATGATGAAATTGAAACACAGAGAATTATATCATTTGGGCCAGCTATACAATTAGAAGAAAAGGCATTCATTCATGGCCTGTGGTCTAGGAGTGCAACCTGCTACGGGGAGCCCACAGTAGAGCTTGAGGGTTCCTGTTCTCTCCCCTAGGGGAAAAGGTGCTGGAGACTTTACTGTTCTCTTGTTTGGGGCAGATTGTATAAAAAGAAAGCTGGTGTAGTTAAAAGAGTACTATAAATGTGTGAAACTGAATGTCTGAATTTTGAACCAGGGACTGCAGTACAGCATTTAAGATGTGGTAAAGCCATCGAGAGCAGAGCATGATGCACACCTTTGCTTCCAGTGCTCAGGAGGTAGAGGCAGGCAGATCTTTGTGAATTTTAAGCCAGCCTACGTAGTGAGTTCCAAGATAGGCCAGAGCTATATAATGAGAACTTGTCTGGAAAAAAAACAACAACAAACAAGCAAGCAAACAAAACAACAACAACAAAAACCTCATGTACACTTGTAGTATTGTGTAGTCTGCTATATAAATGTATTTTCTTTGGATATTTGGTTTGTTTGTATGTTCTTTTTTTTATTACTTTCTCTGTATTTTTTTCAGTCCTCCCCCATTTATATTAAAATTGTTACAAACATCATTTCTATAAAAAAGGATTATTTTTGCCTTTCAAAAATTGCTTTTTAATGGTAAAATTTTGAGGATAAAATTTAAAAGTATGGTATTTTGAATCTGTTGACAAATATTTTTACTGGGTTGATTATATTAATGAATTGTACCAGGTTATTTATTTTTATTGGCGCCTAAGAATGCCTATTTTGCTTGGTCTTCAGAGTATCATTAAAATATTTGCATTTCTTTTATACATAGGCTACTTTAAAGATTCTGCACAGCACTGATCTATTCTAATGCTGTGTGAACTTGTAAAATACTTTTTAAAATATGATTTAGGGATAGTGTTTGCACAGTACTGTATATATCTGAAATTTCTACTTTTAAAATGGTTTTATGTTATATAAGTTTCATCTCAATAAAAGCAGCATTTGCTTATATGTATGTACAGTGAAGAAGCGCCAGTGCATGCATGTGTGTGAACCTGCAGACAGAGCACTGAGCCGACACTATGAGCCTTGAAGTGCTGCAGATTTCTGTATCACACTCTGAGATCATGCACTGAACAGATAATGTGTGCTGCTGGCTACGCTGTGCTTTACTCAGTTTGGCCTGTCAAGGGTTAAAATGGTTTACTGCAAAGCAGCAATTTACTTGCCTGAGGAGATAGTGTCCTGCTGACATTACAGTGCAGCCATGACGCACTATCAAATAAGTAGCTCAGGAGACACACATTTAGGATCAGCTCAGTGAGAAAATGAAATTGACATCCATCCTAAACATCCCTGATGACCAGAAAAAAAACTGTGCTAATCATATACATATATATTATAAAATAAAGCCTGTTGGCCATAGCACACATCTGCAACACGTATGTCTCCAGCCTTGCCAGAGCCCTGCTTCACCTAGTGCTGGGCATAGGAACACATCTTCCTGCCCAGTATTCCCTCTTTTAAATGATCAGCCCAAGTTCTTTATGTGAACCTTTTACAGTAGTAATTTTTATATGATTTGTCAAACTATTAAGGCCATTCACTTTTTGTTGTCTATATCTGTTATAGATATAATTCACACTACTTGTTTGTATTTGAAGAGTATATGTTCAAAACTTGATTGTTTTCTAATTATTCGTCTTGTATTGTCTGTTTATTTCTTTTGGCTGTATGTCTCCTAATTCTTATTCTGTATCTAATAATTGATAAATGTATTTTTGATTAAAAATGTTTCTTTGAGTCTATTAAAGTCTTAACTTGTTTCTAAATTATTGATAGCTTTCTCAGCTAGTCTTATGAGTAAACAGCACAGAAATTGTATTAAATTCCAGATCCTGCTTGGGCTTTAAATTGAATTGTGATAAATTATAAATTAATTTCAGAAAAATTAATGTTTTGCTAATCTTCTAAGTCAGGGGCTTAGTTTTTATCACATAAATTATACACATTTTTGTTATAGGCTCACTTATGTTTATGTGTGTATATATTATTGCTAGTGTAAAAGAAATCTTACATATTTTAATGCCTTGAATTAATTATTGATTTTATGTATTTATCTGACAACCAATCAATTCATCAAATTTTTACATAATGGTTTTTTAGTTGATCCTCTTGGGTTTTCTAAATCTAATAATCATATACCTACAAAATAAATTTTCCAATGATTAGACTATTTATATTTAGTTATTTTTAAAATTATACTAGACTTAGAGAAATATTAAATGGCAGCCTCTCCATTTCTGAAGATGAGTGAATATTAACTTTCATTCCTTTTATTCTTATTAAAGATTATGATTATGATGATCATAATATATATAATAAATATATTCCTTCAGTTGGGTTGGTCCAGCCATAAGGAAGATTACCACTACCTTTAAGTTGCTTGTAGTCATCTGTTGTCATTAGCAACTGGTGAGCATTGCTCTCCATTTCCAACGTCGTCATCAGATTTTGCTGCATTATGATTAACCCTTGCAGCAGATGGAAAAGAATGGCGTCTGATGGTTGTGTGTGTACGTGTGCATTTATGACGTCACATTAAAGTCTTACCTTTTCTGAGAGAAAACTGAAACCAGTTTTTATGTGGAGGAAAGAAAAAAAAAGATAGTTTTTTTTAATGTCCTATGTTTCTGAGTGAAAAGCCATATATTTTTCTGATAATAAGAAGTCACCAAGGTAGAAATTAATAAAGCTACCATTTTTCTGTTGTGTAGCAGGATAAGAAGAGAGTTGAATTTTCTATCAGGGTCCTTTGTCTTTATTTTAACAATAATAGCTGGAAATTATTCCTAGGTGTCAGATATTGCTGTATGGGCTGTAAGTGTATGAACTCATTTTTTCTTCATAGTAAGTGCGAGGAGGGACTGTCACCACCCGCGTCTATAGATGAGAATACAGGCAGTCAGAATTACAAGTCTTTATTTTTTGAAAATACTGTTTTCTTAACACCACAGTGATAAACAACTTTATGTTTGTATTTCTTTACAGAACATTGGTTCACAGATAATTCAAAACCCACAAAGAAGCTAAAGGCCTTTACATTAAATGTCTTTTCTCAAAAGTCCTTCCTGTATGCCATTCTGTCCTCAAGCAATAAAATTTGATTATGCACCATTTAATATGTCACATTTACATAGCAAAATAATGAAGGCACAGCTAATACAAGCAAACTTAAACCCTTTCTATTTCTGAGCTGGGGATGGGATACACACTTGGATTGACTCTTCAAGTATATATTTTTCCAAAACATTAGCTTCATTGAGGAATTCTGATGGTTTCACAGCTACTTGCTAAAAGCTACAAGACAAAAAGACTTCACAAAAGGTCAAACTGCTAACACTGGACACACATGCTTCACAGAATTGCTACATTCTACATCTCTTCAAGTAAATTATATTTCTAAAATGCTATAAGGTGATTTAATACTTAAAACATCTGGGGTAACTTTTACGATTTTGTAAACAAACACTGCCAAGAAAACAGGTAACATGAGACCATAACAAATGAACACATGTTGACAATATTGTACATGTAATACACCCTCTTTTTTGGAACCATGTTCTTTCTGTAATTTCAAATATTCAAAACGTTTTCACAACTTGAAATGGCAGTTTCCCTAGCCTCAGAAACAGTAAGTCTCATAATGTCAGTCCACACTTCCTCCATGCCAAGTCTCCTCTGGAGTGTAAAGCTGATGTCTGGGTTTGCAAAAGCAAAGTCTTAAAGATGACGTCGTTCTCGGGTTCCTTTTTCTCTGCTCTGGAAATGTAAGGAAACTGAAGAATTAAGAAGCGTTGAGAAGAGTTCAGTCTTAGCTTGGGTGTTCAGGTGTGGTGTGATGAATGGATTTCAACATGTGACGCACTTCAGCTCACATCTACCTGACAACCGTTCATCAGTCTCAAGTCCATTTTTCACAGAAGAGCAAGGAGAAAAAAAATAAGGGTAATTAGGCTTTTTTTAAAAACGTCTTTTGGCATCTGTTTTACACAAGTAAAAGTCAGATTAGAAACGGGCTAGCCAGAATCTGCGTGATTAAATTTAATTTTAGGAATGTCAGAATAGATTCACATTGTATTTTGGGCAAAACCTGAGCCTTTTAAAGTCTGCCGACATCGGAAATAAAAGGGGTAGGGGAGTTATCACCTGTCAGCTGCTGTGCTCACTTCTTGGCGGAGTCAGGACCCCCAGTTGCGCCAGCCGCAGCCTCCTCTTCTTCCTCCTCGTCGTCATCTTCTTCATCGTCATCTTCATCATCATCTCCCTCCAGGGTCCACGCGCAGCCCTCCATCTCTCCGGTGAGCTCCTGGATCTTGGCGAGTAGGGGCTTGTAGATGTCATTGTACTTTTTCTCCAGAGCCTGGAATTCCTTGTCAAATTTGGCCTCTATCTTATCGCAGCGCTTCTGCAGCTTTTTGAGCGCCAGAACCCGGCACTTGACAGAATTGGGCAGGCTCTCGATAAACTCGTTTTTGGGCTTGGGCGCGTTCTCCGCGGGAGCCTGTGGCGCCTCAGCCGCGGGCGCAGCGGCACTGTCAGCGGCTGCGGCTTCCTCGCCACCCTGGGCTCCCTCCATTACCTCGTCTTCGGCACGGCTCTCAGCGGGTCCCTGCTTCTCGGGGTCGGCCATGGCTAGTGCTCAGCTCGGCTGGGCTTCTTTGCCGCAGTGGTCTGGTAGTTGCGCAGTCTGCGACAGAGCTGGTCCAGGAGGTCCTGCAGCTGTGACTGCGGCTGGTCCAGAGTGAGTCTGAGGATGCGGCAAACGCTGACGGCTGTGGTGACGTCCGCGCAGCCGCATCGCCGTTCGCGGCAAATGAATGGCTGCTCACTATCAGCTGATGGCTGTGCGCACAAACTGCACCAAATTGTTGCTATGCTACTGTCTCCAAGGTCTCCAAAACCTGCTGCGTAGACACTCAGCCCCCGGCATCTGCCCCCACCCCTGTAGAACTAGCTAGAACCAGCTCGAGGCTGAGACTGTATTTTTCCATACCTGTTTATACAGCTCCGTTCTGTTTACTCCGTGCTGCCCCTCCCATCTCAGCTCTCTAAATCCGCAATGCACCTGTTAACTTCTGTCGGAAGTGCGCCATAGCAGATGCTGTTCAGCCTTGGTTATGGGTTTCTTCCTTTCCAAATCTTGATTGCGTCTTAAATTCACTTCCAGAGAATGGAAATGCGGGTGAACCATTTTCCTCCTACTCCTTTGCAGACCATCTTGGATTATTAGAGCAGCCAGGAATCTCTTTTACACCTAGTTACATATATCCTGGTGGCAAATTGTCAAGGAGGGACCTTGGAGTTAATTCTGTAAGAATTTATATAGGAAATTTCTGCATTGTGAGCACCCTGGTAACGTTGCCAAAGGGTCCACACAAGCACCTATGAAAATAAATAAATGAGGGTGAGCAAAAGAAAACCAAGGCCCTAAGGGGTGTCCAACCTGTGACATTGTGGTAACAGGCCATCATCTACAAATGTGTAGGAACCAATTCATAGTTTTCTTGGGAGGCACACTTGGGAGGTTAGACTTGATCCTAAGGGCCAGGGGAAAAGAGATCATTTTACTACATCGTGAAAATCATGTGTTTGGTCCTACTCTTCCTTAGTGATCTACAGATGTGCATATAGCCATTTGTCACCAAACATTGTCAGTTCACAATCTGCTCTTTGAGTCTGCTTGTTATTTGCATGTGAGAACACTGAAAAAGTCCATAAGTATTAAACTTTTTTTTCTGATAATCAAATGATTGGACACTTCAATTTTTTTACCCATGCAAGTCAGAATTAGAGGACTATTTATTTATTTACTTATTTAGCTGGCCCAGGCTAGCCTCAAACTCCTGATCATGATGACCTTGAACTCAGTTCCTTCCTGCCTCAGAGCTTCTTGAATAAAGGTCAGGGCACAAATCTTAAATGGTCCTAGGAGATGCCTTTATTACCCATTTAGGTGGTTTTCTTTCCCTGTATTGGATCTTGCCAGAGTTTTACACATACGAATTTTGTAAGGAATTTTTATCTTTTTGTTCTTAGACATATTAAATTAATTATATGTAAATCATTTAGTTCTGGTACATCATACGCACTGGACATTTTTTATAAAATTACTGCATTAACATGCAAAAGATAATTATGCATGATTCCTTCAAAACTAAATATCTATCTCTGATCAAAGGAAGTAAATATTTACAAAATGCATTTTCAATGCATTTGTGAGTCCTTCGGTTTATTTTACTTCCCAGTCCCTTATTATTTTTTAAATTACATATGTCCTTATGTTTTGAAGGAGTCCATGGTATGAATGTATGTTGGCTGTAGTCTTCCAACCAACCAAGTGTTTCTAGGGATTTAACCCAGGTCTTCAGGCTTAGGAGCTTATCTGCTGAGCCCACATGCTGGTCTTCTTTCAAACCTTATTATTATTATCATTTTCTTCAATCTAAAGATCCTAAACTTAGTAAAATTCAGCTTTTGGGGACTGTTTCCACAAACAAATGTGTTCATGTAAGCACCATGGTAGTCAAGACTGAGAATAGTGACTTTATTGGCCTAAAATACTCTTGGGGCGCTTCCCCTACAGTATACAAGACACAGTGACCAGTTTATTCCCTTAATGATTCTGTTTGTTTGTTTTGCTTTGTTTCAGGAGACAGGGTTCCTCTTTGTAGCCCTGGCTATCCTGGAACTCTCTCTGTAGAACAGGCTGGCCTTAAACTCACAGAAATCCCCCTGCCACTTCCTCCCAAATGCTAGGATTAAAGGTGTGTGCCACTATCTCCTGGCTTAAAATTTGTTTGTTTTGTTTATTAAGATGGGTTTCTCTGTGTAGCTCTGCTGTCCTGGAGCTTGTTCTGTAGATAAGGCTGTCATGAAATCAAAGATCCACCTGTCTCTGTCCCTGAGTGCTGGGATGAAAGGTGTTCTTGTACTGGTTCTGACCATGTCAGAAACAGCCCTCATTCCCTTTCTGGGGGACCCACATGAGGACCAAGCTGTCCATTGGGTATAACTATAGGAGCCTAAGTCCATTCCATGCGTGGTCCTTGGTTGGTGCTTCAATCTCCACAAGGTCCCCTGACCCCAGGTTAGTTGATACTGTTGGTCTTTTTGTAGAGCTCCTGTCCCCTCCAGGTCCTTCTATCCTTCCCCCTTAATTCTGTATTTTTAAAATTGTCATGAGTGAAATCACATGTAGGGTGTGGAGTCTGTCAATGGAAGCAAATGTATTTGCTAGTCATCTGGATTTTCATGTATATTACAGATTTGCTCTATTGTATTTTTGAGAAATATTTCTAATCATGTTATTTCCAGTTTTAAAAAAGTATGAATAATACTGCTGTGAACATATGTCTATAGATTTCTGTATGAACACATCTTTATTTTACGTAAATACCTACCAGCAAAATTGCTGGATTATTTGGCATATTTAACTTCATAAACAGCTGCCGCACTCCTTATATATGGCTATGCTAGTTTGCTTTCATACAAGTAATGCATGAAAAGTTATAGTTGTTCTACATGTTTTCTTTTGAGAGAGAGTCTTTATATACGATACCAGTTTGTATGCCAGACCTGGTATTCACCAGCATCAGCATCTTCACTTCCGGGATTACAGTGTTCCTGGTATCCTTAATGATGAATGATTCTGAACATTTACCAATGTGTATTTGCCATTCTTACATTCTTCTTTGATAAAGTAGATTTAATTCTGTTACTTATTTTCTACAATTTTTTATACTGAGTTTTAAGTATTTTATGTTTCTGGATACAAGGTCTTTGTGAAATATGTATTATATAAATATTATCTAAGCTAACTTTTTAGTTTTAAAATAGAAATCAGAAGTAGCCTTTAAATAAGTGGACAAAAAAATAAATAAATAAAAGCCCGGTTCTTCACAGCAGTAGCCCACTCTTTGCTATCAAGTTCTATATTAGTTGTTTTCCTGTTGTTGTAGTAAAATATCATGACTACAAGCAACTTATAGGAGAAAGAGTTTATTTTGGCTTATGGCTCCAGTGACATAAAAGTCCGTCATGGCATGGCATCAGGAAACAGCGGGCACCACAGCTGGAGTAGGATGCTGAAAGCTCACATCTTTACCTTTAAGCATGATGTAGAGAGAGTGACCTGGAAGTGGTACAAAGCTTTGTCATACTTCTCATTGACTTCCTTCCTTCCGCAAGGCTGCATCACCTAAACCTCCCCATGCACCAACTACTAGGGACCAAATATTCAAATACATGAGCCTATGGGAAATTTTCATTCAAACCACCATATATTTGTACTATATTTACAATGTTGTTTGTCCTCCTTTGAAGTTCCCAACAGTCTTTCTCAAATTCATGACCTCTTTTTCTTTATTTTTGAGGTAGGTGTGTGTGTGTGTGTGTGTGTGTAATATACAAATGTAACCTGCTGAGTCTATTTAGGATTGCCATTCCATCTTTTCAGCTTGAGTTCACTTCAGTATTTCCATCTCTTTATTGAATTCAGTTTTCAAATCATGAATGGTCTTTGTTCATTCAATCACACGTGTGTGTTCTCATGCACATTACTTGGGTAGTCATTGAGGTTTGTTTTGCTTATGTTGTCTTTAAATTCTTTAAATTGTTTGATGAAGATTATGATTGTTCTTTTACATTCGGTGCCCTGGGGTTCATCTGGGTATGTTTCATTAGTGAACATTTCCATAGTACTGGTATAATTGAGGGGATTTTTACTGTCTTGGCATTTCATACTTGTGGTGTTACTATGAGACCTGGGCATGCAGATTTATTTTATTCATAGGTTGTGTTTCGGCTCATGATTTGAGTTTCTAGGCTGCCTGTTTAGAGAAATGTTGTTCTTAATAAAAATTGGTGTTGGGCTATATAATATTTATTATTTGCCCTATGACTATCACAGTAGTATTATTTAACCCGCTATCACAATCAAATGAAAACCAGATACCTGTTAGATTTTACAGTTTCCTTATTTATCTTGGGCTGGGTAGCTGCATCACCTATGTTGTCTCAATAACCTCACCATCCACCTCCCAGCCCCTAGTGCCATCCGCCATAACAATTGTTGTCTGGGCTACCTCCCATCCATAATCTTATAAATACTTGCTTGTAATCTTCATCTAGGCCTTTCCACAACATTATTAGAGTCCTTCCACCTGGCCCATGTGGTTTCTTCTCCACACTAACCCATCTTGGCATCCTCCTTCTTCCTCTCTTCCTATCTGTCTATCCCATGATTCTCCTGAACCCAGAGCCAAGGAACCTTAGCCACACCTACCCCATTCAGCCCTGCCCAGGTTTAGGCCTTTATCGACCAATCAGGTATAATATCTTAGGCAGGTTTATACAAACAAGGATAGGTGTATTCAGGCAGTAACCAGATCTTGAGGGCCAGTAATTAGCATTGAAATACAAGCATCTGACCAACCCCAGCAATTCCCCTTTTCTGTGTAAATAAAAAGGACATTTTTATACAGTAAGAATAATTATGAAACAATTATAAAAAACCAGTAGGTAAGATTGATATATATCTTGAAGAAAATATCTGTTCTGTCTAAGAAATTCTTAGATTTTTTATCTGTTATTTTTATTATAGTTCATATATATCAATCTAAAATCATCTATCTAAACCTAAAATATCATTTTAATTCTTAAACAATTAAGCTAATTGTAAAACTATGACTATCTAGACTTTAACCCCATCAGAGACCTGAGAAGGAATAAAATTAATTACCTGAGCAAATAGGAAGTCCATACTAGAAGCTTAAAAAAAAATGACAAAGACAGTTTGTTGCCCAAACAGCCATCTAAAACTCTCTATTATATTTAGCCTTTTGGCCCAGTACCTTTGGTCTCGACATATATGTCTTGGTAGAGTTTGGCTGTCGACTTGGCCTGCATAATAAGCTTTCCAATTTTAAGCAAAATTCTGTCTTTCCTAAAGAGAGGGCATTTTCTTTGCCTAAGCGGCTGGCTTGCCATATTTAAAGCCATGTCCATGAGGAGGTTTTTTGATGCTCATTATCTTCTCTGAGGAAGGCTGGGTGCTGCCAAGGAGATGACATGTCTCATTGTCAAACATTTTTAAATGTCATATTCTGTAAATCTCTAAGGTTTTTGAAGGCTTCTATTTATCTCTATGTAATATATCTATCTATAGAATCATATCTACCTGTTAAACCTAGGATATATATTTTTGTGATAAATTAGACTACTGTCTGACATGACCATGAGTTGATTAGCTGACAATTAACTTGCATTACCTAATATCCTAAATAGTTTTTAATAGCAGTTTTAAAAGTATTGGAAGCAAACCTTAAATTTGTGTCAGTATACTAAAATTTATTCTAATGTATCAAAAATACTTATTTTTGCATTACTATAGATAATCCTACACTAAAGAGTTAAAAATAAACTTATTTGAGAATAACAAAGGCTTAAGTTGAGGAGTAGATACAATATTCTACCTTTTGTTTTATCATTCCTGTAAGATATTCTAATATTTTTTATTAGCATTAGAAAAAAGAAAAAAGAGTGAAATCCCTGAGTTTAACTTCATTTTCTCTCTGAATAAGACCATTAGTAACTTAAAATAAACTTTCAATGACAATAAACATTCATAGTTCAAGAAAACAACCAAGAACCTACCCAACCCTCTTAAGGGAAATGGGATGTCCTCCTCGTGGGTTTCTTCTAGCTGGTTTTTGGGGTGAAGGAGTCCTATTTTGGGTACCAAAGGAAATTGGGGAAAATGATTAAGTAAGCTAGCATTAACATTTGTGGTCCAGTCTATAAATGTTGAGAAATTTCAGGCTAAATAGAAGTCCTATTTGGAACAGTCTGAAATGCTGGACCAATTGAGATCAGTAGCTTTTTTTTTTTTTTTTTTGAAGCTGTTTTGGCAGCTGGCTCTGATGAAGAACAACATCTGAGGTGGTTGAAGCTGGGAAGCTGAAAAATGACGGTGCTGGAACAGATGTGTCAGCATTGCAGTATGCTGGACTGATGAATCTTGTCAGGGTTGCTCCAGCATCACCTGTGTCTGGTTCTTTTGTTCTGAAGACATAATTTTTCACAAGCATTATACAGCCCTAAAATTATAAGTGTATGGGATGTGTAGGATGCCCAGATCAATTAAGGGTGGAACTCTGTTCTTTGTATGAGCAGAAGAAAGACATCTGTAAATCTTTATTCCTGTCATATGAAAGGCTGGCATGTCATAGGGATTTTGTAGCCAGCAAGAATTATTGTCTATATGTAGACATCCATATCTCAGTCAGTTTTAGTGCTGTTTCCATGTAGTGGGATCGACAGTATATGTCACTATTATTATTGAACATATAATCATTATCATGGTGAAATCAAAACAAAGTTGTATAGATTTAAATACCCTCTTCTGGGCTTTTGGGCACTGTATTAGGCCAGGCTGCTGCCTGACTCCCCCTCTCATTTAAAGGGACAAGCCAGTTGCCTGGAGCAACAGAAAAGGCGTTATCTCTTAAAAATCAACATTATTTAAATTCCTTTTTGCCTTTAATGTTAAAGTATAACCTAGGCACCTTATACCTGTTTACAGTAACCCTCTAAACAGGCCTGGGTTTTTATATTTGTTGCAGTTATTTTTGTCCTATCCCCTTTTCTATATAGAATGGGCGGTTGTGCCTTTATAGCCAAACTTTATATAAACTCCTTCTTATCTTTAAGTATATCCCATACCTGGGTTTTTACATTTGTTGTGGCTATCTTTGCCCTGCCTCCTTTTCCATATGGAATGGGTGGTTATTTCTTTATAGCCAAACTTCATATAAATTCCTTTTTACCTTTAGAGTTTAAGCATACCCTACACATCTTGTACCTGTGTTTTTACATTTGTTTTGGCTATCTTTGGTTTGCCCCCTTTTTGATATGGGATGGACAGTTCTGCCTTTTGAACATATGAATTGCAGTCTTTGAGCTTTTAGGACTTGACTAGGCTGGCATGTATTTTGTAAGTCCTGTCTTTTTTGCCTCAGGAGTGTCCGAGATTTGTCCCCCATGAAAATGTCTCCTATGCATAAGGATAAACCGGCTGCCAGAGCAGTATGACACCTTAATTTAGTCAGCATTTAAAAGCTTTTTGATATGGGAGTAATACAACTTGTATGCTTGTCTCCCTTTGTTTCCCTATATTGACCAAAAGAAGGTATCTCTTAAACCAGAATGCTGAAGTTGGCAACAGTTCTCCTGTGGAAGTCCCACTTTCTGAGGAGATTGGCTGGCCTTTTTAGAGCAGTGTGACACTGTCTCTCCTTACATAAACCTAAAATTGCTGTGAATCCATCCTCTAGATCAGTAAGGACATATCATCCATTATTAAGAAAAAAGAATATACATAGTAGCCTTGTCATTTTGAATTCTAGGACTGTTTTCATAAGTGGCTAATCAACAGGGGTTCCTGCCCTTTATTGTGTAAACTAGGCTGATCCAGAACTCAGAGATCTGCCTGTTTCTGTTTCCTTTGTGTGATTAAAGGTGTGTGCCATCATAGTAATAAAAACTTCATGGTATTGGCATAGAAACAGAATAGTGGATCAATGGAACTGAATAGAAGACCCAGAAATGAACCCACATACCTATGGAAACTTGATTTTTGACAAAGAAGCCAAAACCATTCAATGGAAAAAAGACAGCAT
>CM053763.1:69517160-69596519 GCA_028658305.1 Pachyuromys duprasi | reverse complement strand
CAAGAAGTTAAAAAGCAAGAAACTAAGTAATCCAATTAAAAAATGGGGTATGGAGCTAAAAAAAGAGCTGACTGTAGAGGATTATAGAATGGCAGAAAAACACCTAAGGAAATGTTCAACATCCTTAGCCATCAGGGAGATGCAAATCAAAACGACTCTGAGATTTCACCTTACACCCACCAGAATGGCTAAGATCAAAAACTCTAGTGACAACGCATGCTGGAGAGGTTGTGGAGAAAGAGGAACCCTCCTCCATTGCTGGTGGGAATGCAAACTTGTACAATCACTCTGGAATTCAATTTGGCACTTTCTTAGACAATTAGGAATAGTGATTCCTCAAGACCCAGCTATACCACTCTTAGGCATATATCTAAAATATGTTCAAGTATACAATAAGGACATTTGCTCAACCATGTTTGTAGCAGCTCTCTTCATAATAGCCAGAAGCTAGAAACAACCTATATGTCCCTCAACGGATGAGTGGATACAGAAATTGTGGTACATTTACACAGTAGAATACTACTTAGGTATTAAAAACAAGGAAATCATGAAATTTGCAGGCAAACGGTGGGAACTAGAAAAGATCATCCTGAGTGAGGTATCCCAGAAGCAGAAAGACACATGGTATATACTCACTTTTTAGTGGGTATTAGCAATATAATATAGGATAAACATACTAAAATCTATAGTCCTAAAGAAGCTAAACAACAAGGAAGACCCTAGGAAAGATGTTCAATCCTCATTCAGAAGGAAACAGCTCTTGACCTGGTAGTTTTTAGGTTTTAAGCTTGGGTTGGCTTGCTGGAAGTTTATTTCCTTCCTGTCCCCCATGCCAACCTATGGTAAAATGTGATTTTAAGGTTGTAAATACATAAAATTAGTTGGGCGCCATTTGTTGTTGTAAATAAAAAGTTGTTGTTGGACTATATAATGGTTTGTTTTTGTTTTGTTTTTGCCCTTTGACTATCCCGGCCCAAATAATTTCTTTTCCACAGTAACCCATCATGATGTCCTCTGATAATAACTCCTGAGATTGTCTTGACTGCCCTAATTGATATGGGAAGACCCACTATAATTGTGGGCAGGACCAATTCTGGATATTGGGTCCTGAACTGAATAAACTAGAGAGGGCAAAATTAGCACTAGCGTGCATTAATTCATTTTTTCCTACAGATAATAATATGATCAATTCTCTTGAGTTCCTGCTGCCCTTACTTCTATGCCGTAATGTATGTTGAATTGTGAACCAAATAAGCCCTTTCACCCTTAAGCTGCATTGTAATGATTGGCAGTTACTTTGTTTCAGAGATTGAGTAGTTAGTCCCTTTTCTCTAGGTCTTTTGAGTTTCATCTAACATATGGCATTCTGAGGCTGTTATTGCGATAGATTTATCTTCTTCACAAGTTGTTGGGATTTTCCCTTTAGCTTTCAGTGTTTGTTTGTTTGTTTTCTGTCCCATCGTATGGCAGTTAAGTCATAACAAAGACCTCCTTCCTTGTCGGTCTGTAGTTTGTAATTACTTCTGATACTTAACTGTCTATTTCTTTTTCTAGATTTGTAAAATTGTATGGGAAAAAATGATTGAATAAGTCATTCTATATTTCAACTCCTTCTGCACCACAGACTTACAGTTTTGTTCTCTTACTCGTGCCCTAGAGGTCTTTCCATAGTGTGGTTATCATGCTTTCTGAACTAGTAACTCTTCAACCTTGTTATCCATTCCTCATTTCTTTGTTCTCCCTGGTATAGTCTGTTGGTGATGCTACCATTAAGAGTTTTATTTAATTTAGTAAGATTTTTATCTTCGTCTTCCTAAAGTTGTTCTCATCTCCATTCCCATCCTCATATTCTCAATCTCTCTCTGTCTCTGTCTCTTTCTCTCTCTGCTCTCTCCTCCCCTCTTTTCTCTTGTTCTTTTCTGGAATCTATGTTTCTGTAGTGAATATTCCAACCCAAGCTGAATTCCTCATCTAGGTCTTGAATTGAAATTTTTACTTCATTCGTCTGTTTATTTGTATGATCTTTGAAGTCATTTATCATTGAAAAAACAAAACAAAACCCAAGAATTTTGGCATTTTTATCATTTCAGGAATTTCAGATTTTCAGAGAATTGCTAACTTTGAAAACGTTATGCTGCTTTGCCTCTTTGGCTTCTGCATGTTTCTAGGTACATCTTATGTATGTCTTGGGATGGCATCCCTTCTGATTGTATGACAGGGTCTTCTGTGTGGCCAGCTTTCTTTTGAGAGCTCTGCCATGCAGAGAGTAAAATAATGTGCTGCAAGAATAGTAGCAAAACAAATTACATAGAGAAATGCAATCAAACCAACTAAAGCCAGCAACTATATTAACAGGAACTTTAGGGAAAATAGTGTCAAATAAACTTTGAAGTTTAAAAATTGATGCTGGTCAAAGTAATAACAGGAAGAATAAAGGGAAGGGGAAGGAGAAAAGGAAGAAGCAAGGGTAAGTAAAAGAAGAAGAAGGAAATAAAAACCAAATAAGAGGAAATGACAAAAGATAAAATCTGATTATGATGTGAAGAAACTAAACGACTAGCTAAAAGCAAAAAATAAGAAATGAAAAGCAAAATCATGTATAGAATGAAATTTAGAACAATATGAAAAAATGTTTAACAATAAAATGGTGATGCTTCTTGCCAGTTCCTCTAATAATGCAGTCTTGCTTCCAGATTGCAGGGTAGGGGCTGGACTGAGGTCCTGTCAGCTGCCCCTGTGCCCTGTGCATTTGAATGTTATAGACACTGAGGCTAAGCCAGCCAAGTCAGTCACTTAAGAGATCTTGCCAGACCCCACAAGCTTACCTGTGGTCCAGGCAGATTCCCACTTGACACAGAGGCCCCAATTTTGGACCTCCAGGAGTAGAGACATCCAAGCCAGCACGAGGTGCCTCACAGCTATATGGGGAATGGTGGAAACATCAGAGCTCTGAGTTCTTCACGGAAAGGAGCAGGCCCTGCCTGTCCATCTTCACTTTTTCAAATCCTGTGGCAGGGAGGAGAATGAGTGCTCTGCTAAGCCAGGTTTCAAACTTAAGTAGGAGCCTCTGAGCCCTGTCTCCACAGTAATCCTCAAGCAATAGGACCCTTGCCACAGAACTGACTACATCCGTAGTTCTTGGAATAAACAGGATCTCAGCTATGCTCAGTGCAAAACTAGTCTTAGAGTGAAGTAACCACAACAGCATTCATATAAATTGCTTCCTTTTCCCCTAAAAGTGTTACCAATTGAAAGCAAGAGCTCCACAACCTACCTTCGCCCCCAGGAAAGGCAGTGGGCTACTGTGCCTCCCCAGCCTTAGCTCTCACTTGGCATCATCCCATGTTTACAGGCCACTGTTGGCCCCTGTCAGTATGGTGCCTGTCTGTAGCACTGAGATGCTGTGAGTTTCCACTCCTGTCACACAGGAGGAGTCACTCTTAACCTGTAGGAACACTGGCTGGTGAGAAGCAGGTGTGCCCTGAAGCCAGGCCTGCAGGTTTCTTACAAGGGTCCTGTGGTTTCCCAGCTTCAGCAGGGCCCCTCACATTCCACCTCAGACCTGAGCTGCTCCTCCTCCATTTTTATCTGTGTCCCCTTTCTGCTTCTCTCTGCTCTTTCACTATGTTTTCAATTTTCAATGTTCTTCCTCTGGAATACAGCCTTCTCTTTTGACCTACCAATTCATGGAGTCTCATGATGCAAACTTCTAATCTTCTGTCTTCTTCTAGCAGCCTCATAAGATATATTTGATTCAGGTGTTTTGAAAGAAAAAGTCACTGGTGCCAATAAAATCCTATATACTTCTTCAGTCCTATCACACTTACTCGCTTTTGCTTTTTTCTTCCTCTTTCTCTCTCATTTCATACTGTGGATTATGAAGACCACACGGATTCTAGGCAAGCCCTCCACTGACCTCTACCCCAGGTTCTATCTTTTGCATAAAATATTGCCCATTTGATGTTTTAGTTCATGCCTTCAACTTTTATAATAAGCACGTACATCAAGACAAAAACATTTTAGCATTATTGCTTTTATTTTCAGTGATGAAATTACATGTGGCATACATATATAATTTTTGTAAAAATTCCTAAACAGTATGACAGCAATAGCTAATATATTGTTTTAGAATAATCTTGGTCCTAAGCAAGTATTTATTAACTGTTTTTTTATTACTCAGATGAGAAGATTGAGGCAAAGACAGAATAAGTAACTTAAGGGGAGGGGGGCAGCAGTAGATGGTGGAGCTCTTACTTTTCATTAATAACATTTTTTAACCCTAGTAAGGGGAACAGGGACTATTTCTGTCAAGAACTCAATGGCTGGCTCTTTGACCCTCCCACACACATGCTCTTTGACCCTCCCACACACATGGGAGTAACAGCCTAGCTAGATCCCAGAAGAGGACATTGCAGCCAGCCCTGAAGAGATAACATAAACTAGGGTCAGATGGAAGGGGAGGAGATCCTCCCCCATTAGTGGACTTGGAGGGGGGCAGGGAGGAGATGAGGGAGGGATAGGGAGAGTGGGAGGGGATGAGGGAGGGGGCTATGCCTGGGATACAAAGTACCTAACTTGTGATTAATATAAAAATAAATAAATTACATTAAAAAATAAATAACATTTTCTAGTGGGAGAGGAAGCAATTTACATGACTGCTAGCATGGTTACTGCACACTAACAAGCTTGGTTTGCACTGAACATTCCTGAGATCCTATTTATTTGGGGAAGTACAGATCTAGTTAATTCCCTGAAGCGCTCTACTTTATGATTTCTGTCATACTGTCATATCTTTGCTCATTCTTATGTTAGTGGGGCAGCATTGGGTTTGTTTCTCTGAATTCTCTTGTTAACAAGGAACTGCCACAGCAGATACCCAAACTTGTTCTTTCTTTTCCTCTAGATCTCTTTGAAAGCTCCTAGAGGGCCAGGAGGAAAAGAAATCTCTATTTTCCTTTTTTTTATATTAATTATTTTATTTTTGTATTAATCACAGGTTATGTACTTTGTATCCCAGCCATAGCCCCCTCCCTCATTCCCTCCCAATCCCCCTATCAGTCCCTCATCTCCTCTTTGCCCCTTTCCAAGTCCACTGATAGGGGAGGACCTCCTCCCCTTCCATCTGACCCTAGCTTATCAGGTCTCTTCAGGACTGGCTGCAATGTCCTCTTCTATGGTCTAGCAAGGCTGCTCCTCCTTCGGGTGGGGGGTGGGGGTCGAAGTGCCAGCCATTGAGTTCATGTCAGAAATAGTCCCTGTTCCCCTTACTAGGGTACCCACTTGGATACTGAGCTACCATGGGCTACATCCGAGCAGAGGTTCTAGGTTATATCCATACATGGTCCTTGGTTGGAAAAATAGTCTCATAAAAGACCCCTGTGCCCTGATATATTTGGTCCTTGTGGAGTTCCTGTCCTCTCCAGGTCTTACTAACTCCCCCACCTGCCCCCGCCACACCCCGTCTTTCATGTAATTCCCTGCACTCTGCCCAAGGTTTGGTTATGAGTCTTAAATATCTGCTTTGATACACTGCTAGGTAGAGTCTTTCAGAGGCCCTGTGTGGTAGGCTCCTGTCCTGTTGCTTGTTTTCTCCTACATTCAATTCCATTTGTTTATCTAAGTGAGGATTGATTATCTTACCCCGGGTTCTCTTTCTTGTTTATCTTCTTTAGGTGTATAGATTTCAGTATGTTTATCCTATCTTAAGGGTCTATATAAGTGAGTATGTACCATGTGTGTTTCTTTCTGCTTTTGGGATACCTCACTCAGGATGATCATTTCCAGGTCCCACCATTTGCCTGCAAATTTCATGATTTCCTTGTTTTTAATTGCTGATTAGTATTCCATTGTATAAAAGTATCATAATTTCTGTATCCATTTCTCAACTGAGGGACATCTGGGTTGTTTCTAGGTTCTGGCTATTACAAATAAAGCTGCTACGAAGATGGTTGAGCAAATGTCCTTGTTGTGTACTTGAGCATCTTTTGGATATATGCATAGGAGTGGTATAGCTGGATCTTGAGGAAGCAGTATTCCTAATTGTCTGAGGAAGCGCCAGATTGGTTTCCAGAGTGGTTGTACAAGTTTGCATTTCCACCAGCAATGGAGGAGGGTTCCCCTTTCTCCACAACCTCTCCAGCATGTATTGTCACTTGAGTTTTTGATCTTAGCCATTCATCACCACAGGAACTACTTCCTGACAGAACACCAACAGCACAGGCTCTAAGATCAACAATAAATAAATGGGACCTCATGAAACTGAAAAGCTTCTGTAAAGCAAAAGACACTGTCCTCAAAACAAAACGACAGCCTACAGACTGGGAAAGCATCTTCACCAACCCTATATCTGACAGAGGGCTGGTATCCAGCATATATAAAGAACTCAAGTTAAAAAGCAACAAATCAAGTAATCCAATTAAAAAATGGGGTACGGAGCTAAACAGAGAAATCTCTGTAGAGGATTGTAGAAAGGCAGAAAAATACCTAAAGAAATGCTCAATGTCCTTAGCCATCAGGGAGATACAAATCAAAACAACCCTGAGATTTCACCTTATACCCATCAGAAATCTCTATTTTCAACTCTTCCAGATATCAGCAATTTCTCCCTTTGAGTATTTATGCCTCACTTCTTAGTCTATGCCCGTTTGTGAAAGATTAAACAAACAGTATTCTGCCAGCCTATAAAATAGAATTTTGAACCATAATTTGTAGCAACTTGCAGAGGAAAACTAACTTTACTACACAGTACGCCACACAGGAGACTTGCCTGCTCTGTCGGCCCTTTCTATTTTTCTCAGTAACGTCTATAACAATCAGATCAAAATGGCCAGGATATTGAACAGTTATCAACCCTCCTAACTTATGTTCCAACTACCAGTTTAGCAGTAAAGAGAGAAAACCAAATGTGTACACTGGAGTAGTTCCTTAAGGTACTCTGCATCTCTTCAGCCAGACACAGCTTCCAAGTGCCAAAGGCCTCCTATGATGCTGTTTTTGTAGTGGTCCCATTTTCGGCTATGAGGTATTTCCTCACCATTCCTTTGAGTATGTCAAACACTGGCTACAATGGATGACTCCTTCACTATAGAATGATTTGATTAAATGGCCTTTGTTTTTCTCTTTTGGGCTGGTCTTTATTTTATTTCCATACTAAGTGGTTCCTGTTGTTTCCTGGTTTATCTTCCCCTAGCTCTCCATGAGGTTCCAGTCTCCCCAAGATGTTATCTCCTGTTTAAGCTTATGCTAATCAGATGGGTGCAGAAGCTATGGAGACAATTGTTTCCAGGGGGTGCTTAAAGGGTCTATAAGATAGCAGATGCAGCCAGGTGTGGGGGTGTACATTTGTGAACCCAACATTGGAGGCAGGAAGGTTAAATTACAAGTTTGTAACTGCTCCAAAACAAATAGAAAAAAAAGTTACAGATTTGTGTCCTGGTCCAAGCACATTGTAGGATTTGTGTAGTTCTTTTCTTTCAGCCACCTCATCCTGTGTATGTGTGTGTGTGTGTGTGTGTGTGTGTGTGTGAGAGAGAGAGAGAGAGAGAGAGAGAGAGAGACTCTCTCACTGTAGCATACCTGTCAGCCGGTTGGGATTGTTTCTGCTCAGATTACCTTCTTGCTTAGATAACAAATACTTTGCTAACTAAACTCTCTCTCTAGCCCATTAGTAGTTATTTCTTACACTTAAATGTAGTATGATACCCACTATAATGTTCTTTTTATTCTAGTAGACTTTAAAAATTTAAACAAGCTGATATTTATAAGCGAAATTATATTTTAAAATACATGAGGAGATAAAACTGGAAGGATGGTTCAGTGAGCAAAGTGCTTGCCAGGAAACATGGCACATACACCGTCCTTGAACAACATCAGCTCCCTTTCAGATCCCGGAGTAGGCATGAGAGACCAAGAGATTAAAGATGGCTATTTTTAGTGTTTGAGGCCTAAAATTGTTGGGTGGGGAGGTCCAGTGGTGCTCTGAGGGGAAAAACTAGCCTTACCACATTCTTTCCCCACACACTAGAGATACAGTTGCTAGGAAGCGGCCCATCCCCCCCTAGGGAGGGATTAATGGTTTGGGGACCTTCCTATAGCCAATCAATTCTAAATGCAATGTTTCAACCAATAGATGCTTGCCAGGTAGGAATCGCCCCTGCCTTGGGCATGCTGGGAGGGAACAGAATCTTTAAATTACCCAACTAACCTGAGCACAGGGCTCTGCTTCGGCGGTGGGGGCTGTGAGCCTAAGCTGCAGCTTGTAATGATTTATAATAAAAAGATCCTCATGTGATTTGCAACGGACTCAGCTCCTGGTGGTCTTTTGGGGAATCATGATTTGGGCACAACAGGCACACACCACATCCAAACCTCTGTTTTAATAGACAGACCCTTTATTAAGAAAAGTTAAAATGGCTGCTTTCTGACCCAGGCAGAGAAACTGCAGCAAATGACCTTGCAGGTGCCATTTTTAAGAAGAGTTTAAACTAAACTCTAAGGCAGACCCTAAAGAGATGGCAACTTGGGTAGCTCAGGTAAAGTGAATACTTTGGTTTTATCCACTTGCCTCTTCTGCCACAGATCACTACTGTAGGCACTCAGAAGAATCCAAGGGTTATGAATGAGGAAGAGGAGTCCTTGATACCATAAAGTTCGAGAATACCTGATGAAAGACCATTTTCATCACTTTCAACCTAACTGTAGAGGGTAGCTTCTATATAAAGCCTGTGTGACTCAGTGCAGATCTACAGTGAATCCTACTTCGCTGGTCTTTCTGCAGGCAAGAATTCGTGGATGCATATGTGAATTACGTCTTCCAAATCTCGGTTCATGAGTGGTACACAGCCTTCTCCAGTGGCTTTCTAAAAGTGTGTGGTGGCAAAGTCCTCGAGCTCTTCCAGCCTGCAGAACTGAGGGCCATGATGGTGGGGAACAGCAACTATAACTGGGAAGAGCTAGAAGAGGTAAGTTCTGGAGGGCTTACCTCAGCAGGGTGGGTGTGCAGAGGACCTGGTCTTCAGATGCACAGCACTTGAGTGTGTTGGTAGAGGTCTCCTGTCTCCTGGTGCTACCTGCCCAAGTATATGCCAATGTGTGCTATAATGGTTCTGTAAGATACATGTTTGTTTTCTTCTTTTGGATAGACTGCTGTCTACAAGGGTGATTATTCAAGCACACATCCCACTGTGAGACTATTCTGGGAAACATTCCATGCGTTTCCACTAGAGAAGAAGAAGAAGTTTCTCTGTAAGTATTCATCACATCAGTGGGTTGTCCATAATTTAATGACATCATGTAGGGTGATATATTTCATAGGTAAAGATTTAGCTTCTGAACAGCTAGATAGTAAAGAAAATTAAACTTCAATATATTTACAGTATAGTAATGAAAACATATTATTTATAAATTATATATGTAAACAAGAAGATAAAAGGAAGTAGAGTCATTTCATTGATACTTACTTTCTCTAAAAATAATAGTCAATGTTAGCTGGAAGCAATGGTTCAGGCTTATAGTCCCAACTACTTGGGACGTTGAGACAGGAGGGTCACTTGGGCCCAAGATCAGTTTGAGCAACGTAGTGATACCCTGTCCCATCAAGTCTAAAAAGATTGATCTGGAAAGATTGTAGAGAAGCAGAGAAGATTTGATTTATAAAGTTTTGTTGTAACATGATCCACTTACCACACAGTTTAACTATTTATAGTGTACAGCCAAGCGGGTGTTAGTGTACACACAATTGTAAAGCTCTCACAGAGCAGTTTTGGGCTATGTTCATCTCTCAGAAACTCCATTCCTGTCAGCATTGCTCCTCATTTCTTCTTTTCACCACCCCATCTTGAGTTTGTCCATTGTAGATATTTCTTACAAATAGAATCATACAGTATGCAGTCCTTTGTAAATGGCTGCATGGCATTTGAGTCGGACAATAAATAGCTTTAGAGAGCTAAGTGAAGTGAGTTTCCATGATCAAATACAGCCTTTTAGAAATGGTTGAATCTTCCTGTCTATAACTGTGTAATAGGCCCATAACTTAGCTAGTGAATAGAATTTTTATCTGTGTGAAACAAACAAACAGAAAAGGCTTAAGAAGCAACTTCCTTGCTTCCTAAAAATGGGCAGATACTAATATTAATGGAACACTTAGCTCCAGATTCTGCAACTCATGTGAAGCAAGGGTGAGAAGAAAAAAAAAGGTATCTCACATAGAACCCTTCTGCCTATACACATAAGCTGTGGAGAAACAGTGCTGTGTGAGTTGATGAAGGGTTGGGCTGCCAAGTGAATGTGGAAGTCTGTTACTTTCAGGGGAAGCTTTCCTGCTGGGCCTGTGAGTTACCTTAAAAAATGGCATCTCCAGTTAGAGAGCATTGGATTTAAGGAATTTGTTATGTTATTAATTCTGGAAGTCTGGCAGAATGGAGATATGTTTATATGCCTTAGGCAATGGGGGGATATTTGAAATGGTTGATGAGGGCTGTAGATAGTACAGTGGCAGAGAGCTTGCCTAGCACCTAAAAGGCCCTGGGTGGACACCCCAGCACTACCATCACAAAAAGGCGAGGGGATGGAGAATGAATTCATTGTAGTAATTTCTGGCAGTTCAACAGTGAAAAAGCAAAAACAGAAACAAGAGCAACAAAGAGCACTCTGCAGTACTAGGAAGATAGCTGCTTCTGTTAACATTGTGTAGGAGATTTTAATTATTTCTGCAGAGTATCAATGTATCAGAAGAATGAACTGCCTAAAGAACATGTAGGTCATGGTTTTTGAAAAGGAAGGAATGGAGCAAGTAGATCCCTAAAAGGAAACAGCAGCCTGAGTGGCTCTGTTCTCACACATCTGAGGTAAGAAGAGATCTTAAAGTGACAGCCACTGGGTTCTTTGCTGGTTCTCTTTTCCTATCACAGCAATCCCTTTCCTCCTTGCTTTTGTGAGGGCTCAGCTATGAGGGCATGCATTCTATAGCAGCCCTAGAACATGTCTGAGCATCCAGCATTTTGGTACAGACATATTGGCACATAAATAACATTGTACTTCTCATGGAAGCCACAGGGTGTCATGCCTTTCTGTGCTGCCTAGAAGATTGCGTAGCCATTGATGCCATTTCCTTCTCTTCAGTGTTTCTGACAGGCAGTGACCGGATTCCCATCTATGGCATGGCCAGCCTGCGGATTGTCATCCAGTCCACTGCCACGGGAGAGGAGTACTTACCTGTGGCCCACACCTGCTACAACCTTCTTGACCTCCCTAAATATAGCAGCAAAGAAATTATGAGGATTCGGCTGACCCAGGCCCTCGACAACTATGAGGGTTTTAGTTTGGCTTGATGCTCCCCAGCTTACCCAAGATGTCCTCTCCCTCCTCAGTGGCCACATTGCAACTGATACAAAATATCATGGGGAGTGATTTCTATTTTTTTATTGCTTAAGTGGAATGACACTTTTGAATCCTAAACCCTGGTCAATGTGTTTCTGGGGTTCAACAGTAAATAGTCTTTTTGAAAAAATCAGTGGTCTGGGATGAGCCAAAAATTGTCTTTAGTATGGAACATGGATTTGATTTTGTTTAATTTTGTTTTAAACCAAGCTACCTATTGTTCCTTTATCTGTGAATGTGTTGCAATCTGCTGGGTTAAATGGCAGTAGTTTTTTAAGCTTTTGTTTCCCCAGTGTCTGTCAGCCCTACTGTCTTTTTACCATGTTTTGCTGATCATCTCTTAGCTTTCCACTCCTCTCCAGGGATGACTTGATTGATATGTCCCTTCTTGCCTGCCATGCAGAACATTTTCTTTCTTCGCAGCTTTGGAAATGCATGGCTTGTTGTAGCTTGCTCCAACCCATAGATGGAACCAGCTTCTTCAGAACTCCAAATTCCAAAGAGCTGAGTATGGGTCCATTCCTTGTCATAGCTCTTGAGTCTTTATGAGAGACACCCTGCTTAAAGAAAATAGAATCAAAGGTGTGTGTTGTGGTGCCTGGCTGCAAGTTCTTTATAATAAAGTTTTAATACACTTAAAAATAAATAAACAGACCTCTACTGGTTTAAAAAATAAAATAAAATTAAAAGAGGTCATGAAGGAATAGCAGCCTTCCATGACTGTCTGTTGCTTGGGCCTCCTGAAAGACACAACAGCCTAAGGGTGTAGGTGGCTTGCATATGTTTTGTTAGCCATGACCTCTGGATTTACAATGACTTGGTAGACCCCCTTTACCTTGCTTTTGAAGCAAGTTGCATTTTCTTGATTCCCTATTGTTCATGAACAGTACAATTAATAAACTTTCCCCCTTTTAGTACTTTATATGTACTGCTTCTCTTTTTCCCTTCTTTCTCCTGTCTCCCCTCCCCCGTTTGCTGTCTTATTCTTCCTTGTCTTTGCTGCTTGAATCAGTTCTGCTCTTCTTCTGCTAGTGGATGCATGCTGTCTTTTTGTTTTAAATTTTGTAGTTTTTTTTTTTAACCTGTGGCTCTAACTGTTAAAATATGAAGATACTCTTCATGATAGAGTGTCAGATTATCACATTTGCAGTGTTTGTTTACAGTGGGATTTCAGCAGAGGAATTATGTTAAGTCAAGTATGTGTGTCTCAAAATGACATGTTTAACTGCTCATCATTGGGTAAGAAAACTGTACATGATCAGAGAACTCATGTAATCCTACTTTTAAATCCATAGTAGATAGAGAAAAGACTTATTTATATAAAATGAAGTGCATATAGATTGTGATGCAGCATCGAGTCTTGATGAAGGAATGTAGATTTTGCTTTTTCTTTTTGTTTTTTAAAGTTATTCCAATTGCTAAATTGGTAGTTTTTCAGTCCTTATAAATACAACATTTAAAAAGATACACAATTATATGAAATGTTTATTTTCTATGTGTGTGCATATAGTTCAATATTATCCAATAAATTTGGTGTTTTAACTTAAAACAAGTTTGTATTGTACTTGTGGGATAGACTGTGTGCTTTCCATGGAAGCCTTAAGCCTTATAGCCAAGGAATTGAATGACAGGAACCAAAAGGAGGTGAAGCCAAATGCTCTACAAGTGGATAGGGAAACAATGGGGACAAATGGGAATGAGGAAGGTTACTACTATTCAAAAAACATTTACCAGAAAGGGAGAGGAGCTAGCAAAGGCTCAAACATGGAAAATATACAGGAAGATTCTAGGAGAGTTAAAGGTTCATAAGAGGAAAGACAGTAATGACAAATAGAACTGAACAGGAAGGAGGACCTCAGGGCCCAGAGTTGGTATTCAGACTTTGTAAGTGACTCCATAGGATGTGTTCAAGAATTCAGAAAAGGAATGATAAGATATGAATTTGGAAATGTAGATGATGTGATTTAGAGGAATTAGAATAGGAATTAGAGCAGAAAGGAGTTCATAGGATTGAAGGAGGTAATAGGGATGGAAAAGAGTATTTGAATAGCAGGAAAGGGGAGAGGAGGAGACATTAAACCAAGTCAGAATTCGTCATCTCATGCTAATGATTATTAGCCCACATACAAAATCTGTCTGTGGAGCCCAGCAAGAAAGTATTTTCCATAAATTTGTAACATAAGTGTGATGTATTGTTTGGACAGCCTCAATAGATGGTTTAAAAATCATAATTGGTGAGATGGTTCGGAGGGTGAAAGCATTTGTCAGTATGCCTCACAGCTGATTCAGTTCCGGACCCACCTGGTGGAAGGAGAGAATCAACCCCAAAAGTTCTCCTTTGACCTCTGCTTGTGTGCCCTGGCATGCACATACCTATGCATATATACACAAATAAATATACGTAATAAAAAAATTAAATACAAGTAGTAAGGAGAACAGTGGCTTTTTAATACTAAAATCTATTGAGTAAACAATAACTTATAGAAGTGCTAAGTTTGAGGGAAATAGTTTTCTGTATATTAAATTTAGAACACAAATAGTCAAGTTGTTTTCTATTTTTATTGCAAAATTTATTTCTTCAGTATTTTATGTAATAGTTTTTACTTTTTCTAATTTTAGGTCATTCCATTCATGCAAGTAACATTTTTCCTAATAAACATTTATGTCACTAATTGTAGTACTTTTGTACTTTAACATTCAGATTTTCATATTTCCAAAGCTGATAAAAGCAGATTGAGACTGTTATCCTTGTAAACAGTAACTCTACAGCCTCACAAATGGACCCTGTTAAAAATGCCTTTTTTATTAATAGTTCACAGCTTAAGTATCGAAAGAAGATATTTGGGAAAATTGTTTTTTGAAACCTTTTGGAGGTTAAATTTTATTTTAATCATTTTACCTTAAAAAAGAAAACAAACAGTGACAAAACCTGTATCCGGGAACCATGCACAGCACATACTATTTCTCCAGCAGAGGTCACCTACTTGGAGCACTTCACTAGGTTAAGAAAGCAGTCTCAAATTCCCACACAGACTCCTCAAAGACAGCACAGCCTGGCTAATTTCATCCTCAGGTGTTTTTTTGTTTGTTTTTGCTAAAAACAAAACAAAACCTTTGCTTTAAAAAGTTCGTTGAGAATTTCATACATTGAATTTTGATTATAGTTTTCCCAGCTCTACCCCACTTTTCTACCTACTTAGCTTTCCCTTCCCTTTGTTCTAAGGCCATGGAGTGCAGTTTGTGTTGCCCAGATATTCTTGGGTGCACCTACCCTGGGAAGTGATCCCACCTTTAAAAAAAAATAACTTTTGCTATCAAAGCAGCTTTCGAATCCTCAGCAAGGGGTGAGAATTTTTGTCCACCTCCTTACTCTATACTAGTTGTGTCTGGCTTGAGCTTATATACAGGTCTTGGGCATGCCGTCACAATCCCTGTTAGTTTATGTTGATCCTGCCCTATTGTGTGTGTAAAACTAAACACACAATTAAACTATTGTTGTCATCCACCACCCCTGGCTCTTGGAATCTATTTATCAGGATGATCTCTGACCCTTAAGAGGACGTGTATGATACAGACATCATGTTTAGGGCTGAAGACTGAGAAATCTTTTATTTTCTGTACAGTGATTAGTTGTGTGTCTCTAGGTAAATTGCCATCCACTGCAAACAGAGGGTTCTCTGATGAGGGTTGAGAAAGCCTCTAATCAATGGGCATTGTACTGATTAGGAGTTGTTTTAATACTATCTATCAGAATAATAGTTCTACTATAGGCCCTATAACCTAACTAACTGTTGATGGGGGTTTTTGGCCCCATCAACAGTGAGTGCCAAGTGTGGGTTCCATCTCATAGAGTGAGCTTATATCCAGGCAGAAGTTGGTTACTTCCATAGCGTTCATGGCATTGTTGTACCACCTGGAGGAGCTTGCCAGAACAATCATTATTGTAGCTTTCAGGGTTCACAGCTGGGTAAGAATGATGATTACTTTTCTTCAATATTTTGCATAGCACCTTTCAACACTTAGAAAGCTAGTCGTTAGAGATGGAGCTTCAGGTCAATACAGCTTGATTTGTCCATGTTCTAGGACTCAAGATATGTGATGTTTTAGCAATAGGTTCTGAGGGTACCCAAGAGATTTGGCAATAGCCTATTATGATTGGAGGAAAACAAAGGGATTCCACTGGCTAACAATTCAAAAAGAGATATCCCATTCTATATCTCTCTCCTTATGGTCTTTTACTAGTTTCCTCACTGTGTGTATATTCTAAACGAAGTATACATAGAAAGATTTAAAGCTAACATTCACATAGGAGGGGAAATGTCATGTTTGTTTTTCTGGTCCAGGTTAACCTCACTCAGTAGGGTTGCCTCTAACTCCATCCTTTTTTGTTTATTTTGTTTTGTTTTTCAAGACTGGGTTTCTCTATGTAGTCCTGGCTGTACTGGAACTCACTGTGTAGTTCAGGCTAGCCTTGAAGTCAGCTATCTGCCTCTGCCTCCCAAGTGCTGGCATTAAAGGTATGTGCCACCACTGCCTGGCTAGATCCATCCATTTACCTACAACTTTCATTATTTCAGTTCTCTTAAAAGCTGACTAGTACTTCATAGTATAAGTTGTGTAACATTTTCATTATCCATTCTTCAGTTGATGGACATCTAGGCTGTTTCCATATCATGCCTATTGTGAAAAAAGCAGCAGTGAATGTGAATGAGCAAGTATCTTTATAGTAAAATAGAGAGTCCTTCAGGTGTATGCCAAAGAGCAGTAGAGCTCACTGTCTCTCTTTCTCTCTCTCTTTCTGTCTTTCTAAGGAAACTCCACACTATTTCCACAAGGCTGTACCAGTTTACCCTTCTACCAGACATGATGTGTCTCACACCAGAATTTGTTACTGGTCTTTTTTTTAATTTTTTTTATTTTTAACTTAACAATTCTGGCTAGGGTAAAATGAAATCTAAAAATAATTATGCATTTCCCTGATGGCTAAGGATATGAAACATTTTAAAAACTGTTTCTCAGTCATTTGTAGTTCAAGATTTGAGAGGCCAATATTTAATTCCATGCCCTGCTTGTTTTGTGGTTATATATTTTAGATCCTGTAGTAGATAAACAGCTAGTAAAGATTTTTATCATTCTGTATTTTGCATCTTCACTTGAGTGATGGGTGTCCTTTGCTGTACAGATGCTTGTTAGTTTCATGAGGTCCTACTTCTTGGGTCTTATTCAGAAAGTCCTTCCTTGTGCCAATGAGTTCAAGTGTATTCCATTTCTGCTCTGTCATCACATCTTTTGTTGAGGTCCTTGATACATTTGGGGTTGAGTTTTATGCAGGGTGGTAGATAGCAGTCTAGTTTCATTTCATTCTCCTACATACAGCTATTCTAGCTTAACCAGAACAATTGTGAAGAGACTGTGTTTTCTCCAGTGATGGTTTTGGCTTCTTATGTCTACACCCTCATTTCTTGTCCCTTAATTGATGTGTCTGGTCTTTTTATGCCATGCTGTGTTTATTAGCATGCTTCCAAAAATATAACTTAAAACTAGAGAAGACTATAACTCCAATAATTCTTCTGTTGTTGGGGACTGTTGTTCCTATTTGTCCATGCTGATTTCTTTCTTCAGTGTCACAAAATATTTTTATTATGCAAGTCTTTCAGTTCTTTAGTATCCAAGAAACTGAGGTATTGCTTACTGTTTGAATATAGTAAGGCTACTGATTTTTTCATGTCCATGTTTTACCATGCTACTTTGTGGCCGTAGGAGTTTTTTTGTTCTTTAGGTTTTCTTTAAGTATAGAATCATATTATCTACAGGTAATGATAATTGGACTTCTTTTCTGTTTGAGTCTCCTTTTGTTGTCATATTGCTTTAATTAAGACTTGTACTATGTTGAAAAGAAATGGAGAGGGTGAACATCCTTGTCTCAGGCCTGGTTTTAGTGTAAATGCTTTTGAGTTTTTCTCTCCCTAGCATGACATTAGCCATGAACTGGTGTGTCTCCATATTATATTGAGGTGTATCACCTGTATTCCTAGTCTGTCTTTTGTCATGAGAGGACATTGTATTTTATAAAAACCTCTTCTACAGCTAATGAGATGACCATGCCTTTTTGGTTTTTGTTTTGTTTTCTGTCAGTATGTGTATGTGGTGTGTTTAGTTCCTGATTGCAGATGTTGAACCACACTTGCATCTCCAGGGGCATAAGGCTGACATAAATAAACATGGCAGAAAATCTTTATTTGCTCTTAAAATAAAGAGCAACTATTTTATCTTATGTTTTTTTGAGTGTGTTTATGTTCACCTGAGATGCTGGCCATGTTTTCTTTCTTTGTTCTCAGTTGAGTGGAATATCAGTTTCAAAAGCATATCCTTGCAATACCCTGAGTTGCCTCAGTATCTGCTGTAGTGTCTCCCTTTTCATCTCTGATCTTATCCATTTGGGCCGGCAAGCCTTCCCCTTTAGTTAAATTTGCCTAAGGTCTATCAATCTTTTTGAAGAACCAATTCTTAATGATTATCTGCATTGTTTTTCTAGTGTCTATTTTATTTCAACCCTGATTTTGGTTATCACTTGCCATCTATTTCACTATGTTGTTTTTTCATTTTCATTCAGTTCTATACTTTCATTCAATTCAATACTTCTCCCTTGACCCAGTTTTTATTCGGTAATGTGTTGTTAAATTCCCATGAGTTTGTGTACATTCTGCCATTTCTGTTGTTTACATTCAGCTTTATTCATTGTGGTCAGATCAAATACAGGTTATTGTTCAAATTTATTACTGTGTGACGTAATATGTGGTCAGTTGTGGAGAAAATTCCATGGTTTGCCAAGAAGAAAGTACATTTTTAGTGTTTGGATAGATTGTTCTGTACATGTCTGTTAGATTCATTTTATTTTATGTTATTTATTTAGGTTTTTTTTTTCAGGTGACCTGTCTGTTGATAAGAATGGGATATTAGAGTCACCTTCTATCACTGTGCTGGAACAATCTGTCATTTTTAAAGTACCTTTTTAATGCAATTAGATGCTCTTTTGTTTAGTGCATGTTTTAGTTCGGCTTACTATTGCTGTGATGAAACACCATGACCAAAAGCAACTTGGGGAGGAAGATCTTATGAAGACATCTTCTCAATTAAGGCTCCATCCTCTCTGATGACTCTAATTTGTGTCGAATTGATATAAAACTAGTTAGTACAGTGCATGTATTTTTATAATTGTTGTGTACTGTTTGGGGATTTTTCCTTTAATGACTGAAGTATCCTTCCTTATCTCTCCTGATTAATTTTTGTTTGAAATTATTCAGACATTAGAATAGTCTGTTTCTTCATCCTTTTACCCTCAGGTGGTATCTGACTTATCATTGATCATGAGGTTTGTTTCTCGGAGGCAGTTTAAAGATGGATCCTGTATTCTGACCTGGACTATGCCTGTGTCTCTTTATTGAGGAGTTGAGATAGATAATACTGAGTTGTCATTGAACAGTGTATATTTACTTCTGTTATTTTGTTGCTTGTGATAAAGGGATAAAAAAGTAGGTACCCCTAGTTTGAGAAAAAGTGAAGATTCTCCCCTTAACTTAAACTCTACAGGGTTCAGCTGGAAGTGCCTTTCCAGTCCAGGTTCACAGAAAAAAAAAGTACCCTGCTGTGAAGGACATACAGACAATTGGTCTCTGGCTTTGGGCTGCCAGTAGGATGCTTGTCCCTCCTAGCATCTGTCCAGCCTTTCTTTAAGGAGGAAGATACCAGACCCTGCAGCACAACAGGAGCTAGAAGTGCCAGTGCTGGTGTGGACTGGGGCCTTGTCTCCCCCCCAGACTTGTACATGCAGGCTTCTTGTCTCCTTCCACAGTAATGGAATGTGTACTCTAGTTATTACAGCACCAGTAAAGGTAAAGCTCGGATGTCAGCTTCTTTTTCTTTCCTCCCAGGGTGACTGGGTGCTTGGCAGAGTGCAGAATCACATGCTTTTCAGATCTTTTGAAAGCTGATTTTCCTCGTCTAATCCCATGGGAGTTAGGTACAATTTATGATAATTATGGATTCAGTTCCCACTGGTGTTGAACTTCCTGACAAACTTAAGTAAGAATTAAAATCTATGTCTCAGATGGAGCCAGACACTAATAACCAGGCTGGTCTTTTGTGGTCCTCTTTTTCTTTCAGATTTGGAGGAATAGATAGATAGCAAAAGTAGATTTGTAAATAAGCCCGTTCCCTACTGGGCCCTCAGAGGCCTATGTTCTCTAGGATAAAAGCCAACAGCAAAGGCCAAGTAGGTTCTGGCTCTCAGTCCTTCAGGGCTGGCTGGACACAGCCAAAGCTTCTTGTTAAAAATAGATCTCTTGACCTTTTGTCCCATAACATTCAAACTGAAGGACTCCCAAGTTTTCAAGTCACCTCCAGAGTATTCAGGGTAGAGACCTGAGGTTTCTAAATTTCTGAGGTAATGGTAGTGGTGGGAAGGGACAAAGATTGTGGAAAAGTTTGAATCTGAAAGGTACCCTGATGCTGGCCTTTCCCAGGCATGGACTTTAGCTGGCTCTTCCTTCATATGGTGAAAGAGTGGAGGACCCAAGTGCTTTTTCTACTCAGCCACCGGCACAGGTAGTGAAATTAGATATGCTCTTTAGCAACCTGGCAAAATTATAGCAAACTCTTCCTCCCTGGGGTACACTTAATTTTTAGTTTAAAAATATACCCTGAGATAACTTCAGGCCATCTAAGTCATCCAGAAAGCAATTCCAAGGTTATTATTTACCTTTACTCCACAGGACTTACCCATTTGTATTCAGCCTGATCTCAGTGACCATCTGAGTTTACTCTTCTGATGTGTCTGCACAGATCTGGACCTCCCAAAGTGTTTTAGAGAGAAGTATACTTAGAGCATTTCCCCTGCTCAGTGAGGAAATTTAGCAAGCATTAATCCTTCTGAAAAAGCGTGTTTGAGCATGAAAAAGGGTGTTTGAGAATAGTTATTGTCATGATTTGTTTTTTCCCCAACAGAAAATGTTAACTTTTTCCTTAAAGTCTTGCTCATCTTCATCATCTTCATATCCTGAGGCAGACCTCTGGCCTATGCTTTCTCTCTCTCTCTGTCTATTCCCCCTCCCCCATGTGCACATATATGTACACTCATACAAATGTACATACACATGCACATGTATACACAATACACATGTACATGTGCACATGAACACTCACTCATGTACAGTACACGTGCACTAGTGTGCACACATGTACAACACATATACATACATATGCAACATGCACACACAGATAACGTGCCCATATACACACAAACACATACTTGTACACACATTCCTCCATACAAACATTATTTTATTAGAACTGATACGTGCTTAGAGAGTTGGAGTCATATTCTTTTCCTAACATACACAAACAAGGAACAAGAGGGTGATGCAGGGGTCGGGAAGGGAAGATGATTGTGGAAAGTACAATACCTCTTCTGAAAGACTTCAGGATGTGTTGCTGGACTATAAAAACACTTTATTTCAATGTTGACCCAACACTGAGCCTACAACCTATAAAGCAAGTACTTACATAATTTCCATTTTTCATATGAGGAAACAGAGGCTCTGAAAGGATAGATTCTGTTCCCAAATCATGCAGTGGGGCCTTCAAGCATCTGTAGGCATTCTGGGAGGATAAATTCTGAACCCAAATCGTGCAGGAGGACCTGAAGGCATTCTGGCTCTGGGTGTCAAGTAGGATGTTTCTTGTTCCTCAGGAGAGTGCATGCAGTCTGCACCCTCCTGAAGGTCGGACAAGCAACACAGCAGCAGAAAAGCATCACTCTAAGGTCCTTCCCGAGACCCTGAATCCTGTGGTCCTTTCTGAACTCAGCACTCATCCCAAACCCCTCACGGAGGTGGCATCCCACTAGCTCAGCCACATAATTGTTCATGTTTGTTCCAGTATGGGAAACATTCTCTCACCTGCTGCCACTTACCCTTCCCTCACCATGCCTTTTCTATGCAGTGATCATCAATGCCTTAGAAGTAACAGTTGAAGAATGTCAGCACCTCAAATTGTCTTACCAACTAGTTCTCAAAACTGCATGCCCAGAAGGATAGTCCTAAGGATTGACACATATGTTTGAATGGCTTTTGAGAAACTAAATTCAAACATGTAAAAGAGCCTGAACTTCAGAATCCATAGCAGCATCTGATTTGAACAGGCTCCTCTGGGAATCTGAGTGGCCCAAGGGATTTGTTTCTCACTGTGTTCTGTGCCGTGCTGCTCTTGTGGTAATAAGCTGTGTTGCTGGAGAGGAAAGTGAGAACGAGCTGTCAGCACCTCCAGGTCCTGCCAAATACCCCCTGTCCGCATGCCAGGACTCTGAAATGCACTAGGGAATTTGGATTTGGCTTAGTAGGTATAAGATTCTACTGAGTAAGTTCAGCCTTGGCAAGCTGACATAGCTTAGAGATAGCACTGGTAAATTTTGTCTTACAAGATGCTGAATCCATTATAGAGAGGCAATGTTCCTGAAACCACTAAGGTCTTGCATGCCTTCCCCTGAGTGGCCTCCCATCACGTGCAGGTCTCAGGGCAACAGTCCATTCAGGCTGCCAGCTCTGTAAACTACATGGCCAGAGCAGAGGGCAGGGTACACATAAAAATACATCTAGCATTTGACACAAGTGGTAGACCTGTGTGAATTTGAGCTCACAACTCTTTGCCCCCTCAAAAGACTCAGTATCAGCTCTGTTGATACAGTGCTAGCTCTGAGAGCATGAGGATCTGGGTTGGGATCTCCAACTGCCACATAAACATCTGGGAATGGCCATGCAGGCCTCTGCCCCCAGCGTTGAGTCGGGTAGACAGACAGATCCTAAAGAGTTTCTGGCCAGTTGAGCTTGTAGTTTATCTAGAGACCTTGTTTGAAGGCAATAAAGTAGAGAATGATAAGAAGCTTCCTGTCCTGTCCTGCTCTGACCTCAGTGCATGTGAACACATAGCATCCTTCATAGTTACATTTACATTTGTATACCTTATATAACACATGCATGCTCACACGAAGCAACTTCAAAATATGGAAGGAACCATGTTCACTAAACGCCACCTCCCACTTCCAGATTTATTACTGTGCTCATTGTTAGAAAAACTAACGAACTCCAGGTGGGCTTCAGAAGTTACTCAGCAGTAGGACAAGGTCCTTCCAACCTAAGTCATTTTAGTCACTTGAAGCATATACATCAGGAGCCTTATGAAGGTCGCTTACATACCTTCTACCACTGGAGGACTGTGTCTCTTCAGCAACTGGGGCACAGAGTTCTGTGCCTACACTTGTGGCTACTTTCAAGGAATAGGTGCTGTGCGGTACCTGGTCTGACAGGTGACTCAGAAGGCTGAAGCATTCACATAGCTGTAGTGTCTTTTCTCCAAACCTTTTACTGTCCTTGTTTAACTTCAGAACAGTAAGTACCTAAATATGTACCTGAGGAGGCCTTGTGCACTTCGGAAATGTATGTAACTAAACAGAATTCCCCTTCAATTCTGGTTTCTGCACTCTTTCAGCTCTGTTAGGAAATAACTGAAAGGCAGCTGGTAGAAAGCACAACCTGCTTTTCTAGTTGTCCATGTGCATAACTTGCTTCACCTTGCAGTACCCTCCTTCTCTGGAGACAGAACAAAAATCTCATGAGACTCTGGAGGGACTCAAGTGTTCCAGCACTGGCTCCTACAAGAAGGGAAAGGTAATACCCCATCGTCAGCTTCAGTCACATGATGCTAACACAAACTTTGGAGCTTCTGGAGCTAAAAATAATTTATTTTTAATCCAAAATGCAGTCATGTGTAAAAATATGTACAAAATGGTTTGTATTCAGTTTCTCTAAGGACATTGGTAATTTAAATATTTTTGCTTGTGTTTCATATAAATATTATTCTGGGCCCATATTAGTGACATTTTACCCATTTCTGATTATTTTAAGGCTTTCAAATGGAGAATTATATCTGTCAATAAACTGATTCCTTGGGCCAGGCACTTGACCATGGCTGGCCCTATTTTGGGAAAAATGAGACTTTTTAGAAGTGTGAACCTTTAAATATGAAATTGTAAATATTATAGACTTCTCCTTTACATACACATCTATGTGCATCTGCAAGTCTGGCCTTGGTCTATATCCATATGTGTACTATGCGCATGGGACAGTGGCCAGTGACATGTGCAGTGTTGGGATTATACAGATTACTGTTGTTTGGAGAGCATCCTGTGTTGACCAGCATTTGTAGCCATGCTGGTGTGCACAGTGTAAATACAGCAATTTGAAAACACGTTGACTTGTTTGTTGAGGAAATGCTCTCTTTAGTGCATTTTAGAGTCAATTGGACAAAATTGTGTCAATGAAGGAAAGTAAAACACATTCTAGATTCTCTTGAATACACATACACTTTAGGGAAAATGTGGCTCCAACATTCAAGATGAAGTTCGGTCCCTCCCTACTGCTTTAGCTAAGTGGACACTGAAAAAAACATCACAGGGGCACTGATCACAGCACAGACTTCACCTTGCCGCACTAGGGGAGGGGAATACAGGATGTGAATGTCGGGGGGGGGGCAGGGGCAGGAAATCCATGAAAGAAAAACAGTTTAGAGTGCAATTAACTTCTTACACAGCAGTCTGTAGCAGAAAAATACCAATTTTACCAGGGTTTAAATATCGTTTGAAAATAAAGTTTAAATGTATGACATTCCTTGTAAATTTGTGATGGCTGCTGTACCCAGTACTCTAAAGGGTATTGTAGCTATCTCTTTATTCTTTTCATTTTTGAATCTTTACCTTTCAAAGAAGTGCAGGTTCAACCTTGCTCACAGTTTAGCTGACCCTAAGGCTGATGGCCCCAGAACATTTCTTGAGAGGTTGAGGATAGCAGCGCAAACTGACTGTATTGGTCCTGGTCTAGGAATGTCAGGTGCAGAGAGCAGCCCCAGCCTGCAAGAGGCTCTTCCTACTATGTAAGTGTTGCATCAGAATGGGACAAAGCAGAAATTGTTCTTTGCTACAGTCGTGACTGATAGCAGATCTATAATAAATAATAATCTCCTGACTCAAAGTAAGGCTAAACTTTAAAACTGGCAACCAACTGGAAGAATCTAGGATTCACAGTGAAGTCTAGAAATGATAATAATTTTAAAAAGCCAGCTTGATTTGAAATCTGACTTGATCTTTCACGGAGACCACTAAGCGTGTGCAAAAAATGTCTTCAGAGGTTTTTACAATTTCACAGGAGGCCTTTTTCTGAAACATTGTATCACCATGTCTTAAAAAGCAAAATCTGCTGAATGATGAAAAGATGAAATACTGAAATGATGTACATTTAATAATATAGAAATCTATTTCTGTGTTTACTCTGGACTGAACACAATAAAAGCAAGTATTTTCAAACATTATATGCCTTTGTCACCCTATTAATCCTCATGATCACATCATCGAGCTTATTTTCACATAAACCCTTAGTATTTATGTTGCTATGTGCTAATATACATGCACATTCCCAAGATAGCAAAGAAAATCCCTGCAGCATCTGCTTGTGTGAAACCAATTAAGATGCTGTCTCTAGTGCTTAGAGCTGCAGAGCTGCAGAGCTGCAGAGACAGTTGCCATGGAAACCAATTTTCCCCCACATTTCTAGCAGAGCCAGAAACCGCTGAGTAATGTACCATCAGAGAAGACCTGTTGTAAACACAGCTCCCACCTTCACTTGGGCTCCATTTTATGAGGAAAATAAATAAGAAATTAGGAAGAAATCCATGATATTCCATACATGATTTATTTTCCAATAACCTAGTATTTTATTGATCACATAAAACTGAATAGGGAGTCCTGAATAAATCTTAGCTCATTTACCTTTGGTACAGACAATGGATTTCAAAACATCTAGTAGCTTCTCATTTGTATGCAGCTTAGAAAAATCTCTAGTGTATTTTTTTTCTTCAAAACACTACTCTTAAGCAGATGTGCTTTAAAAGTTAACTGGTGCTGATCTGAGTTATTCCACAGTTTACTCAGGAGAATAAGGACTTAAAAATTACAGACTAGATATGGATTTCTTTTTAAAAATACAATTTTTGGTCATGTGAATGATTGATGTTCAGGTTTCAAAAATAGAAAATATCCTACATTACATAATTTTATGTATACCATAACTCCTTGAAATCATAGCAAATGTAAACAGCAGAGCAAAGAACATCAAACTGCATTTTCATGTACATTGAAATTTGTAGGATTATGTACCGTCTATAAGTGTGTAGATAAAAAAAGAGTATTTCCAACGCATAGTTCATGCTTCTATGTGATTACGTGTAAAAGCAAAACTGAAGGAATTCTTCACCCACTCCAGCCCACCCCCGTGACTGAAAGAGCCTCCTGATGGCAGAGCTCCATGAGGACAGCAGTGCTGAAAAGTCATGTGGGGGAGAGCCCCAGACCTGCTTTATCATTGTAACTGGTGAGACAGTTGTCCGTCTCCTCATTAGCACTCTACCCTGTGGGACATGGCCCTCAGAACAGAGCAGGGTCTCGCTGCTGTCTGCCCAACCTCTCTTGCCATCTTCCAGAAGCAAGGCTGTCACAGACCTTGTACAGGTGCCTGCACAGCCAAGCCTATGCTCTTCAGACAGACACGGGAGATAAAAAAAGAGAACACACCAGAGTGACAGCAGGTACACAGAAGAGATGAAGGACTGGTGTCTTAAGTTCTCTGGTCCCTCCAAAATGTCTAATATAGACAGCTTTGTGACACAGTCTTGGAAGAAAAAAAACACATCAAAATTGGCCACACACCGTTTTGTTGATATATTATCTTGAAAACGGTGTGATCTAGATTCTGCCTTGAAAGTGAGCTGAGCTCTGAGGGCTACATCTTACCCATCATTTTAGGAATTGTAGTGCAGATTTACTTTCATAGAAAAATGATGCTCTGGTAAGTTCAGGAGGCTGATACAGACTCCTTCTCCCCCATGACATTCAACACCTACTCTAATTACTAAGCAAGACCCTTTCATTTGGCTAGTGCAACAACAAAATCGAGCCCCAAACAGGTTATCATCGCAACACTGGCCTCATTTTGTATTCAACCTCAATGTCTGAGACTGGAAAGTGCAGTTAGTGTCTTGAAGAGTTTTCAGGCTCTTCAGGTGTCACCTGATTTTAAAAATAGCAACTGCATAGCTACTTCTATAGTCACTCTGTCCTCAGAATACACAAGGCGAGGCAGGGACTTAAAATCTGTCAGCTGAGAAAGGGTGTCAACAAAACAACTACCCTACCACTGGCAGATGCAGCTTCCATCTACCTGAGAGCTAATGAGGAAATGGATTTATGGGAGTGAGTAAGTACAGCTAAATGGCCACGGCAGCAAATAGTGCACCAATGCATGGTCACCATGTAGTGGGGTTCAGGGACAGCACAGACCTCCACAACAAGCGGGCTCTGCGAGGGAAGACCTGAGCTTGTGTTTGTCACAGTTTTAGAATGGCCTCAGAAAAACCAGCAGGTTATCTACAAATGGGTGTGTCTGATGGTATATCTAATCACTGCTCATGTCAGTGAAGTTCCTACTGTAGTGTGTGTTAACACATGTAGGAGTCTTGACTCTGGCGTTATGAAATTCCTAAGTCAGGTCACACTGGCATCTTCCATGCAGGTAGTTTCTAAGGCAAGCAATGGAAGCAGGAGCCAATATGATGGCTCAGAGGCAGGAGATTGACTGCTCTGTGGGTACAGCTCTGAGGTTGCCTTCCCAGAGCTGCTCTTTCCTGGGAGAATTGCTGTCCGCACCACCAGCCATTCACATGGGTTTGGAGTCAGCATCTCTTTTGCTGATGAGCACCTCCAGCAGCCGTAGCTTCGCCTTTATGTGCTTGTATTCATTGTATTCTTCAGCCATGGGAGTACGGTCTTCCTTCTGGACATTTCTAGAGGAAACAAAGGAAAGGGGGGCTGAGGACCACTTTCTGCCTGTTAAAAGAATAGTGTGAGTCAGGAATCGTCTTTTGGAAACTACATATTGTATCAATCTAGAATCAGTGTTGATAATTGGCTCTTGATGTCAAGATGGACTGGATTCGGACAAGTGAAAAGTGTGTTTCCTCTGGAGGTACCATGCAACTTGAGGGTCTATAAAGTTAATCTAGGACCTAAGAGGAGATCACAAACAAATAAGAATTGTCTACCGAACTTAAGTATGACTTCACAGTAATAGCTTATTCAGAGTAAACAAAAACATTTCACTCATTCTTGACTTAAGATTTCTATTGCTGTGATAAAATGCTACAACCAAGGAACAACTTGAAGAGGAAAGGTTTTCTTCATCATGAGCAGAAGTAAAGGTTCCCACCTTTACTAAAGGCAGGAATACAGAGTCAGGAACTGAAGAGGCCATCCATGGAGGATTGTGCTTAGTGGGTGCTCAACCTGATTTCTTATAACACCTGAGACCACCAGCAGAGGGGCAGCAATGCCCATATTGGGCTGTGCCCACCCCACAAATCGTCAATCAAGAAAATGAACTACAGGTTTGCTTACATTTTCTCAAATGAGGTTCCATCTTCTCAAATAACTGTACCTTGTGTCAAGTTGACATAAAACATACAATTCTAAATACTTCCTCATTTTTATATCTTTTATATAACGAACCATTAAATTTCCTTTTAAAGGTTTATTTTACATGCATGAGGCCCAGTACCCACAGAGGCCAAAAGAGGAAGCTGGATTCCTATACCTGGAGTTATGGCTGATTATGAGCTGCCATGTGGGAATCAGACCTGAGTCCCCCACAAGGGCAGCAAGTGCTCTTAGCTGCTCACCCAATTAAATTTCCAATCAGCAATCAACATACCCACAATTTGTAGGTATTTTAAAAAGAGTTGATATTCATACTTAAAGACTTGATTTAGGAATTCAGCAATTGGTCACACAGTACTAAGTCTTTGTAGTTTGCTGGGTAATTTAATATGCAAACTTGTATGCATTATTATTAGCTTAAAGCTTACTCTGAGGTCCATGGTACTTTATATCCATTATCTAATACAACTCTCACAACAGCTTGACCAAAAGGAGCTACTGTCTTTATTTTTGTATACAAGATGCAGTCAGGGCAGGCAGCAACAGTCCTGGAACAGTGACTGCTCCAAATTAGCAGTCACTATGGAATCCATGTAGCAAGCATTCAACCACCATGATTCCTTTTTTCTTCGCTACAGAGCAAAAAATGGCAAGGGGGACAACAAAGGGCTTTATTAACAAATGAAACTGATTTTATTCTTATCTGCCTTGCTTTGGTGAAAGATGGTAAGTGGCTCTTTGGTAGAACGCTAGAACAGAGGCTTAAAAAGAATATCTCCACCCAGGCACAATTATGCTCTGTGAGGGGCTCTCACACTTGGGACTAGGTGAACTAGAAGTTATGATATCATTGGGCCCTCACAGCTGTAAACCTGAGTGATGATGCAGTTTCTATCACTCATCAGGACAGTTTTTCTAAAAATGCCTTTGGCCTTCAGAAACTGAATTTTGCCAAAGTTGCAATCAAGTTACTGGTGTGCCTGACACCATTCAAAATTCTGTTTCAGTCTGCTTCCCTCCTACAATGTAACCAACCTACCGGTGCCTTCCCACTTAGTCAGCTCTTACAAGATAAGCTAAAGGCATAGCATTAATCTTAAATTATGTGTTCTTCCATCCCAACTGAGAATAGTGATGCATGTGTGCGTGTGTGGGGGGGGGGCGTGCAGGATCAACTACTAAAAACAGCCAGTAGTGTGAAAGGGAACTTAAGAGAAACAAGTATCTACCGTAAATGTTGGCAGGAGTATGTGGATACAGGTTTGTAGCATTTGCTTGTGGATTTGAGTGATATTCTGGGTCATTGGGGTTCCTAGATTAAATTCTTCCCTTGTAAACTTTGATAAAAAAATCAACTAAGACCAGTGATTCCTCATCTCCTTCTAATGCCATATTTTCTGTGTAATTCAACAAGCGTAGAACAAAGCCATTCATGAAGGACAGATAGAAGACACAGGGGAGGAGTGGATAATTCAAATTATTTGGTCTCACTATTGATTAAACTACTCCAAACAGTCTTCCCCTGCCATCAAAGTGGCACCAATGCAATTTATACTTTCTTAAACCGTCTGTGGGCTCTACAATATATAGTTCATGTATAGAATTCTATGCACAAGCATGTGAGGAAAATGTGAAAATGAAAGCCATACAGACAGAAACATTAAATTAACACTTTAACAAGTAATAGTACATTGACTTATTTTGGTTATTATTATTATTTTAGGAATTACTTGTCTTGTCCATTTGTCCATATTTGCTATATAGTCTGTGATGTATGTAGAGGGGAAATGTAACATTTAGTTATAAACATGTAATAAACCTTGAGAAAAATCATTATACAGTAGATTCAAGTTAGAAAAATAAATTTATGTGATATTTCAACTAAAATGGGATATAACACAGCCCCAGTGTCAAAGTTAATTGTATAATTCTTTTATTTCTTTACACTTCAGGGCATCAAAGTACTCCAAAGAAACTATAGACAGCTTACCTAATTTAGATTAATGTAAAACCACTTTAGGAAAGTAAAACCTAAGTCCATCTGAGAAACACAGATCTATTCTTGGTCCTGTCCTTGTACTCAGATATGATGTGAGAAGGACATTTCCTCCTGTGATAAAAAACTTTACCAGCAAATTTAGTAAACAGACAATTCGATCCACCTTAAAACTCACTGGATAAAACAACATAGTCACTGAGCAGATACATTTATAACTGTTTCTCATAGATGTCTTTCAATCAGACTTGGCAATTACCATCTTAGTTCTTTTAGTTTTTGTAGTGGCCATGAGTGAACCCAGAACTTTGTATAAATTGAGCCATATCCCCATGCCAACTTTGGATTTTAAACTACGGTTACGACCCCCTCTCCCAGATCATTTTTCTCCCTCTTGCTTCCTGAGAAGAAACTCAATGCTGTCAGTTTGAAATTCAGCTCTAAGCTACTCATTTTAGGTGAGAACTGGATGTGACTGGTTAGTTTTCCATATCAGCAGACTCAACTCGGGTCCTGGACACTGTATGAGAAACGTTTCTTCTATACATACATATAAATCTCATGGTCTCACTGAAGATCTCTGAACATCCCTGGGTGTAAACCTGAAAACCTGGTTGCAAGGAGAATGTAGCAAAGTTCTCACTTTGGAAGTACTCCTCAGATGGGACAGAAACAGAGGACCTGGAATGTGAAATGAGGTGAAGAATGAAGGAAGAAGGGATAGGGAGACACACACATACCTCCCATTTTGTCGGAAAAAATTGTCTTCAAAATCATGAAGTTTCTTTCGAATCCTTTTCTTTTCTTCTCTCATTTCCTGAAGGTATTCCAAGAGTTCAGGTCTAACAAGGAAGATAAATTAAAAAAAAAAAGAAAATTAGACATGAACTGTTCTATGTGTAATGTACATGTGATTTGATAGAAGTTGTGGAGAAGGAAAACAAAGCAATTTAGAAGTCACAGAAAACTAATAAACAGGTTGTACTTTTCCTCTACCTTTCACTCTCCCTCCCTCTCTTCTTTCCTCCCCTTTTCCCTTTCCATCTCTCTCTCTCTCTCTCCTTCTTGCTGCCCACTCTAGATAAAGTTGTCCTCTGCAGCTCTAAGCTGATCTGGAATTCACTCTAGCCCAGGCTGGCCTGAAGCTCACTTACTGTTCTGCTTTAGCCACTAGGTCCATCTCATTATTTTAAATCATTATTGTCATCATATACACACACCCTAGGTAAGTTACTTGTGGCTTTTTGGTTAAACTAACATTTATGCTGTTATTTGAACTAAACCACTATAATGCCCAAACAACATACATTGAAGCAGAGTGGAGGTTTGAAAGGCCTGAGTCCTGGCTACATTTTGATGGTATTTTGTCATCCATTGGTGAAATAAATCCATCAGCATCATCTTCAAGTTGGTCCAGAAAGCAATGCGCACTGCAGTCTGTTTTCAGAGTGACGGGAAAGTCTGGCTTTGGGGAGCTGTCATCTTCCGACCCCTCTTCTTGTTCCTGGAGATACATGGCATCCCCAATAACACTCTGAGCATATTTTGGAGCATGCTTCCATTCAAAGATCACCTAATTAACCAGATTCACATGGTTTCTCCCCACTTTTATTAAAATGATGGCACCAAAAGTATAAAAGGCAAAGCGGGACCAAGCCAGGAGGCACTTCCTACCTCAACTATGCTTTATGTTTATAATCTCTGCTTGGCCCAAAGAAATAATACTTTGGTATTCTTTTCAATGTAAATTATTTTAAAACTTGAGACAAAACTTGATTTTTAAACAAACAATTTTAAAGTTTCTCTTTCTAAGTAGAATAGGTCCCGCCCATGTCATTTTTAGGAAACTTAACTGAGCAGCATATGCTCAGAGCTTGGGGAAGCACGGCTGGCAGGACACGCATGGGAGCCTCCTTCCTTCCCCTCCTGCCCTGCGTGAGGAAGATGGGGGAGAACAGACCTGAAGCCCAGGCAGAACTTGGGCCTGAATACTGATGCCTCAGAGCTTGGCCAAACCCTGCACAAAACAGATTCTCAACAAATATCTGGTGAGCAGTCTAGCAATTCATATCAAAAAGAAAGCTGCAAATGGATTTTTACAGCTGGAAAAAAGATACTAAGGAAAGCTGCAAATAAGAATGTAAAATTTTACTTCTCAAAACTTATGCTAATGGGCTGCAGAGATGGCTCAGTGGTCAAGAGCACTGGCTGCTCTTCCAGAGGGCCGAGATTCAATTCCCAGTACACATCTATCAGCTTACAACCAACTGAAACCAGTCCTGAGGAATCCTATGCCCTCTTCTGGACTCCAAAGACACTGAATATACACGGTTCACAGGCATACACTCAGATAAACACTCATCTACATAAAACAAAACAAATAAAATCTCTATAAATTCCTACTAATTACATTCCAAAGTCTGGAAAGAATTTGAAGCACTCTCATTTTCTCAGATAAGCCTAGCAAAACTACTCTCAGTGGCATGGGAAAATCCTGAGGAAAATGAAACACCACAAATAAATGTTGAAATAAGATCATAAATGGTAGTAAATATGGAGTGTAGTCCCAAAATAATACACAGATAAGATCTGAGCAGTTGGGAAAGGACCAGTGATCAATTCGATAGCACTGGACCCTTCATAAATCAGTTTTCAGTTTTTGATATGACTGATGTTTTGCTTGAATTTTGATAAAGAACAAGGTGAACAGATCCATCAAAAGGAAAGGTGACTATCAAAAGTTCAGCCATGATACTACAATGGTGACATGAACCTGAAAGGAAAAGTCCATAGTAGGCCCTCAGCCTGAAACCACCAGTCAACAATTATTAATCACTTCAATGATGTATAAAGGGCATATTCCACACATACATTAATGATAGAGTAGATAGGGTATTTAGTTTGCTGCAACACAGAATCTATATTTCTTACTTTACATAGCTTGATAACTGTATAAAAATCAAATGGAAAGTTCAAGGTTCTGTCAGTAAAAAAGGAAAAACAGGATACATAGGAATCCATAGACAGGAACCAGGGGGTGACGTGATCTCTCAGGAGAGTGGAAATTACAAAGAGGTGGGTCATGGACAATGGGTTTCAATGGGATGCTTATATCTGCTAGGTATTTACAATATCTAGAGCCATTTTGGCTGTCAAAACTCAAGAAAGGATGGTAGCAACTTGTGGGTGGAAGCCATGAGTGCTTGGAAACACCTCACAGCAGATATTCTGATTCAGTGCCAACAGGGTAAGGCTGAAAATCTGCCTAGTGAAAGTCTAAAATGAAGTTGGCAAAGACTTTCAGTTACACGGGTGAAGATTTGGAGAATTGAAAGGGCTTTTCTCGTCAGGTAAGGTAAAGTAATGCCTGGCTTTTGGTCTGCTGTCCTGATTAAAACATAGCGAGGATAAAACTAGCTCTAGAGAGAAACAGATAAACTGATCTGTGTGTTTTCAGCAAAGTCAGTGGCTCCTAAAGGGCCTGGAACCTACATTCTGTGCAGAGCAGTACGAGCTTGGAGAAAAGGTTTCTAAGCAAGGGGCAGGGTGGAAGGAAGGGACACGTGGCTATAAATGTCTGAAGAGCCATAAAGGGAAAAACCATAAGTGTGTTCCCGGCCTTCTGGGAGGGGGTGGGGGTGGGGGGTGGGTTAAAACCAAGTGTATGTGTGTGTGTGTGTGTGTGTAATGTAATGCCAGTTTTCACTGTGATTATTTTGCATTTATCAAACTAACAAACTCTAAAATTACATGCTATGTAATTGCATTCTATTTTGTAATTAAAGCTGGTTAAAAAACTGGTTTGATGGTAGTTGCTTTTGATACTCAACTTGTGTCATATGCGGCCTCGCCTTCCCACTGCTCTGAAAGGTTCAGTCATGAGAACAGAATCCTATTCTAGTGTGTTTTAGAGGGTTCCTGTAGTTTACAGGAAAATTCTCTGAGCTTATTGTTGGTTGAAGGTCTTTAGGACCTTCAAAACTTGAGGTGGCTCTATTTCTTACAAGCTGGCTTCTTCTAAAACACAAGTATAGCCAGGGATAAGTTCAAAGAAATAACTTATATTTGGTTTTCTTTTTTTTATCTCCAAATGCACTAAATTGTAAATTGTATTAGAACTATTATGTGTTAGCATGTATCAAGAGCCCTATCTGATTAGAACAAAATTAACCAAAAGACAGCAGTATTTATAAAATCAATGCAACCATTGCAAAATTACTTGTAATGTTGAGCATGATATGGGCCAGTGGGCAGTAAGCCATAGCTAAAATGTTCTTCTAAAATAAAACATTGTTAAAGAATAAGAAGGGGTAGACTGTCCTCATCCAAGATGGGCATCATTAGGATATCTGCCATTCATGTAATGAGGCAATTACTAAGTGTGTCACCTCTTGCATGTATTCAAGAGCATGTCATTGCCTGGTAATAAATCCATTATATGCTGCTGAGAGAAGCATGATAATTTTCATATACAAACTATCCAAATTTCTTAAATTACCATGATTCAGCTCTTCCATCAAACTACCAGAAGGACAAAGCTTGTTGCCTTCCGTCGATATCAAAGTATATTGTAGGAAAATAGCTCTAATTTTAAAGACACAATTTAGTGGACTAGCCCTGACGTTTCAGTACTGCACTCATAATTTGGATTCTATTTAGTAATGTTATTATCGAGCAGTCTTTCTAATACTTTAAAATTGGATATTGTAGTGTGGGTTACCTCAGCTCTGGCAAGAAAACGAAACTTTCAATTGGTCACCCTCAATAGATTATTCTGAGATGATAATTTCCTAACCACAGGAAATAAATGACCACCCTCAGCTTAGAATGTCATAGAAATATGACAGGTGGGAACTCTTACAACTTACTTCTGCTTTTGGATTTAATTTTTTCCCCTTAGGCTCTAAATAACTACTAAAAGAGTAATCGTGATTAAAAAAAACCAAAACTAAACAAAACAAAAAACAAGGTGAGAAACAGAACAGTCTGCAGTCAAAGCAAAAGCAAAACAGAATAAATTAACAAAGAGGAGAATGGAAGGGAATTGGCAAGGTTATGATATAGACAGGATGTGACTGTTCACTGCTACTGATTTGCATGAAACACTACTAGAATCACCACCCAAGGGCTGTCTCGAAGAGTGGGGTTAGCAGGGCAGTGTTAGCACCAAGTTCTTCACCTTGATCTCTTTGAAGAAGGAAGCAGTTTCGCCCTCGATAATTGGCTGCAGCAAAGGGCTTCTCCGTTTGCTGGAGGGGGAACCCTGTGACAAGGTAACAAAAGGTTATAATATGATCACCCTTCTCCTTGCCTTGTACAGCTCTTGATCTCCTTGACCATCCCAGTATTCACTCTTGTATCTTGAGTACATCTTATAACCATCTCCTACCAAAATATCCCAAGAAAACCTAATAGAGTCAAAGCTCTTTTCCAAGCGGATCCGCCCCTCTCTCAAAACCCACAGCTACAAATCAGTCACACAGTAGAGTAAGAAGGCACAGGCTTTTTTTCTTTTTCAACCAAACTCTCAGTAATCCCCTAAAGAAAGCACTTACCCATACACCTTCCTCCCTAGGCCCAGCAACTACACTGTGATGAGCAAAGACAAGTAGCTCAAGGTCAAACAAGCATGTAAAGGTTATTGGACTTCTCTGTTCTGCATTCACCCTGTTTAGGGACCCTAAGTGTTCCTAATTGGTAAAAGACAATGACTCCTTATATTAAGTCATTTTGTTTATTGGTTTATTCTGCAGGAAATTTGCAGAAGAGTAGCATTCTTTAATTACACTTGCCTAGAGTCTTGGGGCTGTCTCTCAGTCATAAAAATGAGTGAAAAATGTGAGAGCAAATGTGAGTGAAGTGATAGCATCTAAAGAGAATAGACATCTTAGGAGTGGTATCAAACAAAGGCTGTGACAGGAAATGGGATGAGGGCGCTCAGTCAGGCAATGCATCTCACAGAGATGGACAGGCACTAATATCCTGGTTATATCTAGCCTGGGGAGGACATTCTCAGGCTGGCTAAGGAAAGGAAGAAGGCTGTGAGCATTAAAATACTTCCTACAACCAGAGACAAGCTGCTCTCCCCCTTGACAAGATCAAACCCAGGTGCTAACTGCAATTATATCCCAGGATGCTCGTGTGGTAGGCAGCTTCCCAACCACCAGCTTCCCTCTCTCTTCTTTCACTTCCTCTCCACCACCAAAACCTCCAAAACAAGGACCTTTTCACTGGCGTTCTTTAGAGGGTCCTTCTTGTATCAGCTTTTTAGGGAGTGGTCTCACTAGTGAGTGGGAAGAGACTATCAACAGACAGCACATCTTTGGAATGAAGAGCCTGGAGAAAGTCCATCCTTAACCCTTGTGCTCTGTCTCTAAGGAATGGGTTTAGGTATTGGCCCTATGTGTGGAGAGGAATGTATATATATAAATGATTAAGTATCGATATATGTATACTTATATGTATATATGTACACATATGTATATGTATGATTAAGTAATATATATATTTAAGTCATTCATCCAGCAGTAGCCATGGGTATGAAGGGCTGGTTCAACTACCATAGCCTGATCTTTAATAAGAATGAAGGTTAGGATCCTGTAAGTATAGGTGGGGCTCCTCCAATAGAAAGGGGGGCTTATACTCACAGTGATGAATACGGTGCTAGTTAGGGTCCTATGCTGGTTAGTTTTTATCAACTTGACAAAATCTAGAGTCGCCTGAGAAAATGCCTCATTAGACTGTCATAGGGCATATCTGTGAGGGATTTTCTTGATTGATTTGGGAGACCCCAGCCTACTCTGGGAAGTGCTACACTGTGGGGAGCAGCTAGTCCTGGGCTGTACCAGAAAGTAGGCTGAGAAAGCCATGGAAAATAAGCCAATAAGTAATGTTCCAGCATGGCCTCTGTACCAATTCCTGCCTCCAGCTTCCTTCCTTGACTCTCTTCCCTGACTTCTCTTCAAGATATACTATAAACTATAAGCTGAAATAAACCCTTTCTTCCCCAAGTTGCTTTTCTGGTCATGTGTTCATCACAGCAGTAGTTGAAACCTAACAAGGGCTGCCAACAGAAAGGGGAAGAATATACTTACAATGATGGGGACATTGCTGGCCCTGGACAAGATCTGTTTGACTAGTCGGTACCTATCATATAGAGGCTTCATAATCTGACGTTCACTCTTTGTCACCTGAAAAGCAAGAACAGGTCAAGTGGGAAGCTGGCTCCCAGTTCATTCTGTTCCTTGTCCCCAGCATGCTCTGGGCTTTTGTGGCCCAAGAGAATATGAAGATCATACAGTTTAAAAGCTTATTTAAACTGATAATATTTAGTAAATAAACAGAAACACTGCAGGTTACACTGCAGATCAGTGGGAAAAAAATCACCCTACTAGTATATTTTCTTCTAGACCTGAATATATGCTATGTCCTCAGCCCACTATGGTAATTCTAAAACTGCTATTTAGAACTCAAGGTAGGTGGCTGTAGAGCTGGCTCAGTGGTTAAGAACACTTGACTGTACTTCACAGGACCTGGGTAAGTTCTCACCATTCATATAGCAGATCACAGTTCTAGAGGATCCAATGCCCTCTTCAGGCCTCTGTGGTATGAACACGGTCCACAAATGTAAACACAGACAAAATACCCATATACATAAAAATACATAAGCAAAACCTAAAACAACCCCCCCCCCAACAAACACTCCTCAACGTGTGAGGATTCAGCAGGTAAAGTTGCCAAGCCTGATGACCTGAGCCTGATATCCAGAATCAATACGGTAGAAAGAGGGAATTGGCTCCTGTAAGTTGCCTTCTGACCTCTCTATGCTGTGTTGTGCCTCCTCCCAATAAGTAAATGTAAAAAAATATCCAAGAAACTCAAGGTTCAAAAAATCTCCAGATGGTTCCTTACCTAGGAGGAGGGGAGGGTATAAGGAAGAAGGCAAGTGTTCCTATTAGAATGCTTATTACATGGCACTGTAATCAGCTGATTTGGACGAATTTCCTTCACACAAAACTGTTCCCTCTTAAAAGTATGATTCTGGCAGAGAGAGAGTATTCAAGTATTCAAGGAACATTTGTTGCTGGAATCCATTGGATGATCCTCATTTCCTTCAACTGCAAACTGCTCAAAAATCTCTAAGCAGCAGGAAGGAATCCAGTCCAGTTTCCTGTTACAGGATTTGAAATCCTTTGTCATTCATGATTTCTCCCCTCCCCACTGTACTTCACACTCCAGAGACAGACTAGATCACCTCATGCAGAATTCTGGGCGATTCCCTCTGCACTGAAGGGGCTTTCTCTCTTCTTTGTTTGGAAGTGGCAGAAGCCAGCTTGGACAGGCCTCTTTCCTGGTGCCCCATCTTGAGAGAACAATCCTATCCTCCACATTACCACCTGTGCTGGCTTGCTTTATGTCAGCTTGATACAAACTACAATCATTTTGGAAGAGACAAAATGCACCTGCCAGACTGGTCAGTGGGCAAGCCTGTGCTACATTTTCTCAATGGCTGATGTGGTAGTTTAAAAAAATATAGCCCCCACAGGCTCATGAGGATTGGCACTGTTAGGAGGGGTGGCCTTCCTTGAGGAAGTACGTCACTGGTGATGGGCTTCGAGGTCTCAGATGCTTAAGCCAGACCTACTGTAGCCTTCTTTTCCTGCTACCTGTGGATCCAGATGTAGAACTCTCATCTACCTCTCTGGCATCACATCTACCTCCATAACACCATGTTTCTCATCTGATAATAATAGACTAAACCTCTAAACTGTAAGCTATCCCCAGTTAAATATTTTCCTTTATAAGAGTTGCTGGGGTCATGTTGTCTCTTCACAGAAATAAAACCCTAACTAAGAGAGAGGGTCAAAGTGGATTTCCCACTGTTAGCAATGATAGCAATCTTTCCTTTCTCCACCATCAGTCCAATTTTAAGGGTTGCTGACATAGTTCTGGTTCTAGGATGTATCATATAAAATATGTCACATAAAACAGTCACTTCACTTAAAAATGACTGTTAGGAGAGCAAGGTGTCTCAGAAGTCATTTCACATGAAATAACAGATCTCATTGTTACAGTACCACACTCCTATTATACCAGCTAACATGCCAGCTCTAGCTGCTGGTAAAGATAGCACTTTCCGGTGAGCCATTTGGCACGTGGGTGAATTAACAGTACATTCATCACTTTCATATGTAAGCATGTATATACCAAACAAAATGGCCACTGGAATTCTATATTTATTACTTTCTGGTCGTAAGCTGAAGAAGTCAGTTTAGAAAATAGTTGATTGATAATTACTTGAAAATTACTTTAGGCCAAACATATGTGTATACTATCGCTTCAAAATCCTTTTTCCCTTCTTTCAAAATCTTAGTTTAAGTGGTCATTCTGAATGACTTTGCAGTGTGTGAAAACAAATTCTTATGAAGATGTACTTTTTTTTTTAACACAAAGCAAAACAACATTAGCCAGTATGGTGGCACATGCCTTTAAATTCCAGAACTCAGGAGTCAGAGGCAGGCAGATCTCTGTGAGTTCAAGGCCAGCCTGGATAACATAGCAAGTTTCAGGGCTACAAAACAAAACAAACAAACAAAAAACCATAAACAGGAAGATCAGGGAGGGCTAGCACTCCCACCCTTTCATCAGCATGACAGAAACCATGCTTCTACCATACTTTGATTACTCAGATACCATTTGAAAACAAAAAGGGGGTCACTATCCAATAATTACCCACATTTAACTAGAGGCAAATCCTGGGTAGGAATGAAAAGTCCAGACTAGGCAGCCCCTCATGCCTGCCTTTATGTTGTAAGGGTTTTTTTCTTAGCCTCAAACAAAACTTTTCTACAATTTGGTTGATGTCATCTGGATGTAAAGGTGAATGACAAAACTGGGGGCATATTTGCTTTGATGCTAAAGACAAAATTAGAGCCATAGAATCAGAGCTGGACAAGCCTTGTTCTTGAGGCTAAAACTAAGCACTGAGAGAGTAATTATTTCAAGGAAGGAGAGCTTAGAAGAAAAAGATGTACCAACTCCTAGCCCAGGTTCATTCCTAGTCACAAATACACCAGACCTGAGTGAAGCTAGACCTAGCAATGTGATGATGGGTTATTTTAACTGTGGCACTCTGGGCCCATTACTTTAGAAAATGCCAACTCTTTTATGAGTTAAGAAGAGTAGGATGTTTGTGTAAAGATCAGAAAAATCTAAAACAACAGCTAACCAGAGAGTAGTGTTTATATGTAGATATGAAATTTAAATATTAACTTGGTGATACTCAATGCTGAGTTAGTCAACATGGTTTTGAAACACAGTGTTAAAATATACCAGTGATGGAAAGAGTTAAGAAGAAGCCAGAAGGTCAGGCCAAACAACCCATTCTCTCCTCTGGAACGTTTATTATGAATGGTGATATGGGACTTTAATTATTTCTTATATTTTTCTGTGACATCATTTTTAAAAACTTTCAACACTCTTGGCTGAAAATGGATTTAATAAAGGCTCACAGAAAATATGAGCCCACTTGTTTTTGTATGTGACAATGTCCATCTACAGAGTGCTCAGTTAAAGCAAATTGCTTTTCTGAGAACTATGTAGCACATGACTGGCTATGTTCCTGATGGTCAATGGCCTGTTAAATTGGAATCTGCAGATTTAGAAAAACCCATGAGTTCTGAGCATCTACTTTATAGGATAAAGGGACTTGGAATGCCAGCTTAGCATTGAAAATATATGTACTTTTTGTCTAATAGTGTTTATAGTTTAGGGTTAACTATAGCACAGATCTGAAAAATAAAAGTTTTCTTTGATTTTCAGACTGGCTACTTACAGACTGGAAGTTTGTTATTTTTTTTGTGTGTGTGAGAAGATTAGAGCACTGTGGTACCAGAGAGAAGCAGAGAAACCTGAGATCAATGGTGACTGACATTAATATTTGTTCTACAATTTGTTCACTACCCCGTGAGATGCTTAAATCTATCTAAAAGGGAGTAAGGCAAGACAATGGACTAGTACTTTGTATTCTTAATGACAGGTAAGAAGAGTATACACTTTGCCCCACTGATCATCTAATGTCAAAGAGACAGGAGAGCATAAACATGGGATTGTGTTGGCAGTGAGAACTGTCATTTATTATGCAACCCCAAAGCTGCTACTTACTTCCTTTGTTTTGAGTTTACACACACACACACACACACACACACACACACACACACACACACATATATATATATATCCATGTGTCTCTTTTTTACTGCCATGACAACCTATAACAGATATCTACCAATCAAGCACCAAAATTTTAAGTGTTTACTTAAGCAGCCCCCGGTCTGCCAAGCTGGGCTCATTCAGTTCTGAGGCTAACTGTGTCTGCACTGTGGAGCAATGTACAGATATAAGGAAAAGCTTCCTGACTTAAAGACACATAGACACACACACCAAAAACAAACAAATAAACAAAAACATCCTAAAACAACAAAACCCCCAAACTTCCACCACACAAACCAGTGAGCCAACAGGGAAGTATGAGCCACTCTGTGCTCTCCTGGTGGGAAGCACAGGCCAGAAGTAGAAGGAATCAGTCAATATTGCAATTAGAATCCATGCAAGGGAAAGAACTATACAGTGTGTGTGTCGGGGGGGGGGCGGATGGGGAACAGTGTCACAGAAGCCTCCTGGTGACCACAAGTTCTACATCTAGGATGCCAAGCTTCTGTGGCAAACGGGCTCTTTTCTGTTCACAAGAGCTCAGCTCTGCCTCTTCTGATCTTGAATACTCCAGTACTGAAGGACAAAATTTCACAATCTTTAAACTCTGAAGCACGTATTATTTGGTTCAGTGCCTTAAAAAAAAAAGTCTGAAGCAAAACTTGGCTGAAACATGACATTATCCCAGAGTTCTAGTACTTTTCCACTGCAAGAACAGTCCAGCGACATGAATCAGTGCCAGGGCCAGAATTTTTCAAATACCCCCCCCCCACACACACACACACTTTGATACACTGAGAACTGAAATGTAACGAAGGATGCCTTCTGTGGATGTTCTCTGGGCTTACACTGTGTTGGTTTTGTGCCAACGACTGAGGATTAGGTTCACTGTTAGGCAAACAACACCCAGAATCCTCACTGCTCCCACCCCTGCCCAAACTCCACAATTGGAGGGATATTTCTGTGGTAGCCCCTGAAGAAACTGCTTCAATACTGTGCCTTGTTTTAAAAGGAGTTTAATGTATCATTCTGGAAGCTACTCTATTGAAGAGAGGATCATTTAGGAAAAAAGATGAAATTCATTCCATTAATTCATTAAATTAGTACTTACAATACAGGAAGAGGCCTGTATTTGGGGGATTTCTTGCACCTGCCTGTAGCAATTGCTGTTGTTATTGTATTTTTTTTTCTTGCCAACTGTCTGGACAGAAGACTATGAAGAGTTATAGGCAACAAGGACGGCTAAGTTCCTCAAGGACGAGAGCAGAGAGAAATCTGCCTTACTCCTGGCTTCCCTAAAGCTGTCCAGAAACAACCACCTCAGATGCTTCCTGATACGATAAAAGACAATGCTACATTTTTGTACTGCATATTTTGGGTCCTACACAACACCAGAGGTCCTTTATAAATGCTTGATGTGTCCTGCAGCACAGAGTGACTGTTTTATGACATATCATTTAAGCTTAGCCCCCTGATAATACGGTGGTGGAAACCTAGACTCAGCTACAGCCTATGGGTACTGACTTGGGCAAGGGGTTTCCTTATTTCAGACTTTTATGACCTCTATACTCTCCCTTCCTTTTTCATCCTCTTCCTTTTCAATACAACACTAGAAATTCAAGTTTAGTTCCAGCTTCACCTTTGTTGAAATTCAGATTTGTTCAAAATCTAATACCTAACAGAATTCTATTGGCAAAGCCTTTAAACATGTAGATATGGTGGGAATATACCAGTCAGCTTTCTTTCCTGTATAAAAAAATAAGGCATGTATTAGGAGCTCTAATTCCTGGAGGGAGCTAAATTGTAGAAACTTTCCAAAACCAGACAGCTGATCCCAATGAGCAGGTTTGGTGCATCACATACCGGCCGTCCATGGATGCTTTCATAGTACAGCAGGGCTTTCTGTAGAGCCACTTTCTCATTAGCAATCTGGTCCTTGGTCATATCCTGTGTAAACACAGTGGTAAAAAATGAAACATGGGGGAAACATTTGTGCACACTCTAACTTCTTTACTTAGTCACGCTCAACTAAAGGAAGAGTTAAGATGCTCTGTTCAAAGCTCACATAGGAGTGAGAGCCTCCAGAGCTCCCATCAGAAGCACACCATGGTCTTCAGTTACCTGGAACACCCACGTGGCAGGAGAGGCACGTGGAAAAAAGACACGGGCTGAGCTTAGCGGACCCATAAATGCTGCACTTATAGGCTACACACTCCTAACAGTTTGCTTTTAACCCCTCTACTCAGAGACTCAAGCCATGTATTAACCTCAAAAAGTTTGTCTGTCTGTTTGTCTGTCTGTCTATCTAGATATCCATGTTTTGCCTGTATGTACATCTATGTGAGGGTACTGGATTCCCTACAACTGGAGTTACAAACAGTTGTGAGCTTCTATGTGGGTGGTAGAAATTGAACCCAGGTACTCTGGAAGGGTGGCCAATGCTCCTAACTACTGAGCCATCTCTCCTGCCTCAATAAGTTCATTTTACAAAGAGTCAATAGAACAATCTGCTTTCCATTGTTTGTCAGAAACCACAATACCCACAGATAAAACCCTGTAGCTTTCATATGCTTCTCTACACATGCGGGAAGCCTTAGAGAGTATCATTGTGCTTGTGGGAATTCATGTGCCATGCCCTATCCCTTTTGTCTTCCCCCTTTTCACTGGGCTTGATGCTGTAATACCAGCAGACAGCAGAGCAGCAGAGTGTCTCCTGGCTGGAAAGCAAGTGGTGCAGAAAATATGTATGGCAAAGGTATCAACAGCAATCTGCATGGCCTGTGTTTTCACTGTGTTGACTGCACTGAGGGCAGATCCCTTAGCATCACACCTTAATGTCCTCAGGACGGCTGGACTCCGCTCGTTTCTCCTGGAGCTTCCTGTGTATACATTCCAGTGTAGCTTCAACACTGGGCCTGATGGCTTTATCCACCATTTCTTGTTTCTTCTCATCTTCTTTTTCTAGCTGGGAACCAAAACTCTTGGGAAGTGTGTTGCTTCGTTGCCGTGTCCTGGGGGTGAGGTCCTCCTCAGACATCTTCAGTTTGGACTCTAGGCAATTAGATTTGGAAACAGATACCTAAGACCCAGGACTGCTAAATTCATATTGCTTTAACTGTCATGTCAATAACTGCTTAGCTATACTGTTTTAGAAAGAATTGAAACTATAAGTGGAGATCCCTGGATCATTACATAAACCAAACTGTAATAGACTCTTCGTAGGTCTTCATAAATGTTTCCCAAACTGTAATTCTTAGGAAAGTGTTAGCTTTCAGCACCTGACTTTTGGCTATCTTAGCTTGGGATCTGAAGTCAGAAATAGACAGAAGCATTTCAAATATATTCCCTTTGTCTGTATAGATGTGCTGATCTAAAATCAGATACTGACCACTGCTTTTCAACCAATCTACATGCCCCATTTTTATTCCATTTTGTCATTTCTGTGACTACACCTAAATACAGGGGAAAAGGGACCTCTTTTTCAGTTATGTCTGATGGGCTGTTTTCTATCATTCCAGCAAATGCAACTTTAGAATAAAGAGGTACATAAGAAGTACTAATATGAAGCCATCCTTCTAGGAGGAGTGTGTGGAAATGAAGACATGCTGAGGAATTCATATCATATCTGGTCCGGTTGTTTTGTAATGTAACTCTATAACATCTTGAGATAGTGTTCAGTAAAGAACTTGGAGAACTGGGAAGCTTCTTCAGGCCTGGGACACCAGGATGGATGGTGACACTCACTCTGCAGGACACAAGGGATTTGGCTCCTGGTTTACTGCACACAGGCTATGGCATTAGGTGCATCACTTACCTTTAAGCTGTTTCCGGAATTTGGCCAAGTCATTTGTCCACTTCAGAACCTCAGGGTTGGCTGCTTTGTCACTGTGGGAGGGCTTGGAAAAGAAGATCTAGAGTAAATATTTTATTGTTTATTTCTGATACTCCTACAGATTTCCTTAAGGGCAAAATAGAGGCTCTTTATGATCATGAACTCTGGTGGGGATCCATATACCCTTTTCTAATATTTGTATGTTTCAGATTATGAAGCTATTGAAGCAGAAAGTGGAAGAGTTTATGGGCTTATACTGCAACCATCATAAAAAAAAAAAAAGCCCTCTTGCCACTGGCTTGGGAGACCAAGAAAGAGCCAACAATGGAAGGAGTTTAGTGTGGAGAAAATTGTAGAAGATAATCCTGAATCAAATTTTAGCCCAACAAATAAAATTCCCTTCCTTAATTGGCTTCTGGTACCCTCTACATCAGTGGCTCTCAACCTTTCTAATGCTGTAACCCTCTAATCCTCATGTTGTGGTAAATCCCATTCATTAACTACAATTCTGCTAATGTTATGAAATGTAATGTAAATATCTGATTTGCAACCCACAGGTTGAGAACTGCTTCTCCACATGCTGAAGTGTGTGTTGGGGCAAAGAGACCCCATGGAGAACTCACTCTGTACTTCCTTTCTTCTTCAAACCTGTCCTCAAATTTCCGGATCTTCTTTTTAAGGGTCTGGATCCTTCTGGTGAGCTGCACAGGTGTCAAGTCCTCTTGCTCATCATCATAGGACCCCAGGGAGGCACTTCGCCGCCTGCAAAGATCATGGCCTGGGTTAGCTGTCCCACAAATGAGCCATAACTATGGGGAGGTCCTTCAGAATGTGAAAGTATATGATACAAAGGAGTGAAAGCATCCTCTCTGCTTTAATAAAAATCAAGTGGATGGTGCATTCTCTGACTCTGAGTTCTGCAGATGCCATCTATTACATAAGTCTACGTTTCTGTCACTTCCACTTATATAACAACCCGAGACTAACTTATAAGCCTAAATGTTAAATTGCACAGAGTTTTAGGAAGGAGGTGCTAATCGGAATTCAAAGTGAGATTTGCAGTTAGACCACAGCTCAAATGAAAACTCCAACATAGCCTGAGTGCTAGAATGGAGAACTTCAGCTGTGTCTCTCCACAGAGCCCCAACTTAATATTTACTTTATGGGCTAGCCATCAGTGCCATTCTGTCTGCTCTAATGTTAAGTGGCTGGTGCAGTTCCTTATCAGTAAGGCAGAACGTACCTCATGAAAGAATGGGAGTCAGGGGGAGAAGGAGGCACTTCTGTGTCGTCCAGATACTGCCTGCTCTGCCCATAGGCATAGAACCTAGGGGAGAGCATGGGGTCGCTATCTTCATCTAGAAGCTGGTGAATCAGGCGCCCAGCCTGAGGGGAAAGGCGGGCTTCATCAGAGTCTACATTCTCTTGCTGCCAGCAAGGGATGGGTTCTGGAAAATAGACGTGATTTAACAGGTTAACATTGTTCTTGAAAGCATTATTACCCAGGTTTCCTGAGTCACCATTAGGTGCTCCTCACTTCACATCTAAGGTCCAAGGTAGGCACTATGTCTAACTGAAATCATCACTGTATCTCATGGCCACCACCTGCCTTTATCTCCATTCTCACTTGCTTTCAGGATTTGCTAGGGCTGCCCTGAGGTACAGCCTGGAAGGACATATCCAATTGTGTATACTTCTAGTTTCCCTAATAGATAAGTGATAGAAACCTTTCCAAGTAGAAGCACTACTGGAAAAGCCATGAGTGTGTTAGCGAGGGTGCACATAGCATTATGTTAGACTTGTTAGACTTGTGAGATCCTATTTACCAAGGGTTTACAACCTCTGTGTGGATCATTTGGTAATACGCTCCCTGTGTCTCTGCCTAGCACACAGTGTTAGCATGCTTCTGACTATGTCTCTTCCTAGCACGTGGGATTAGCATGCTTTTGGCTGTGCTTTGCACTTGTAATTTCAGAAGCTGCCCAAGACAGGGGGAGGGAACACACATAAATTATGAAGAAAGGGAAAAGAGCCTTATAGTGTCCAAACCCATACAAATTATTTTAGGTAATAAAAAAAAAAAAGCACAAAATCCTGACCTTTTATTTTACAAGAAAAGAAGATGGTGCTTATTTCTATTTATTACAAAGCACGTTTTAAAATACTCCTTTCCTTAATTGGATAAAACAACAACAATTGGCCCAGCAAAATGGTTCAATGAGTTAAAGGTCCTGATGCCCTGAATTTGAAACCCGCATGTTGAAAGGAGAGAACCCACTAATCAAATTGTTCTCTAAGTTCCACATGTTCACTGTGGTACAGGCGCAACACCACTCCTCCAACAATATAAATGAATATTAAGAAAAGCCTTTAAGACTATCTGAAAGACTTCAAAGTTGATTTTGGATGTCACACTGTTGTTCACTGATAACACTCTACATTAAAGATTTTGAGTGCACTTGCCATTTATGATTTCCGTAAGTCTAGTACTTGCCATGATTATAGATTCTGGGATTCCTGCAGTTTGAATCATAGAACACCTAGTGGCCCCTTCAATATGAAGCTTGAAAATGAATACAGCTTTGTGGAATAAATGTGCTTAAACTTTGTATTCAGAAAGAGTAGATTGTACTCCAGGAAGGTCAGAGGCAGGTTAACTGCTTTTAAGACCTCTCACCCTTAATACATGTTTAGAGCAAAGCACAGAAACAGGTAACAAGTATCAACACACAAATGCTTAACCCACTCCATATCCAATGTATTTAAAGTGAAGTTCCACATACGACAGACACATGTACATCTATATGCACACACCAGTGTGCACATACAAGAGCATGCACATACTTAAAGGCTGCCCAAGCAATTCAAGTGTGCATGTGATTATCAGGTTTGAGAACTACTAATCACAGGCTGCTGAAAGATAAGGCCAGTGAAATGTAAGGAGGTTAAGAACAAGCACCCAATCAATCAGTGAGAAGAGTTGGTCTGCACTTGTGCTTTCTAACATTTTTGTTGCATTTATTATTATTTATTCACCTTGTAATCTGGCTGTGACCCCTCCTTCATCTCCTCCCAATCCCACCCTTCCTCCCTCTTCTCCCTCTATGCCCCTCCCCAGTGGGTTCCCTAGTTAAGTGAGCAGGGGCTGTTTCTAGCATGAACTCAGTGGCTGGCTCTTTGATCACCTCCCATTGAAGGGAGAGCAGCCTTACCAGGCCACAGAGGAAGATAATGCAGCCAGTCCTGATGAGATCTGACAGGCTAGGGTCAGATAGAAGGAGAGGAGGTGCCTTCTAACTTTTAGCTTTGCTTTAGAATGTGCCAGAGCTACAGAATCAGTGACAACTGCCTGAAAGTTCAGAAAATTTTTGAGCATAACAGGAAAATAAACATATTCACTTAAAATATTAAGTCATAAAGAACAAGGTTTGCAAAATTTAAAGGAACTCAAATTATCTGGGAACATAGATAAATATTTTGAAAAATAAAACTGTTCAAAAAAACCTGTCTTGTCTGTTGAGGGTCAAAAGATGGGGCAATGCATGGGCCTAAGCCTGGAGACAAACATCTCACTCTTTGGACTGACGGCATTGGTCTGTGTGTGCTAAGTGGCAGGTCTCAGGACGGAGCAGCTATGCTCTCCCAACATAAAAGGGTGAAATGCACCATGGAGGGAGAGAGGCTGGAGAAAACAATCTCTTGGGGAAACATAAAGCTTAGTGTAAAATTGCAGAAAATGGGATTGTTGGACTGACCAGATTGCATCTTCTATTTCCTAAGACAACCATCAACTCAGCCAGACTGGAAAAGGGTGAAGATGGCCAACACAGCCATACCCCTGGACATAGCACCTCCTCTCAGAGGTGTAAACAACTGAGGGGAGAGGAAGCTGCTTTGTGGGGACCAGAAGCTTTGATAAAAACAAAGTGTAAATGTCGATACTGGCACAAGAGCGGTCTAGTTAGTTTGACATTTCTATTCATCAAGAAAAAAGAAATACAGATTCAAAAAGTTTTACTTTTGATCCTGACACCCTCAATTCAAATTTTAATACAGCTGAATACATTTTCTAAAATGAAAACATCTTTGAGTTTTCAATCATCTCTATGGTCATGAGTTCATCATAAACAGACTGAATTAAGTGTAGTGTTTGGCAGCTAACCTGAAGCTATCTATCCATTCTTTTGTTTAATACAGCTTTATTTTGTCTTTGTCCTAGACCAGTCATTTCAATAACAAATAAAACAAGCAAACAAAACATCCAAATACATCCTTTCCCAATGTTTCCAGTGTTGAATAGGAAATGAGACAGCTGAGGAAATGGTAGAAGATTCTTACAAACTATGTAAATAGGGTAGATGAATTCATTACTAAAAGACAAGAGATATTAAAATCACTGTGATTTTCAGCTTTAGCAAAATAAAGAGTACTTGCATCATTGTTCTGAAGGAGGAACAGACGTGGATGGTTTCCCAGTTCTGCAATGTGAACACTTATGTGAGTGTCCTCCTTTTCTCCCTTCTATGCTGGCTCAGAGTTAAAGGACTCTGACATATAGTATGAATTTCATAGACTAAAGAGTCAGTACAACCATTTCTATATCATAGTCTGACACATTATAGTATATATTTGGTAGTTGTCACTCAACTAGGTTACCGAGTTACAGCCCTGCATACTGTGACACATGGTATATACAATTATATTGCTTTGTAGAGAACTAGTTTCGAGGATGCATCACCAGCCATTTCTAATAGCTCCTTGAAAAAAATTTATATTTAGTTAGTAATTAAGAACATTGAAACAGGGATATTGCAAGAAAAGTATGCAAAGGGACAAAAGAAAGACATGAGGCTTCACACTGGATTTTTTTCCTACAGCAGGACATAAAATAAGTACATTTTCATTTTCAAATAAAAATCCCCTCAGTACACTCACAATGAACTCTATATGTAATCAGGCCTTTTTTTTTTAATTAAGAACAATTCATTGAGGTCACTTGACACCATAGCAGATCATCAGAAAAGACAAATATAAAAGCTGAGTTCCTACTACGTAATTGATAAGGACAGGTTCTGAGGAATCCCAATTCAGATACCACAGTACTCAGGCACATAAAGGGAATCAACCCATCACAGCAAGGAGTTCATCTCTGAGAAAAACTGGTGCAGAACATTGTAACAGCTGCACTCTGCTAATTTGGCTGCAGCCATTGGCTATATAAAAGAAACTGGTTACTGAAATGAGTTATTGACCTGGACAAAATTAAGGGAGATGACATTTTCCATGCTTAGTTTCCAACTATGTTATTTAGAGCCATTATTGCTTGTCATGATGTTATAACTCTCTTCTCAGCTGTTGGTACACCCCGGACATGGAAATATAGAGACCACCCTGGGGAGAATGACTTTCATAAATTCTTTTTACTGTTCCAAGATTTAACCTTAGAACAATGCTAGCCTTACTAAATTGTTCAAAAGTCTTGCAAACTACCAGATATGTAAGGAACTTTAGAAGTTAGCTTTATCAACCCCAGATTTAAGTTTTAAGCCTCTATCTGCAAAGTCAAGAAACAGGTCCATAACAGGTCTGCTTAGATTATTGATAATTGTGTGGAACAGGGCTGATGACTGTAACCAAAAAGAACAATGCCTTTTGAGGTGACTGTAACCCATGGCCTTGCACATGTACACATAGTTTTCTAATCAGTTACTTTGTACCACCCTGCCTGTCTTCTGTTCCCTACACTCTTAGAGAAAGCTATCATCAAGACCCTGCCAGGAGCCCAGCTGCTGTCTCTTCAAGTGCAGCATTTCCAAATCCAGGGTCTGGAGGACTACACAGAAAGGAATCAAGGTTGATGTGAGTGGGCAGCATTCAGCAATACATGGCCTGCCTAGTTATTAGTGATTTTGCTTCTTTTTAAAAAATGATCTTTGAGAATCTCAGAATGCATGGGACTTAGTAACATTTCAATTACACAATTCTAATTACCTTTCAATATCAGAACAATGCCTTTGATTTTGTGTGTTCATTTAACTTTGGAGAGTTGAAACCTTAAAAGAATAATGGCAATGACAGATTACATAATGTGCCTTAAAGTGTGAAGGCATGGTTGGTTCCATGCCAATCATCAGGATGAGATTGATTCCATGTTTACTTTCCAAAGGTTCTACTTTGTAGACTATGGAATCTACTTAACATTTCAATCCCTTTCATTATTTTCTTGATCCAAAGCTTAAGAACTTACAGAACATTATTTCTGAGACAAACACTTGCAGGGACTTCTACCACAGCCTGCACACCACTCCTCATCAGGTGACCTTCCCTGGCTCCACATCAGACTGTGACCAATGGCACAGGCCAGGGAACAAGCACGCAAACTTAGAATGTCCCTTCACATGGTGGCTGGGATGATGTGTGTGTGTATAAGCTGAGAGTGGATTTTGGCCTGTAGTTTGGTAATCACCATTACTTCCATTTTTAAATTTTGTTGCCTTGCTTTTGTATGCACAGGCTTAAACCAGTGTGAAACTTATTTGCTACTAGAAAAACACCTTTTCATTTATTACTGAAACTATAAATGAGATAAAATTTATTGTTGTCATTTAATCTAGCTTTGCACGTTGGTTTCTTTATTTTGACTATACTTACGGCCATGCTCCTCTTATAAAACAACTTGAAAATTAAAATATATAATTTTAAATAGATTCCTGAGAGCAGTAACCAAAAAACCAAAATGACCTTGAAAAATAAATCCCTGTAGATTTTAAAGGTGTAGAAGTTCAACAACAAATGCAAATGTAATGGGAGGAGGAAAGAATAGTCACAGCAATCTGCAAAACAAGTTTCGTGCTCAACCCAACCTGTAAAGTGTATTTTTCCAATAACTTTTTGGAAAACATACTGTCCAACCTTCTAAATAAGATGCTGCTTCCTCCACATTTTTATTCTATAGAGAAAAATTCTTTGAAGTAATAAAACTCTAAATTGGCTTCCAACCACTCTTAGACGGCATGTTCAGCTTTATTTTAGGTTATATGTGTTGAGAGAGCAATTTGAATTTGTGACTAACCAAGAGAAATAATCAAACTGAGACTATTTCTGGGGAGGATCAGAAAGAGACTGTAGATCATATGAATTCTGGCTCCAAATTTCTTTTTATTAAAAGCTATATGATAGTCTGTGCTACTGAAACTCAAATACAGTGTTTATTTTACTTTTGCTTCTATTTGGGCAACAGTGACCACTCTGAGACTCGTAAGTATAGAAAATACAGATTGTTGCCAATCTATAGATTAAAAAGACACATGATTATGTCTAAGTGGTCAAAAATGAATGACGAACCAATCAATATCCAGAAATAGATATGTTAAATTTAACACGGCAAGTCAACCATGCCCTCTTTTGTTCCCTGAATATTTTGAGCTGGAATGATCTGACAAAATTTCAGATCTGCTGCCTAATTATATGAAAATAACCAGAACGGGTTTCTTAGATTACAGGAAAGAAAATGAAAACAAAACAATCTGTTCTCACGGAGCCCTGTGTGCCAGGACAGTAAGTAGGTCAGCCTTTCCCCCTTCAGGCTCTTCAGATGGACTTTTGATCATTAGATGAAAACAGAGGAGTGGGTCGGGATAAGGGCAGGGAATACCCACATGAGCAGGGCAGATTTTCAGAGCTGTGACTCTCTGCTAAGTCATTAAGCTACACTGCTGTATTGAAGCCAGGAGCCCATTTCTCCCTAGCTGTGGCCTTTAGACACACACTGTATAGAGTGCTGACAGAGGGATGACAGAACTGCTGAGAAGCCCTCAAGGATGTGTTGATGTGAATTTCTAAAAAATGTATACATTAAAAGATGGAAAAAAAGGAAAGAAAACATCTTCCTTAAAAACTTGGAAGGTGTACTGCAGGAAGTGAGCAATGCAGCAGGGTGGCTGGCGGGTATCAGTGGGCAGCTAAAGCATGAGGGGTAGTGGGTGAGGTGCTGGCTTTCTGCAGCGTGAAGCAAGCAGGGGCAGCACTTTTGGTAGGTTAAAATGTATTGCAGGGTGATACTAGGACAAAGTACATTCGTGTTTTCCTTTCCGGTATTGTAACTACCCTTGGCAACATTAAATATGGCATGTTCCCATGCCTGGTAAAGGATTTTACGTCATTTTTTTTTTATAGAAACCCAGTTTCTTCTGCATGCATACCCCTTACTGTCATCCACACAGGCATGTGGTCACATGCCTTGCATATACTTATTCGTATATGCCTTTTCAGTGCAAAACCCAAACGGCAGATGTTTACCTACCTTCCCAGTTCTTCTCACCGCACAATGCCGTCAGGTCCAACTGTGGCATTTCAGGGACAAAGCTCTCCTGCTGGTCATCAGGATCTTGATTCTTCTGTTGTTTGGTGTCAGATATACTGGGGTGCTCCTGAATCTTCATTGTGGGGCTCTGCAATAATAACACAAGTTCCCCTAATAGCTACTGTTCAGCAAAATGCAAAAACATTTGCAGCAATTCTAAGCCTTCTGAATGCAACCTCCCAAGCCACAGCTGCTAACACTTCCATTGCAGAAATGAAAACCAGGGCTTGATACCTCCTGGGCGCGATCTGGCTATTCTCTTGCAAAAAGCTACTGTCCATCTGCCAGCCTTTAACTTTCCTTTTTGGGGCGAGAGAGGCAAGATGATTTCCTTAGGCTGCTCCTCTGGATGACTTCAGGCAGCTGACAGGTCTTGAGTGATTACTGACTAGGGCAGGGACGGAGGAGAAGAATTATGTTTCTTAAAGGAGCATGGCCCATCAGATGGTAAACAACAACAAAAAGCTGGCCACAGTTGCTAAGGCTGCGGCTGCAGCAGCAACCTGGTGTGTCTGGCAAGCAGTGAGCAGTGAGCAGTGTCTTTGCCGCTTAGGTAAACATTCCTCCAAGAGCAGGGGCAGAGGCTGGGGCCACCCCACACTCCTCTGAGTCCTCAGGCTTAGATCGATTAAATAGGGCTGTTTTCTCCAGAGTGTGGGGAGAACAGACTATTTACAGAGGCGCTTTGGGTATTAAAACATTGTTGCGTAAATTCAAATGGCTCGGGTTTGGTGTTTCATCTCAGCTAGCAATGAGGAATAGACTCGGAAAACAAGCCAAGATTGCAGGGAGAACCATCTTCCCTCCCAGTTAAAGTAAGAGCTGGCAAGTCCGTGATACATAATTGAATCTTACAACTATGTAGTTGTCATTGTTTTTCTATCTACTCACCTACCTTGAATACTAAAGCTGCATTTGGCTCTGCCATTGGCAGCACCTACACCTGGCTAGGACACATGATGGAAGGAAAACCTTCCCTAAAAGGCAGATGTTTAAGGTAAGTGCTTGTGTGTTTAAAATAGCACTTAAGTTAATTCTTTTGCCTCAAAATTTAATTTTTAACTTGTTCTCTTGGCATATTGTATATTAAACTGTTATGCCTCTTCCTGTTTTCATGAAATCATAAGTGACTGTACTTAAATATTTTTACTCAAAAATGTACTTTTAAAGTAGCACAGATCTGTACAAAATATTTTCTTGAGGGTAAATGAACATTTATTTTTAGTTATCCTATTATTAATTGAAAAAACCAAGAACATCTGGAAATCATAAGTGACTTCATTAATGTAGGGGATGTTGTTATACTTAAAATAAAGCTCTATTTAAGACTTCCAGCTCCCTTCAGTAGCTGGCGACCCACTTTGTGATCACCAGGGGAATACTCAGTGCTTTCTCAAACTATTCTGTTTCTAGTAAGTGAAGCATGAGGACTGACATTTCCTAACAGTCGAAACAAAACAAAACTTGAGTAAGGTCGAGATGAGTAGAAGCATCACTTGAAAACACCATGGCAACCTTATACTCTAGGACAGTGTTTTTATTTTATTTTATTTTTTTAGGACAGTGGTTTTTTTAACCTTCTTAATACTATGACCCTTCCTCCTGTTGTGGTATTTCCCAACCATAACACTACTTTGTTGCTACTTTGTAACTGTAATTTCGCTACTATTATGAATCATAATGTAAACATCTGATATGCAGGAAATCTAATATGTCACCCCAACTGCTGCTCTAGAACATTCTAAGTGTGTTATCTATCTCCTGGAAAGTAGTTCTATCACAAACGTCCTTGAGTTATTCCTTGAGCCAAAATGGATGAGGTACTCAGCTTTTAGATGTTTTAGGGACAATCAGAGTTGTGTGTGAATATGTGAGTTTGTATAACCATAAATGTATAAAACAGAAAATGGAACATATAGTAAGTATTTCTCAACAAGCTTTTATAGTTATTGTGAAGATCTAAAAGATGATAATTAAAGCCTACAGTCTACAACACAAAAAGAGACAGCCAATCAGAAGCCACCATTCTCTGTGCTCTATATAGCACCATGTAAAGACCAATGAGTAAAATGCCAGGCCCCCAAACTGCCAGTGAGTGGACAAAGCATGTATGACTGGATTTGAGGTAAAACATGTTACGTCAAAAGATGGGACACATGCCTTTAATCCCAGCATTTGGGAGTCACAAGCAGGCAGACCCCTGAGAGTTTGAGGCCAGCCTGGGTCTGCAAAGCAAGTCCAGGACAGACGGTGCTACAAAGAGAAACCTATTTCAAAATTCCACCCCCACCAAATAAAAAAAAAAACACACACTTATGCATCATGAGAAAAAACAATCACCAAACAGAACTACCAGTGTGTTTGCCATTAATGAACTGCAGTTGCAGTTGACTTGGGCAGCAGGCATGGGTGGAAAGGCTGTAGAAAAGGGTATGCCACTTAGAAAGAGGTGGACAAGTGTGAAGGCAAGTGAAACATGGAGCACCCTGGCCACAGTGGGGGAAGAGGTTCCAGGTTAGACAGCCCTGAGGCTGAGAGGGGGAAGGCAGATGACAAGGGTTCCAGACGCAGAGGCTAAAATACTCCATATGCTGAGCTAAGCACTGCATAATTCAGTGTACAATAATGCTGGCTACCACCCACCAAAGACAGGACCTGCAGAGATGAACTGTGCTCATGAGTTCATTCACTAAATGATTTTCCAGTGTGTGTTAGATGTTTTGTGTTATTTAAAAATTTTTTAGACACTGGGAAAATTGCATTAGACAAAAGAAAATGTCCTATGAGTGTTACATGATAGTATTGGTTAATAAGAAATTATTATGGGCTAGAAAGATGGCTCAGTGGTTATGAACACTGTTGTTCTTATAAAGAACACGTTCCATTCTCAGTACCTATGTGGAGGCTACCACTATTTGTAATTCCAGTTCCAGGGGATCTGACACACTTTGCTCTCCATGGGCACTTCACATAGTACACAGACATAATGTGCAGCCCAAACACCCTCAGACATAGAATAAAAATAAATAAGTCATTACAAGTTTTAAAAATACAAATCATTAGGTCTATGGAGGAAAATGGGACATTAGTGAAAGTGGATGAGGTGTCTTGTTTTATATTGAGTGGCTAGGGATGGCTCTTTTCCCACAATGATACATAGGCAGAGGTGTGAAGGAAGTGAGGGAATAGGCTTGCATTTGGAAGTTCTACTGGACTTGTGTTGTATAAATGGCTACTGCTGAGGAGGGGTCAGTGATGGTGGGCTGCTGCTCAGTGGCCACTCAGGCTCTGCAGCCATGTTGAAGAAGACACACTCTGTTCTTCCTTCCTGTAGGTACCTTAGCTGAGGCACCTTGTTTAGCAGACAATATTCTCTAGGAATGCTTATCACAGTGATTGCAGATACTGCCTATTTGCTTATGTTTCTCCTCTTTGATCATTCAGGTTAGCATGTCAAGGGCAGTATGAATTACAAAAATATTTTTGGTTTAAACTTTTTTTTTGTTTACACATCTAATATCTTCAGTTAAATCAAAAAGTAAATTAATTACATAATTTTCAACTCAGAAATCTTTCATGCTATGATGTGGAGCACACTGAACCTCTGTCAAAATGCTACCTCACATGAAAACACAAGTCTTTGCTTAGTGGAATAATGGATGGCTGCCTACTATCCATAATAGTAGGCAGATAAGGATGGGTCCTGGAGGCAGAGACCTCAGTTAAATAGCAGCTTTGCTTTGTCAAGACCTGTGAGTCCACCTCTTTGAGCCTTAGCTTCCCTTTATCTATTACTGAACTGAGATATCTTTGGGTTGTTGTGAGGGACAAATGAAAAACCTATACAAACAGAGAGCCTGCAGTAAGGGTACAGAGATTTCTATTTCTACCCCGACTCCTTTCCTATTTGGCAACTGTTTATTGAATAGGTAGCATGTTCTGGGTATTAGGATAAGGTATAGAATGCATAAGGTATAGAATTCCCTATGGAAGAGGACCATTAAATGTCCAAGTGCTGGTGTTATAGAAATTATAAGGGGAAAGTGCTGGCTGGCAGAGAGCCAATAGAGGCAGCTTGTCTCACCTGGGCCTAAGGTGACAGTCCACATGTAGGTTCAAACTACTAACTTAAGTCTCTCAGTATCACCGTTGTTGAACTGAGCCTGCTTTCTTTCTGTCCTGTTCAACTTCAGGTGAGCTTATGTGCCATTCCCAAACAGGATTTAGGTAAGTGGCTAAGGATTTGGTGGAATGAGGAATGAGAACACGAGAGGCTGCTGGACAATGCAGTTCTCCAAGGAAAAACCAGTATCAACTGAACACACAGGAAAACATCAACATTTGCTGTTTGGACTGATAATAAAGGAAAGTAGACATAACACATCCCAAAGGTTCACGTCTGCATAAGTTCTAGCAGTGTGTGGTGAGCATGGACAGTCCTTTCTCTCAGGGTCAGGGAGAGCTCAGACCTGAGAGGACAGGACAATGAGCTCTCAGTCTGCTCAGCAAGCCTTCGCTTCTCCCCGTCTCCTTTTCCTTCTTTTATTTAATTGCTTTTTTTTTTTGAAGCAGGATGAGAAAAAGGGAAATAGGCTTTTATAATGAATGTCCTGTTTGTTATCAAAGGTATGCTTCTAATCACTCCTAATTGGTGGGCTTAGAAGGCATAAAAATGTCTTGAAAGAATCTAACACTTTGTTGGCATAGAATTCTGAAATAAAATCCTCTCTCTGATAATGCAATACCCTTGCATACAGTCAGTATTCCTGATGAATTTACTTCCATGGCAAAGAGATTCATTGTAAGTTTATTGTTTGAATACTATTGTTAGATTTTATATGAAGTGTAACATATTTTTACAATATGGAATTGCTTAGCTTTGGCTGGAGAGATGGCTCAGTGATTTAAGAGTGCTTACTGCTCTTAGAGAGGACCCAACTTCAGTTCCCAGGCACCCACATCAGGCAGCTCACCACTGCCTGTAATTCCAGTTCTAGGGAGATCTGATGCCTGTGGCCTCCACTGACATCTGCACTCATTTGCATATCCTCACACACAGATGTATAATTAAAAACAATAAAAAAATAAACCTTTAAAGAAAAAAGCTTAGCTTACAGAAGGATCTCAGGCATAAGACACTTCCATAGCAAGCACAACTCTGGAAATGTATTTTCAGTCATCGGTGTTAGAAGGGGTCATGCCAGTGGCGAAAATGCTCTCTCTTCTGGATACCTGTGATTTTAAATGAGTTCCAGGAAGAAAGGTCACACACTCCAGGCTCCACGTGACATAAAGCATATGCCACCTTTTCCTTAGGTTATCTCCACTCATACAGCCCATGGGACATATTTTATTAAACTGCCACTCTCTCCAAGGCCTGCCCCAGGAAACCTTTCCTTTGTGACATTTTAGGGTGACTCTGAACATTTTTCATTGCATGTCATTAAATAAATTTTAATTCAAATCTCAGAAGAAAGGAATGTGTAACTCTTGGTGAATAGTACCTATTCAATACTCCCAGAGACCCGCCTTTTGAATAAATTTAGTTCCATACTTAAAATAAAAATGTAAAGACGTGGAATAAAGATGCAAGGTTATGGTCATTTTCAAAACAGGCTTTAGTATTAGGCACATTTAAAGGACCAATTGATGTTTGAAAAAAAACAAAATAACTCTCATGTCTGTATTTTGACATTAAGAAACAAACTTACAGGTTTCTGTCTGCCTGTCTGTTCATACAATAAGGAACAGCTCTGAGGCTGAGTCTCCACCAGAATGAGAGACTACTGGTTACAAAACAGCTCTCATATATAGAGCTGGCAGTTTTCATGAAGACTGTTAAAGACAGTATCAGTAGGAACAAAATCATCCTTTTGGAAAATGATTTAAACTGCAAACTGAATTCATTGTGGACATATAAATTCTTGCATCTTAGCCTAATTACTAAAGGAAGCTTGAATTAAATACAAATAAGAATTCTAGATCATCCTGAGTGAGGTATCCCAGAAGCAGAAAGACACACAAGGTATATACTCACTTATAAGTAGATATTAGACATATAACATAGGATAAAAATACTAAAATCTGTACATCTAAAGAAGCTAAACAAGAAGAAGGACCCTAGGTAAGATAATCAATCCTCATTCAAAAAGGCAAATGGAATAGACATTGGAAGAGGAAGAAAACAGGCAATAGGACAGGAGTCTATCATAGAGGGCCTCTGAAAGACTCTACCCAGCAGGGTATTGAAACATATGCTGAGATTCATAGCCAGACTTTGGGCAGAGTGCAAGTAATCTTATGAAAGAAGGAGGAGATGAGAGAGCTGAAGGAGACAGGAGCTCCAGAAGGAGAGCAACAGAACCAAAAAATCTGGGTACAGGGATCTTTTCTGAGACTGATACTCAGGGACAAAGGACCATGCATGAAGATAACCTAGAACCTTTGCACAGATATAGCCCATGGCAGCTCAGTGTCCAAGAGGGGTCTCTAGTAAGGGGCACAGGGAATGTCTCTGACATGATCTCAGTGGCAGGCTCCTGGTCACCTCTTCCTGAGGGGGGTGCAGCCTTACCAGGCCATAGGATAATGCAGCCAGTCCTGATAAGATCTGCTAGGCTAGGGTCAGATGGAAGGGGAGGAGGACCTCCCCTATCAGTGGGCTTGGGGAAGGGCATGAGAGAAAAAAAGGGAGGGAGGGTAGGAGTAGGTGGGGATGAGGGGGTTACAGCTGGGATACAAAGTGAATAAGTTGTAATAAATAAAAATAAATAATTTTAATTTTTAAAAGCACACACACACAAAAGAATTCTAGAAAGCATGAACAAAGTGTAGACTTTTCATCTCTCGGATGGCGAGACTACTGTTGTTTCAGAAGTTTTAGAAAGCGATTTATATGAAACCACAGCACACTGAAACAAGCAAACATGTGTCAAAAATGGAAAACAAATCTCCCATTATTTAATGAACAGTAACAAAAATGTTCCCTTACAATAGATATACATTGAAATGTTATATATCTCTATCCTAATCGTGTGAAGTGGCATCTTTTCTCCATTGGTATAGCTATGATGAAGGTGACAGACAGAGCTTACCCTCGATTTTAACTCACCTTCTAATTTCTTCTGCTAAATGAAGCAGTCAGGATGGTGATGTTTATATAGTCCTAGCAGTGGTGCTATTTGGCGCTACATGTGGGTAGCACATATAAGAAGAGGGCCTGGCACTCAGGAGAAGAATATAAGGTCTGTACCAACGATTGTGGTGTGACCCAGAGACACAGAGAAATTTCTGTGCTATTTGGGATTTACTATCACGAAATTCATTGACAAAGCTGGTCTACTCTACTTCATCCCAGAAAAGATGAGAAGACATCCCCCAGGAGGCTGGCAAGTGTCAAAGAGCTTTCTGTGAGCCAGGAAGATGGCAAAGAAAATAAAAAATGTGCTCATTAACAGTCCCTAGAGACAAGAGAATCATAACATAGGTCCTGTGGAAGGAAGGATACTTGAGTTAGAAATAAGATTTAAAGGAAATACTCAGAAGCTTGAAGTCAGTAAGGAAGAAGATACAGCCTCTACAAAGGTTTTTTGAGGGTAGACGAGATCTTGCTTTGTAGCCAGACTGTCATTCTTCAAACCTTAGCTTCCAGCACTGCGACTACAGGTACAAGGTGCCACGCCCAGCCTTCTGTCCAGGTTGATGAAGAAGTATACATAACAAGAATTTAACAGAAGAAATATAAGAAAGCTACAGTATCGGTGGGAAGGTTTTCATTAATTTACAATGCTTTCATGTGATTGTGTGCTTTTCTAAGGGAAGTTTCTAAATTTTCAGATTCCTCATTTTTTCTCTTGTAGAGATCAAATATAGGGCTTTGCACATGCTAGATGCACACACACTCTACCACTCAACTACAGTACACTCACTTCCACCTAGTACAGTGTTTAGATTCTTAATCTGTTAGACACAAAGCTCTGTGGGGGCATTGACTCTGGCTATCATTAAATGCCCTCTCCTAGCATAGAACATATATAACAGAATTTAATAGATATTTTTTAATAATTCCATTAATAAATTAGGTCACTACTCAGCAAGTATTAAGAACTACTCAGCTACAAAGACAGCTCTTTATATATTATTACTATATCTATATTTAATCATATTTTTCAGAAAACTATTAATTCTTTATATAAATTGACAATGGAGTTGGAAGCACTTAGAATTAGAAGATATGATATACACATACACATTTAAAGTGTAGACACTAAACTGAACCAGAAATGAGCACAAGAGAAAATTAGTACTTGAATCAGTGTGGTGACACGAAGACAACTCACGCAAAGGCAGAAAAATGAATGAAACTTAGAGAGATAGATGTTAGGTAGGTGAAGTTTTTCACTTACTCTGAAGTAAAAGGAATTCTACTAAGTAACTTAATCTGAATGTATGTTAATTTGAAAAGGAATGAGGCAATTTTGTGACAGATGACTTAAAGCTCACTACTTCTATGTTTCACACACATAAAAGATGTATTGTCATAGAAACATCACAACAGTCACTTCAGTTTTTAAATAAAAAAACCCACAGAATTATCACTATACTGTTACAATCTATCTTCACAATAATAATCTACCCTCCTTTCTAATCACAGTCCTGTTGATTGCCTCACTGGGCCTTATCAGTGAGCTAGTGCCATTCCTCAAGCACAGTCAAGAACAAGGGCAAAGTCCCACCAGTTACAGCATTATAGCTACTCACCTCACAATGCTGAGTGTCTCTACAATCTCTTTCATTTTCTTTGCTATCAACAACAAAAACAAACACATAAATCATCCATTTATTTTCATAATCTCTTTTATCCATTCATATTATAATTTTACTTCTTTTAAAAGTGGCCAAAGTATCTCCGAACCAAATTCTTATAAAATTCAAAACCAAAATAGAACAGATAGTTAAAATTTAATAAGCAACCTAGGAAATGCACTAATCTATTGGGAATAGCTGCACATGTGGATTCACCGCAGTTGTGACCACCTGCACAATATCTGCCAAGCTCAAGCCATATAAAATCCCAGTGTTGGGGAGTTTGTGGGACAAATCCCAACACTAGTTGAGGAGCTATTGGCATTTGATAGCAGTAGAAGAGGAAGAACCAGTTTGATTTAAGAGTGTGTACCACACTCTTGGGCAGTTCTCACCCAAGAGTATTTGAATAACATACTTTGGCTTGTCTGTCTTTTTTAAAAAGGCGAATGTGAAGTTAGATGGCAGTGCAGTGGATCTGGAGAAGTTGGAGAAGAGAGGTTGAATATGATCAAAATAGATCTTATAAAAATTTCAAACAAGAGAAATATCTCTTATAAAGAATGCATGTAAAAATCCTATAAGAAAACCACATGCGAATGTGATTGTTTGCTGTTAAGAGTAGAGTCTGTACCCCAAATACTCTCTTGCAATAAATACCACACACAATCCTTTCTATTCTTTTTTTTTCTTTTTAGTTCTTATAACTCACTTCATGATTAGTGAAAGAAATCTTTGAAAATAGAGTGAGAAGAAAATTCTCATTACCTCTCATAAGACCCCAGTTCAACAGCTTCAGGTCCAGGTCTTTCATGTGACTGCATGAGACTATCCATGTTCTGTAACACAACAAATGTCGGTAGCTATGAGGCAAGGAAAGAAAATTCAACAGCATATTCTCCTTTCTTTAAAAAAAAGACAAATCATGGGATCTATAGATAAAGACACTTTGTTTTGTTAAATTGATGATTGTTGGTGTAAAGGTATATGGAGCCCTATCATCCCCTTATCTTACAACATAATTGAAAGGATCAATTGTAACATCTTCATTAGCTAAAAAGATCTTATTGTTAATATACAAAACTCAGATTGCCAGAAAATCAGGATAGTTTGGGAACTACAATGGAGGAATGATCTTTAATCTAATCTAACAGTCACTGCTAATTTAATCGTTTCTTTGTTGGTTTTGAGACAGAGTCTTGTGTGATAAAGGATGGCCTTGAGGTTGTTTTCATGCTTCCATCTGGAAAGTGCTAGGTTACAGTTGTGTGCTCTCACACCCAGCTTAATTTGTTACCATTGTTGAATATAATGTATATATGACTTTGAGTAAACAATAGACAGCGATGAGTAGAATGATCTGATTATAAATCAATTTGATCCAAAGTCTACCTAATGGGCTGGCATGTAGCTCAGCAGTAGAACACCTGTCTGGCTTGAGGAAGGCCCTGAATTCAATTGCCTGCAGAAGGAAAGAAAAATGTGTTCTTTGCATTTCTCACCTGCTTCTGAGGACAGTATAAACTAGTGCAACCACAATGGAAATCAGTTGGGAAGTTTTGAAAATAATTAGAAACTCAGCCTCCAAGTGGGTTCCCTAGTAAGGGGAACAGGGACTCAGTGGCTGGCTCTTTGATCACCTCCCCCTGAGTGGGGAGCAGCCTTACCAGGCCACAGAGGAAGACAATGCAGCCAGCCCTTATGAGACTTGATAGGCTAGGGTCAGAGGGAAGAGGAGGAGGACCTCCCTTATCAGTTGACTTCATGAGGAGCATGGGAGGAGATGAGGGAGGGAGGATGAGATTGGGAAGGGGCTACAACTGGGATACAAAGTAAATAAACTGTAATTAATAAAAATAAATTAACTAAAAAAAGAAATATAACTATCATATCATATACTAATACTGAGCATATACCCAAAAAGCATTTTGTGTCTTACCACAGAGACACCTGCACATCCATGTTTACTGATGCACTATTCAGGGATACAAGAGAATGAAGCCAGCATAGATGTCCATCAACAGAAGAATGGATAATGAGAGTGAATGTGGTATATACAGAGTGGAATTTTAGTCAACTGTTAACAAAAATAAAACCATGAAATTTGCAGGAAAATGGATAGAACTGGAAAAATTCCATTAAACGAAGTGACCCAGTCTCAGAAAGATACAAATGCTCCTTCTATTTCATACGTCACCTTGAACTTTGAATGCTTATGTATGGAAGTAAGGAGTTAGGGGAGTGGGTACAGAGTTTGAAACTAGATAGATAACCACAAGCAGACAAGGAGTGTGAAGGAAGTGAAGGAGGGGCAAAAGGTTTTATGTGACTTCAGAGTGGAAAGGAGGCTATATGGGTGGGAAGGTAAAAAGAAAGGGGAGAGATGGAGAAAAATACCACAATATAACCTAATTCTTCATAAGCCAATGCCATTTTTTTAAAGTCAAGGACACATCACAAGAAATTTGCAGTGTTTCTCCTCAGTGCAACCCTTGTGTTTGAGTTACAGCTTACCTTTCTTCTGAAAAACAACAACAACAACAACAAAACAAAAACAAAACAGCTAGTAAGTTCTGATTTTTCAACAAATTTTGCCATGTTTACTTACAAAACTAAGATTCATTTTCTTTGTGTACCATTGAATACAGAAATAATGCATTGGCTTCTGCATTTTGTGTTTTGGCAATTAACATTTAACTTTCCTATTCAGGACTTATAACAGAAACAAAGGTATTGTAAACACTATGACAAAGTGTGTTTGGACCAGGCAAACTATGAAAGTAATGGAGGCAACATGAACGGTCTACTTAGATGGCATGTGCTGTTGCACTGGTGGTGCCCAACAAAGCTCAGCATGTGTGTTCAATGTGCTACAATTTGTGAGAGCTGCTGCATTGCTTAGGGTATAACACAAAGCCCAAATAAGAGAGACAGAGACAGAGACTTGGTGTGTTCCTTGAGTACTACAGGATCCCAGAACAGCTGCTTTCTTCAGCACAAAGCTCTAGACATGACCTTGGGGTTTTCTTCTTTGTTCCAGCTTACAGGAGGAAGGAGCAAATGAAGCATCTCATGAGACAGGCCTGGAAGCCACACATAATCACTTCTCAGCAGAAAAAAGATAGGATATGTGCTGTCACTAGGCAAGAAAGGCAGGATATGTGCTGTCACTAGGCACATGGCTACTTCATGACTGGAAGATAAGAATGGGGATGGGAAGAGCTAGGGAGCTCTTCACAGTGCCTCTTTATGGTATCAGTAGTTTTTTGTTTATATGTGTATGAGGGTGCAAGTACGCCTGTACAGGTCTGGATTCAGAGGCTAATCTATGGGGATAGTTTTCCCTGCCATATTTTAGGATCCAGGGATCAGTCTCGGGCTGCCAGTCCTGCTGACCCCATCCTGCTGGGCCTAGCCTATATATTTTAAGCAATAAAACATAAAAGGCACAAAAGTAACAAAAAGGAGTTTAAACCTGCCAGTGATCCTTTGCTAATGAGCTCATATCACAGTCTCCTTTCTTTAGCTCAAGGTTAGAATAAGACTTGCTTTGACCAGCAGCACTGCCCTTCAGGGTGGCATGTTTGCTCAAAGGCGGCTTCTACCCTTGTCCTCTAATAAGCTCTGTCAGCATGGACAGCTTTTGAAGACAAAGTTGTTTTCCTAACATGTTTAAGTGCTTCAGATTGTGGTCGAATAGGTTTTGAGTCTAGTTTTTAATGCTAACACTGGGCAGAGGGGGGTTTAAAATAATTTCCAGTCCAAAGCTAGCTGTATCAAGGCATTTGTTTGTTTAGACTTGAAAATTATATTTATAATTGAATCTAAGTTGAAAACATAAAAGGCAGTAGGGTTAAGATCCCATAATTTCTACAATATCTGACATTAACCCTCATAATAATTAGCAGAACAGACTAAAAAATAAATACACATTTGGAACAGATATTTCAGATTGACTAAGTGAGCTTAAAGCTTTTCAGGAGGAATGTTTGTAAGGACTTTTTTTTTTTTTTTTTGCCATTGCATCTGCTCTCCTAGACATTGTCAAGATTTTCCTACATCAGCCTCCCAAGTACTAAGCTTACAGAAGCTCAGGCATGTGTTACCATGCCTTCTAAAAATAATTCAGGGAACTGAGCATAGAATAAGTCATCCTTAAACAAAGACTGAATGTGCTTTTACTTGTTTATTTGTAAGCTCAGTAGATTCAGAAGAATAGTTGGTAAGTTTTGCATCTGACTGTATTTACGTACTTGACACCTGTCTCATCCTCTGAGAAGGAAAACTTCAGGTAGATAGAATGTGTGTACTTGTTCTAACCATCATTTAGTTCCCCAGTACCCACAGAAATGCTTATGGAGACTTGTGTGACTATACCAGTGTTTCATGGTGGCCAGCCTATTCACACATGGCATTTCCTAGAGAATGACTGCTGGGTGGTTTGGGCAGGGCCTCATACTGTATTATGATGTACTTGAGATCATGTTTGAAACCCTTGTACTGGGTGGGTGATTTGTTTTGCAGCAGCAGATGGAATGGTCTAGTGGGGGCAGACTGGAGGTGTGCAAGCATGCCTGCTTACTGTTTTGTCTCCAAACTAATTAGAAAAGGGTATCAGCTGTACAACGGCAAGAGAAAGGGGAAAAGATTCAAAATAGTTTACTTTTTAGTGGCTTTTTATTTTTATGTGCATGAGTGTGGATTGGGTGAAGCATAAGCTTGCCAAAAATGTATATGTGAAGGTCAAAGGGCAGCTTGCTGGAGTCAATTTTTCCACTGGCAATATGTAGGTCCATGGAACTGAACTAAGATAGTCAGGCTTAGCAGCAAGCACCTTCACCTCAAAGCCATTATTGCTGGTTCAGGAATCATGATATTTTAAATATAATAATCTATATTTGACAATTAGAAAGTTGGAAGAAGAGCTGAAGATAAGAAAAAGAAAGAGCTTAGAACAACTAAGAACATGATTAGATGGGGTCAGATGGACACCCCCAGGTCAAAAGAGATTACAGAGAAGAAGAATCAGTTCTAAGATGTTGACTTTTGGTGAGATGGAGACAGCATTCTAGTCAAATGCTGAGGTGGAAATCATCTGTAGAGACAGTATTGGAGATCAAAAGTAAAGATCTGACAGAGAGGTGTCAAAAATTTGGGCAACACTTACATTCCAGCATGACTCCAGCAAGAAGTAAACAATCACTGAGAAGAGAGCAAACAGTGTAACAGAGGTCAAGAGCAAAGAGACAGGTGTGAAACACTGTGTGCTACACGTAGGCCACAGTGGGGTCTTAATGGGCCAGCTCAGAACATAGAAAGCAGGGTTTCGGCAGATAAGTTTGGGTAAAATTTGCCTCCAGGGCTAGGTAGCTAAAGGATACAACTTTCTCACTGGGAATAGTGTCTCAAGTGTGTGAGGGGTAATTGTGAAGAGGAGTGAAAGGGAACATTCATTCCTTGGGATACATGTCTGAACTTTGTTGTAAAATATTCTGATGGGAGATCCTTGTCCCAGCTGGTAATATAATTGTACAACCTGTCCTCTGAAATTCCTGTTATCATCACCTATATTTTTTTCCTAGTGATTATCATAGTTTCATGCTTTGTGCTTTATTCTCCCCACCTCCCGACTAGATTTTAAACCTCACAAAGGCAGGATTTTTTTTCTCATTTCTGAATTTTGAAGATCTTAACTATTTTCTGACATACAGAAGGGACATAGTTTTCCCTTTTTTCTTTTCCTTTTTCCTTTCTTTCTTTTTCTTTCTTTCTTTCTTTTTTTTTTTTTTTTGGTTTTTTATAAAAACAAATACTTCACCCAAGTATGAAAACCCTGAATTGGTGTAGGGAAAGTTTTTGAAGGTGGAGAGACTAACACACAAAGAAAGTGTGAGAAAAAACAGTGTTCACTGTTGTGTTCCCTGCTCTTTGCATCACATTTACTGTGTTTACCTGTGAGTGTCAGATTTTTAAATTCATGAAAAAACTGAGAGGCAGAAGAAGGAGCTGGATCTCTGTGTGCCAGGCTAGCCTGGTTACAGCGCGGGCTCCAGGCCTGTCAGGTACAGAGTGAGCCAATGTTTCCAAAACAATCAAATAAATTTGGGGGCTGAAGAGACAGCTCAGTAGTTAAGAGCATTTGTTGCTCCTCCAGAAGACCCAGGTTCAAATCCTAGCAGCCGCACCAGGCAGCTCTTGACTCTCAGAAACTCCATCTCCAGAGGATCCGATGCCTCTAGATTCCACAAGCACCTGAACTCATGTGCACATACCTACACCAGAAACACACACCTTCCTACACATAATTACAAAAAATAAAAATAAAACCTTAAAACTCATGAAACACAAAACAGTCAAAGCAAACTTTACCTGCCAAGTTTGCTGGCAGAATCTAAACTATTAATTGCAACAAAGTCCACGGAGCTCATTTGTGTTAATGTGACATGTATGCAGTCTTTGAATGTAGAAGCTGGCAACTGGGGAGTGGCAAATTACTTCATACACCAAAAATGAATTGTAATGAGGAGTCTTCCACTGAAAGTTTTTCAAAGTTCAGACATGTACCTTAAGAAGTGAGTATGCCCAGGATAGCTCGGTGTAGGACTGGAGGGCCTAGTGAGGGAAGCAGGGACTGTTTCAGTCATGATCTTGATGGCTGACTCTTTGACCCTCCCCCATACATGCTGGGGAGTGACAGACTGGCTGGATCCCAGGGGAGGACATTGCAGCCAGCCCTGAGGAGACAGGATAAGCTGGGGTTGGATGGAAGGGGAGGAGGTCCTCCCCTGTTGGTGGACTTGGAGGGGGCGGGGAGGAGATGAGGGAGGGTTGGGGAGGGTGGGAGGGAGTGAGGGGGGGCTGCGCATGGGAAGCAAAGTACCTAACCTGTGATTGATAACAAAAAAATAAAATAATAAAAAAAAGTGAGTATGCCTTTCCATTTCCCTTCACAATTGGCATCTAACAAAGTCACAGCACTGTTCCCTGGGGGAAGGTTGATGGGCTAAACTCATGTTTTTAAAAAAGGGATTCAAACTAAGAGGTATATTCTTTCCTCGCTATAAAGCTTTTAATAAGCATAAATCTTTTTGGCAGATAAGCAAATCATGGGTCAAATAAAGAGTTAATGAGGTTACTTTATTTAATTATTTGGTCTTCAGGGGCTAGAGTGGGGATACAGAGCTTAGCACACAGAAGGACTGGATTAAAACCCTTGTCTGTTTCTGTCTCTGATTCTCTTTGTCTCTGTTTCTGTCTCTTGCTCTCTCTGTTTTTCTCTCTCCTTTCTCTGTCTGTCTCTTTCTCTGTCTCTCCCACATACATTTTTACAAAGAAGGAAAAATCATTGATGTTAAAATACAGTTAATGTGCAGTGATTGTTTTGGGAACACAATCAAACATAAGCTTCTAGTTTTGTGTTATACATATTTCATTTAGGGGAAAATGTAGATTTTTCTTCTAAGCATATATGAAAATTAACAATGGAAAACCAGCCCAATATATAGTTTTAATAAATGTACAGAAATCACAGCATGAGGCCACTAGACAGCCGAGCGGTAAAGGAAACTAGAAATACTCTGTTTTATCTACAGGGAGTTGCTATTTTTTAATTTTGCTGTACTAAAAGAAAAATATAGCAAAAAGAACAAGATGGCATATTTTGGGTTTCATCTTTCAGATAAGCTGTAGCATAAATAAAAAGATGAATAGTAAATCGTTACACTGACGTCACTGACTGAAAGAATACAAGAACTTAGATATCAAATTAATGCCTCAAATTTCAGGTATGAAATAACCATGTTGACCATTAATCTCTGTTTGCTTTTGATTAATAGAGAGGAAAATACTGTAAGGGTTTAGGCTTAATACCATCAAGGATGGCAAGACCGCGGAGCACACCACTGATGTTTCTCCTGGCTACCTTTGTCTACCTTGCTTTGTATTCCCAGTTCAAGTGTTCCTATGGACAAGGATAACAAAGACGGAGGAAAGAAAGGAAATGTGCAAAACAATTTTATTTACGAATATGTAAAAATGCTTAAAATTAGATTAAAAACCAGTTTAAACAAGATCAAAGTGTTGTCTCTCGCTCTTTGGGAAGAATGCCACATCTCTGCCGTCATCAGTACACTCATGAAAAAGATGTGTTCACTTTCTGGGCTAGGAGTCTTTCTCAGGACGCTTATAATTTTGTGAAACTCCATTTTTTTTTAATTAAGAAAAAGAGATACTCCTTTACAGGCTAAAGAAGTTACTAAAATGTTCACTTACCAGGAGACCATCGTGATTTTCAGTGAGCTCTCCAAGCCTGGAACTCGATTTCTGACGCTTGGGTTTGCTTCTTTCCCCAATGTAATCACAAGTATCATCCTGGAATCTTTCTGCTTCCTGGTTGTTCAAAATACACTCATCACAGTTGTTGAAGCCATAGGGAATATTCTCTTTATTGATAAGTTCCCTTGAATGGAAAAAAATTAATCTTATTTTAAAATGTAAAGGGGAAACTTTATAGCATATCACTGTAGCATGTCTTGTGCACAGAAGTGTCATAATCATGGGTTTTGATTCATTTGCGCTTTTAAAACATTAGTATTTTAAACTAGAAGAAATGTTTACAAAATTAATTTAGCAAAGTTTTACTTTAATCTGTATCATGGATCAAATTAAAATGCCAACACAGCAATATGGCTTGGTAAGGTAGAAATGATTGATAATCTCACAGCATGGCTGAGTTAGTGTGACTCCCTAATCCTGAAACTGCATCAGGAAATAAGTAAGTTTGACAACTAAGAATAGACACCATATTTTACTGTCACATCCTCCAGTGAAAGAAAGCACTAAATATTTTATTCTTTAATAAATTTATACCTTTAAACTATAATAGAAACAAAATTATGAATTAAAAACTATCATGTTTTCAAAGTTTTATTTTCTTTAGATATTTTTAGTGCTGTATAATTCAGTCATTTTAGAATGGAGAATATATATGTGTGTGTTAAAATTGTGTGAAGTTTATATACATTTATCTGAAACACCTTAAGGACAAACTAAGTGAAAAGAGGAGATAAAGCTGACAGACTGTAGCATACAGGCATCATACGCTTGCACACTGGCTTCTCTGTGGATGGTTGCACAAGCTTGGTTATAAATCCAAACTACGGTCTATCCCTCAAATTCTCTCTTCTTCTCACAATAGTTCCTAAAGCTACTCTGTGTCAACTATTTTTATTGGAGGTCCTATCATGCTTGATTTGACTCATCTGTGTCCCCTCATTATTCCTGTGTCAATGTTCTGATACCTAATATGCCCATTGTGAAAGGCCTCGCAGAAGTACTCCAGTCTAAGGGAGGTTATTACAGCAAGGCATCCAGTGTGATTGCTGTCTGTGTAAGAGACATCCGGAAAGCTCTCACAGAAGGAAGGTCATGAGAGGACAGTGAGAAGATAGTCAGGTGCAGGCCCAGGACAATAATCTTGTCTGAAACCTGCCCTGCCTGCACCTTGATCATGGACCTGCCAGCCCCTAGATCTGTGAACAAATAAACACTGTTGTTTAAAACAATCAGTCTTCTACCTACTTTGCTATGGGAGCCAAGCAGACTAATACAGAAGCTGATGAATATTTTAAAACTCAAATGGAAATGCTGGTTTCGTTTGTTGTTGTTTTTAGTAATTTGGAACAATGAACAAATAAGCAGAATAAGCTGCTGAAGGTGTCAATACAGCTGTGCTGTGTGCGCCAGCTCCCCAGAGGCAGAGCGCCTGCGCATCTCAGCCAAGGCGCACAGTGTGGCTTTCGCCTTTCCCAGACATACACTGCACTGCACTGATATTTGACATGCTTTAAATCTTACCTGTGCTGAGAACTCTGGGCCTTTTATTTTGATTATTTAGATCGCTTCCTAGGGTTTCTTTTCTTTTTTCCCCTGATTTTCTTTCTTGATCCTTCATACATATGTAATATTCTAATGATCTTGAGCGTACTTTCCACTTTACTTTACAGCAGGATTTTAAAATAATATTTATATAACAAACATTTAAATTTTCAGGTCATTGTATTTTAGAAGGTTTAAACTACTTTCACTTAAAAATGATACCTTACTATTAAAAAATAATGAAACAGAGATGAACATGCATATACTATTTATCTTATAGACAGCAGACTCCTTAAGCAAATTAAACTGAAACATGTTATATATTAAATAAATACAAATTCATGCTTTTATTATAGCAAACAATTATTTGAGTTTGTTTTTTTCTTGTAAATTTTACGAATAGCAAATTATTTGCACCAAAATTAATGATTCATGGTCTTTATCTAACTTCAGTGTTACTTATATAAAAAGTTGCATTGGCCTCAGTAAAACTTCTCCTACAATCAGACTGCCATTGGCTGGAGACGGTGTTTAACTATCACAGCTGTAAGCAGTGAAATACAAAGTACCATAACAAAGCAAATGGATTTCTTGAAAACACTTTGCAACTATCCCATGTAGCTAATATTTTGGGGTAAAATATTACAATGTTTACATTAACTGTTCATTTTAAAAAATTAAAAAAGTGATGAAAATCTTAGGTAAATTGATTTAATCACTTATAGGAATAATGCAACTTCCTACATGCTCTAATAATATGAGGAGAACTGCTTGGCCTAGCCTGCTGGCCTGAGAGGGTTAGCTAAGGTGTTGAAGGGAAAGTTCGAGGGGCTGCCCCTCCTGAAAGGGATGGGTGTCCTGACAGAACTCCCAAAGTTTTGGTGGCTGTTTTCCTTGTTCCACCTGGAGTATAGTTGATTAAATATTCGGCCTTGTGGAGTCAAGAAGATTTATAAACATTTCTTTATTTCTTGAGAATGTCCTTGGACTTGGATAGTTTCCCAGAAGGGTTTTTTTCTAAATAATTATGTTATTGTTGGCTGATGGATCAAAGACGACTCCTGTGTGAGAAAGAAGAAGTTACTTGCCTAATTTTAAACTATATATGCTGATGCTGTACAATAAACCTTTGCTACTTGCCACCAGAGCAGTAGTCCATCTGTTCCTTTAAGGCATTCATGGAGCTGGTCTCCGTCAATGATGAGCCTTGATGTCCTCACAATTTGTAAAATAAAATAGAATATTAATGGCTCTACTGGGGCTATCAGTGAAGATCAAGCATTGTGAAGTCATTGCAAGGAGGAGGAAGGCAAAAGAAAATTCTGAGATTGTAGTAGAGGTGTTAGAAGAATAAGCAGCTAGAAAATATGTAAAGCAAATGGGCGAGGAATAGGAAAAGGGACAGCGTGGGTGAATGAGTCAGGAGATGCAGCCAGAGTATAGAGAGTTGACAGCATAGACTACAGACTGTGGTTGAGATTGGGCTAGGTAAAAATTGTAGCTCTGGGACCATAAGAGATAAGTGACCTTGTTTCTCAAAAACCCAAAGAAGACATTCAGTGTGTTCTGAAAGTTGGAGAAGCCCAGTCCAGCAAGACAATGGCCTAGAATGTCAGATGAGATAGGTAGATGTCTCACAACTTGATGCGAGCAAGCAGTACAAGGAAGTGTGTCCAGGAAAGAGTGCTGTGATAACTTCTGTATGTTAGCCATGGTACCTTAGGAGAACGTAAATATTCAAGATAAAGAACCATAATGAGCAGTGGTGGGGATAATAGAACTGAAAAATTAAGATCAGAGTCCCACAGGTGGGCTGCAGCTCACCAGGATCCACAATTCTCCATCTTTTTGGTTCTCCTGATGTTGCTAGTTGAATACAATCTAGACAACACATACAAGAGATACCCATGGATTCAGGAAACTAACCTCTCAAGCGCTCTCTGATGGCAATGTTAGCCTGTGCCTCACATTTCTCAACCTTGTCCGGCCCCTCCTACTGTTGACCTTACCACCACTGCCTGCCACCTGCCACCACATCTGCTTGCAGTACTCTCTTCTTGCTATGGTACCACCCCACAAACTCTTCTGCAGTCCAAAGAGAGCGGGTGGAAAGCATGCTGCTGTGACACATTGAAGGTATTCTTTTAAACTGCCAAAGCAGAGGGTAATAATTATGCTAATGAATAAATTACACTTTCGACATAATAAAACAGACAGCGCAAATGAATTATGCTGCTAAATGCGTTGTATAAACCCATCAGTGGCTGATTTCAAATATGAACATTTCTGGTACTACAGTTTTTCTAGTTTTTAAGAAAATAGTACAACTACCCTTTTCTAACAGTTCTAACACAATTTGTAAACTAACGAACACTTCCTTGTAAAGTCAGTGGTTTAGATCATTGCTATTGCTGTTTGTGCGAATTCATCTGTTAGTTTTAATGTAGATACTGAAATGAGAGCAGCAGGTGTTCCTATAACATAGTGACTACTTGCAAACAAAGTCTCAAGCAGTAAGAGCCTATGACAGCTTACTTGTCTCTACCATGCCAAACATCATCCTGCTTCTTAAACTGAAGCCCTTGCTGCCTGCTGGGTGTAGAAGACGCTGATGGTGGTCCAGGTTCCAAGTCCTCTGAACTTTGATCTCCAGAGCTGTTGACATCAAAAAGATGCTCTTCCACTGCTGACCTGATGGTTCTTTCTAAGAGTCTAGTTAAAAACAAACCACCAAGTTAATGAAGCAATCAAGGTAATTCAGGATTGCCTTTAAAATATACTCATATTTCAGAAGTATCTCTGTTTCCCACAGAAGGCCTTTAGTAATTCATGAGCAAAGACAGAATGATATGTTCATCTAAAATATGTATATATTGCATTAAAATCAAATTGAGCTAAATTACACTAATTTATTTGTCTCACTTTATGGAGTCTGCAATGATTGAAGTGCTCAAAGCAAATCTAGCAGCAAGTATGAGGTATCAGGAAATAAGGAACACGATGTAAGGTAGAATGAGAGAAGTTTTCATTGTAGAGTGACAGTCAAATGACTTCATAAAGCAAGATTCCTCCAGATCTCATACTATCTTCATGCAGAAGATGGCAGTCTGATTTACAAAGCGAACTGGCACAAATATTTTAGAATATCTACTATATATTTAGAATCCCTTTAAGATCAAGTTATATAGGGATTAATACTGTGTTTTGGGGGATGGGAAGCAGTTCATCAGAACAATTACAATTCATAATAGCATAGCATAATATTTTGACTTTTCCAGTCAAATCATGATTTATAAAATTAAATCTGGGTTCAAAAACTGGGTTCATACAAATTAAACCTAAGGAGAAGAGGTAAGCAAAAATAGACAAAGCAGTTCACGGTGAGATACAAATGGCATCCTTTTGCCCATTCACACGGCTCTTACTCTCACAAACATTGTGCCAGTCTTACAGTGGTAGAATCTTTCGGCATATCTAAGTAATCAACTGCCATTCAGTTTAATTCTGAATAAGATGGAATAGAAAATCCTTAATTTGTACTTCTCAAAACACATTTTTCTTCACTTGAAAAAGATTCACTGGTTTGACATGCTGTAAAGATTGTGGAGAAAGGGGAACCCTCCTCCACTGCTGGTGGGAATATAAACTTGTACAACCACTCTGGAAATCAATCTGGCTCTTCCTCAATATCTAGCTATACCACTCCTACGCATACATCCAAAAGTGGCTCAAGTACACAATAAGGACATTAGCTCAACAATGTTTGTTGCAGCTTCATTTGTAATAGCCAGAAGCTGGAAACAACCCAGATGTCCCTCAACTGAGGAATGGATACAGAAATTGTGGTACATCTACACAATGGAATACTACTCAACAATAAAAAAAAAAAACAAGGATATCATGAAATTTGAAGGTAAATGGTGGGAAGTGGAAAGGATGATCCTGAGTGAGCTGTCCCAGAAGTAGAAAGACACACACGGTATATACTCACTCATATAGACATATACTATAAGATAAACCTACTAAAATCTGTCCACCTAAAGAAACTAATCAAGAGGGAGGACTCTTGCTAAAATGCTCAATCCCTAGCCAGAAAGGCAACGAGGATGGACATCAGAAGAAGGAGAAAATAGGGAACAAGTCAGGAGCCTGCCACAGAAGGCCTCTGAAAGGCTCTGTTCTGTAGACTATCAAAACAGATGCTGAGACTTATGGGCAACTTTTGGGCAGAGTGCAGGGACTCTTATGAAAGAAGTGGGAAATAGTAAGATCTGGAGAGGACAGGAGGTCCACAAGGAGAGCAACAGATGCAAAAAATCTGAGCACAGGATTCTTCCCTGAGAGTCATACTCCAACCAAGTACCATGTATGGAGATAACCTAGAACCCCTGCACAGATATAGCCCATGGCAGTTCAGTGTCCATATGGGTTCCACAGTAATGGGAACAGGGACTGTCTCTGACATGAACTGATTGGCCTTCTCTTTAATCATCTCCCCCTGAGGGGAAAGCAGCCTTACCAGGCCACAGAGAAAGACAATGCAGCCACTCCTGATGAGACTAGGATCAGAAGGAAGGAAAAGACTTCCCCTATCAGTGGACTTGGGGAGGGACATGCGTGCAGAAGGGGGAGGAAAGGAGGGATTGGGACGGGAGGAGGGAGGGAACTACAGGGGGGATACAAAGTGAATAAAGTATAATTAATAAAGAATTAAAAAAATAATACAACACATCTTTGATGCACCAAGGGAGGACCATGTACCCATGCACCTGAGAGGACATAGAACCCCTGCTCATATGTGGCCAATTGACAGCTCAGTCTCCATGTGGATCTCTGAGTAAGGGGAACGGGGCTGCCTTTATCAAGAACTCAGTTGACTGATCTCTGATCACTCGCAGCTTTGCAAGGCCATGGAGGAAGAAGGTCCATGGAGTCCTGATGAGACTTAACAAGCTGTGGGCAGATGGAGAACTCCCCCTTTCAGCGGACTAGGGGAAGGGGATGAGGGGAAGAGGGAAGGAGGGAGGATGGGACTGGGGGAATTGAAGGAGAGGGCTTCAGTTAGGATATATAATGAATACATTGTGAAGAAAAAATAAAAATTAAATAAAAATTTCTTAATACACACTGCAAAAAATGATTCACCAGTTTGTTGTTGTTTTTAATACCTAGAAAAGGTATCTTTCTTTAAATAAGAAAGTTTTTTGCTTGTTTTGTTTTGAGACAGTGTCTTGCTACATAGCCTAAACTCAAACTTACATTCTTATGAAACTAACAGCCCTCATTTCACCAAATAGTCTTTAAGAGCATCATCTTAAAATTTGACAAGTAGTCACTTTTTTACTAAATTTTTATTATTTTATTAAAATATTTATTAAAATTAGTTTCAGACAAGGGGCAAGTATAGCCTAATTGAGGTGGTCACTGCAACTTTTGTTTTCTGTCCCCAGTGAGTAACTGTTGCAGAGAATGTAAATATATTAGCATCATATACAGGGCATCTTACAGTGGGAGATAGCATACCCTTCCTCCCCTACTCTTACTATGGAGGAAAGATTATCCGGCACAACAAGGCAAGAACATGTCCATCTTGGTTCAGTTCACAAGTCTTTGAAGTTGATGAAGCCAAGGAAAGCTAGTTCTGCCCTTGTTTGCTTCCTCAACTAATGGGAAAATCCAAGTCCATCATTTAAGTTTCCAATGCTCCTTCTCTTTGTTTTTTTTTTTTTCTCTGTATTACATCTTCTCCAATCCTAACACTTGATTATTTCCCAGAGACCATTTATCTAATGAAGTGAAGAATATCCAGGCCCTGGGTATTCTTCTGCCCTGAACATGGCAGAAGAGATCCTGTGTCAATGGAGCTTGCATTTCTACAGGGCAGAACAGAGGGAACAGTGTGGCAGTGTGCTGTCTGATAGTGTTCAGAAAGAGATTCCTAGAAGGGATGAATCAAAATATGAAAGTGCTGGCTGAGCATGACACAGCCAAGGACTAGCTCAGCAACACAAAGTCAAGTGACCAAAGAATGAAAGAGCAATGTGGTCAGAAAGGCCAGCAAGTGCAGAAAGGCCAGCCTGGGGCAGGGCAAAAGGCAGAACTGTGCTTAGCCTACATGTAGCTGGAAGCCTCTGAGGGACAAAGAATGTGCCAGACATAACTAATCCAGCACCACCACTGTTCTGCAGAGAAAGGGACTTGGTGCTAGCAGCACTTTGCTTTCTTTTCTGCATCCCTACAACAACAACACAACAACAACAACAACAACAACAAAGGACTGCAAAAATCCACAGAGGCAGAGCCAAGGATCATTCGATATCACACACTTAATACTGTGGATGGCACATTGTAGGCACTCAATAAATGTAATCTCAATAAATGAACAAAGTGGGAAGAAAATCATCATTAATACGTTAGCCTTTACTTACATTTTCCACGACAAGATGCCTCCAGGGAACAGAGATGGCTTTGCAAACATTAACTGAACCTGGCATTGTTTTTACTGAAGTAAAAGAAAAGCTAATAGTGCCAGGCAGAGTGGTACACACACCTGTAATCCTAGCACTGGGGCATGGGCAGGAGGATTGTGAGTTAAAGGCCAGCCTGGGCTACAGAGTAAACTAAGGCTACCCTACTCTACATAGTGAGACTAACAAAGAACCTACTTGGTAGTTTCAAAGGGGGAAGAGGGATTGTGGATAATCACACATAGAGCTACTTTCCAGACATACGCACCTTAAAAATCACTGGCTGTTCATTATATCAGTCTTCCAATTCTATACATTAGAATTGTTTCTTTTTATTAATACATGTGAAAAGACATAAAATGCTCAAAAATATATAAAACAAATAACTTACTCTCCAGTTGTTGAAACATTGCTGACTTGGGACACATGAGCACTGTGAAGAAAAGCAGAAAAAAAGAACATTAGGTTGGCTGTGGGGTCAGAGATGGTGAACCAACATCTGAAGAGATGCCAGGATGGAAGAATGAGCCGGGTCCCAAGTGATCCTTGATTACTAACAAGGGCAGGAGTCCTTCCACTGGGTAACGCATACAGGTGGCTTGTTTCCTTCTTGGAACACTGACCTTAGAAACCCTGCTCAGACTTAGTCCATGGCAGCTCAGCATCCAAGGCAGTTTCCCCATTAAGGAGAACAGGGACTGTCTCTGACATGAACTCAATGGCTGGCTCTTTGACCGCCGCCGCCCCCCCCCCCCCGAGGGAGGAGTAGCCTTGTTAGGCCCCAGAGGAGGACATTGCAGCCAGTCCTGATGAGACCTGATAGGCTAGGGTCAGATGGAAGGG
>CM053763.1:69454169-69517060 GCA_028658305.1 Pachyuromys duprasi | reverse complement strand
ATAAAAAAAAGAAACCACCTTCTGGCTCTAAGCCTGCTGGTGCAGCCTGGGCTGGTGGCCTTCTCCTTCCTTCAAAGTGCTAGTGTGATTGTCTATCACCTGTTAGTCCAGGCTGCAAGCACAGGCATGTTCCTAAATCTGTTAAGAACTCATGGAGATCAGCAGGGACCAGAGGGGACAGAGAGCAAGGAACAGGCATTACTTATTACATCACCATTTCCAACTTGTCTTTCTCACAGCATGTTTTCCTCAAGATGGAAACTGTCAGGCTGTGATAGTTCATTGTAACAAGTGATTGGCACCTTTGGCTGAATGTTTATAAACTTCTTCTGTTTTCTAAAATGCCAGATTCTTTTTTAAATAATTAAAATATGTATTCCACAACACTGATATGCACCTGTCAGAGCGTCTTCCTGGTTGGGGGAACTCCATACTCACAAACCCAGGTGAGGTTCCAGCTTTGGCTATGTAAAATTTTCTGTCGCTACTTTTTCACAGCCCTCCCCAGCCCCCACCTACTCCTTGCTTAGTCAATATTTAAGATTCTATGCCTAAAAAGGAAGTTAAACGTTGAGCAGATTTTTAAGTTTATTAAGCTATTTTTTCTTCCTATTTTACAGAATACACAGAAAGAAGAGGAAAGTGTCTAGAGATCACTACTGGTAGCTGTACTTCAACAGACCTAAATGCTAATTCATCTGGTGTCATTTCAACACATGCATGTTCTGCTTCAGAATCATTTATTGGGTTCTGCTCCTGTGTAATAATATATATCAGCACCTTCATGTCAGGATCTGACGCTTGGAGGATTCTATCCCTCCACGACCATTACCACCACATCCACCACTACCATGCTAGGTGTCAATGTCCTTATCTCAGAGGGAGTCAATCAATAATAATACTTCAGCCCCAGTCAGTTTTCATCAGTCATGCCAACAGATAGGGAAAACCCCAAATCATTCCACCATGCAAAAGAAAACTGATGTGAATAAGAAAATAAAAATAAGAATGAATAAATACACACATACAAAAGCCTTGAATGCTACTGTTTTCAGTTACTGTGTTAAGTGCTTTCTGCTTGTATATCTCTCACTTAGATTGTAGGATCCCCGTGAAGTATGTGCTGTCTTTTCTGTCTTCCATGAAGAGGTTAGGCAGTACAACTGCTCTGGAGGCTAGTCACAGATGAGTATGGAGCTAGGGAAGTTTCAGCTCTGAACTTGAGCTCATTATCATGTACACTGGGGCATGTTTGCATGCAGAGGTGAGGTGTAGCATTTGACTTTGCCTTTTGGCCACAATGGCTGTTATTCATAGTGGTTCCCAGGGTCTGTGGGCAACAAGAAACTCTTGCTGCATCTGTCCTGAAATGGAACAGGCAGTCCCCTTGGGATGTTTGTGGCCTCTAGCCCTCCGTGAATCTAACACTGTATAATTAACTCCTATGCGCCTCAATGCAATTATGCAATCCAGTCTGGGCAGCCAGAGTGGACTGAAGAACTAGGGAAGACCTAGAAAAGCAAAGTGTTAGATGTGCTAAATAATAAAGAATATTCCAAAGACAGACCATCAGCCAGTCTGGCTGCTGGTACCAGAAGGAGAAGACATATTACTTTTCCTGTCTTCTATACTTAGTTCTTTGTGTTGTTCTCTTTGCCTGTTAAAGTAGAGGATGCATTTGCTTATTTGTTTTTGTGGCATTGGGGATAAAACAAATAGTCTGACTCATGCTAGGCTGTGCCCTTCCACTAAGTTACTGTTCCAAACCCAGACTGGTATTTTTAATGTTCCTTTCTTTTTTTCCCCAGGGTAAGGAGAAGCAAATTGTGAGGAAGAAAAAGCAACAAAAAGAAAAGGACCAGGTTTGCCATTTCTAACTTTCTAAATAGGTGCATTAGTGCCTCAGCATGCACAAGAATGGCCTTGTTAGTACAGGTGATTCACTGGGTCTAGGGGAAGAAGGAGGTAAGATCTGCTTTGCAGAATTGGGCAAAACTTCACTACCAAGCTACAGCCTTAGCCAGACTACAGGTTTCATGAATTCCCCTGTCACTCCTAAGCTATTGTTGGTCAGTAAAAGATACATTGAGGAGCAAGGCTCTTAATCCTTCAATAAAATTCTTTAGAATTTCAATTATTTAGGTATCTCAATAACTATTTTAAATGTTATAAACAAATCAATAAAAACACAATTTGGCAAACATTTGTTGTTGTTCTTTGTTGTTTTTCTGAATCAGGGTCTCTTTATATCGCCTTGGCTGTCCTAGATCTTGCTTTGTATACCAGGCTGGCTTTTGATTCACAGAGTGTTCTGCCTTCAGAGTGCTGGATCAAAGGCGTATGTCACCATGCCTACCTAATGCTAATCTAAATGAAAATCAGTTAAGATGTTCTTCATAACTTAAAAGAAAAATGTTCTGAGCCATCTGAGTCAGTTGTGAGATTTCTCCTTAGGATACAAAAGTGAATGAACAATTTGAAACTGAACCAAATAGTCACATCTACTTCATTTTTGCTGTATTTATTTTAAATCAAATTTATGATAACTTTTTGAATTCACTTTTTCAAGTGGAATGTACAATTTCTAGTTTATGTAGCTTGTAGCTTATGCATGATTTTGAGGATCTTAAAGAAGTGCATTATTTTCTATTGAGCAGCATCAGAAAAGACAAGGCTCTGGTTTTGGCTCTGGAACCTGGATGAAGTCATAGGCAGGCCACTGGTTAGCTAGGCTGCTTTCTGCTGGTTTCTTCATACAGACCTTGAAAGGCTTGGCAAGTGATAACTGTTTAGCTCTAAAACTCAGTAATAGCATCTCAGATTCAAGTTTACTGTCCCCAAATTTAAGTCATTATAAAAGACTTGAATTGCAATTAGTTATCAGTCAACTAGCTTTATTAGATACCAAAATGTCCATGGTCAAGTAGTTAGCCACCTTTACAACTGCATGGTATGTGTTTAGCAATTCACCAATACAAAATTTATAAGAAAAGTCAATAACAGCACCAAGGGCTGCTTTAAAGCTGTGGTTCATTCAAGGAGGAAATTCTAAGGCACTGAGGTAAACAAAAATGCATTTGAGCAATAAACAAGTTAAAGTATATCATAATATTTTCTTTTTATCTCATGAAGTTTTTAAATTCTCTATATAAAAGTAGAAATCAGTGTATATATTCAGAGCCTTTAACTGACTTATTAAGAAAATTCCTTACTTAAACTTTATAAATGGCATATGAAAGTACACCCTTCCTGACTTTGGACAGAGCAAATACTGAAAGCTGAAAGAAGTAATTTCACCTGTAGAGCTAGCTCCGTAGTCAATTTTGTTCCCATAGCTGCTGTTAATGGTGAGTCATCTGCATGTTCTATTGAAACAGTCACCCAAACTAGCTTCTAAGTCTATAAGGTGATGTATGCTCTATGGCATACGTGGTTCTTTAATCGTTATTTTTATTAGTGAAATTAATATCGATATCTTCTTAAGCTAATTATGCTTAGCAATATTGGCCTCTAAAATTTGCATGTGATGAGATGTGCATATTCCTGTTGATAAGCAAGTATTTTATTAGAGCTCTTGGTTCGAAGTGGAAAACACACACACACACATACACAAACTTCATACTTACAAAAATAGATATAGATAGCCTGAAAAAACATATTCCATGCATCCTTTCTTATTTCAGTTTGTTCTCTTTGGTGGCATATGCAGTCCTAACTACAATACACTGCCATAACAAAGCCCACGAGTGCTAACAGAATTGCCATTTCTCTATGGAATGTAACACCTATATTTATTTCACTGGAAAAAAAAAACAACAAAGAGGACAATTATATGATCTGTTTGAGCCTAAAGATCATGCAATTAATCAAAATATCAAAAAATTCTTGACTTCTGTATCTAACAAAACACAGTGTTTGGAATTGTTTTCTAACAACAAAAGCTGACATACAGTGTCAACAGTTCAGATGACATTCCAGGTAACTCGACAGTTGCTCTCTCAATTCTACAGTCTCGGTGTATTCCTCAGAGTGTCATGCATGAGAACACATTCCATCCTCATGTTTATTCCCTTTATTTTCCCCTTTAGCCATGATGGTCACATGCAGAGGGCTCATGTGGCATTTTTAGAGCCATTAACCTTTGCTATTAGTTATATTATCTGCAAATGGTTGATATTATTAACATTTAGACACAGTTTGATTTTAAAAATATTATACAAAATACTGTACACACTACATGGAGTGCATACTACTGAGCAGGAAAAAATATGTATCTTCACGCTTCTCTAATGTCTCACTAATACCGTTTGAATATCAAGCATACTTTGAGGGGCCTAATGTAAAGAAAAGACTATTTTCTTTACAGTTTTATCTTGATATTTACTCACTCCTAGACAGTCAGCAGACATCCTTTGTTGAGCTCCTTTTGGTATTTTTTTTTAATTCTCAGTTTTAGGTAATCAGTGTATGTGTGCCTAAAAAGAAATTTAGAATTTTTTAGTTTTTACATTAGTTCATTATTAGGCAAAATTATTTAAGGCAACAGATAGGTCATATGATACTGAGCCCACTTTACAGATTGGAAACTAAAGTTCAGGGAAGTTGGTCTCACTCTGAGTAGTCTGACTTCATAGTGATCTAACTAAAGGTGTACACTATTCTCGATCTGCTATTTCCATAAAATTCTGTAAATACATGTATTAACAGTTATCAGTTAGAACATGTTACTACAATGCTTAAGAGGACCAAGGTCTTTTGCAAAGAGCAGGTGAAAGCATGAGTACTGGGGACGCTGGGGACATTTGCAGGGGAAGGTTTAGGCCTGTGTCTTTGCAGGGGAAGGCTGTGTCTTTCCTTTCTGGGTGTGTCTCTTTAGAGAGGTTGTCACTGACATGGTTCTATATGTAGAACCCGTATATTCATATGTACTTAAAATTATTTTTGTTAATATGAGTTTACATGCCTTGATACCACAGTATTTGACACATAGCAGTTTGTGTCTTTCGCATCCTGGATTCTACTTGGTACATTTGCTTTGTCCTTTGATGTGCCCCTCAATGCACTGGCTATATTCTGACTTTGATTTCTACTTCAGTTTCTGATAATATGATTTTGTTCTTCTAATATTACTTCTTTCATAGTTTTAATTTTTATTCTTTTCTTTATCATTCTGGAAGAACTTCTCAAATTTTATTTTTATTATGTACCTGACTTTATATTGTACTTTGTTTTTAAAAATTAAAAATACGTATTTATATGTAGTTGTGTGTGTGTGTGTTCCAGAGTGTAGGTACGTACGTGCATTATATGAATGCAGGAGAACACAGAGGTCAGCAGAGGTGTTAGATACCCTGAAACTAGAGTTACAGACAACTATGAGGCCCTGTGTTGGTACTGGGGACTGAACGCGCATCCTCTACAAGAGTAGCAACTACTCTTAACCACTGAGTCATCTGTCCATCTTTTTTTTGTTAAGAATTTTATACATGAGTACTGAATTTACACCATTTCCTTTCCCCCCATTACCCTTAGCTCCTGCTCAAATTAATGACCTTTTCTTCTTTGCTTCTAAAGATTTGTTTATTTTACTTTCTGTGTATGATTGTTTATTTCTTTTACATTATGTGCATGTATTTATGTGCCTAGTGCTCTTAGGAGTCAGAAGAGGGTGTTGGATCTCCCAGAACTGCAGTTCTGCTGACCCTTTCTAATGTTAGGCCTATGTACAGTAGTTTAGGGCTGACCACTTGAGGATGTATAACTCATTAGTAAACTCAATCCTAGAGAAAACTTATTTGTCCCTTCTCAGCAGCCATTGATTACCTGTAGCTATTCATCAAGGACAGTACTTTGTGAAAATTTTTGTGTCCACATTGGCATGTCAACTGATGTTGTCATTATACAGGTCTTATTTAGGCAACCATGATGTTGAGATTTCACGGGTGCGTCTTGACCAGCTCAGCTCAGCGTTTCCAGTGGTGCGATAGCAGCACTCATATCTTGAGGGTGACCAACATCTATCTAATTGGTCTCAGACCCTGCATTGCAGCAGAGAATGAATGCCTGGCACTGTAAATCTAGTCAGCTACCCAGGGCTGGAGAGGTACTGGACCTAGAACCTAATACTACCAAGTGTCCTAACCTCTTCTAAACCTTATACCCACAGTACCTTTTATCTTTCATTAAAAAAAACAAACAACAAAAACTTTTTGCAACAAATGGCAACTATTATAAAGATCTACAATTGATCAAAATTCTGAGAACTATGATCGTGAGATGCCCAGCTCTAGTTGATATACTTATGATGCAACTGTTATATCTGAAGCTCAGGGAAAATTATGGAAGAGAGGTAGAAAGACTGAGAGCTAGAGAACCAGGATATCTGCTGGATAATGTCTTATAGTTGATTTAATAAAATCTGCTCTCTACTGCTTCCTTCCTTCCTTCCTTCCTTCCTTCCTTCCTTCCTTCCTTCCTTCCTTCCTTCCTTCGTCCCCTCCTTTCTTCCCTTTTCTTCCTCCTTTTTCATCTATTGTTTTTCAAGACAGGGTTTCTCTGTGTAATGAACCCTGGCTGTCCTGGACTTGCTTTGTAGACGAGTCTGGCCTGGAACTCAGAGATCCACCTGTCTCTGCCTCCCTAGCACTGGGATTAAAGGCATGCGCTACCACGACTGGCCTTCTTCTCACAATTTTTTAATGCACTTCTAATGCCAATTTAACTAACTAAGGCTGTTTTAATGCTAATGTACTTCTTAAACCTCTTTATCTTTCATTTCAGATCTATTTTTGAAGGAAGATCTTCTTTTCATTTAATGTATAATTTTGTTTTGTAAATCCCAAACCATTTCTTTATGGTAAACAGTTCTTAAGGAGCAACAGTGAATCAAGAACTCATCACCAAATAAGTTGGGATTAGATTAGATTAGATCTTAGTTTATGACATTGTCCAAGTAGTTGGGGATAAATGTACCTGCTGACTATAGTCAGTGTACATGTCTGCCCTAGGGCATGTGCTGAGCTTTTTCAGGCAGACTTGCTTTTTGCTCCAATATTAGGAGTAAACTGGAGAATCATACAAAATTAATTTTTTTGTGTGTACTATATACTTTGAAGCCCACAATTAATCTAATAATCCTCCTGCTTTTAGGCCTTTTTCAAATGCTTTGGTTAAGTAGCTAAAGTCCCAGGGGTATCCTCTCTCTTTTCTATTGTTTTGTATGCTAAGTCTTCTAGTCTTTGAATAGACAGTGAAATTAAGAAGCTGGTGGGGCAAAGAGGTGGAAGAGAACACTGAACTCTGTTCTGATGACTCAAGTCTCTGCTCCATTTGGGGAATATCACTTGTTTTTCTGGTCACCGAAGCAAAATAATAGAAGGAATCTAATTCTGCCCCCTCCCAAATGCCTTCTTCCTTTCCCTGTCCATCTGTATTTAACCAGAAGATGGAAAATGAAGACTTCAAGGTGCACATTAATGGACAGTCTGTGTCACCCTGGCTTTCTTTGCAACACCAGCTCAACGTTTACTGCTTTTCTAATGTTCTTGAAATTTAAGGAAATTGGAGGTAATTATGTCAGTGAAGGTAGTCTTCCTCCTGCCTAACTACAAACTTTTACTGTATACCGACCTTACATTCTTACAGAGAGAAGGCAAAATGAAGTCATCAAGCTGAAAAACCAAATGGTAAGAGGTTGAGGCAGCATGAGCATAAAAGCATCATTTTAAAACAAGGAACACTTTACTTTCTTTTGTCATGCTGATGGACAGCCATGAGAGAGAAGTATATGACCTATATTTCTCAGTCAAGACCAAACACAATCCCAATGTTTTCATTAACACCAAAAGAAATGAGCCCAGATTCTATACTTAACTCTTACTATGCAAAAAGTCTGAGCAATGATTAACATATATCAAGAACCCAGGCCAGAGTCTCTCAAACACTATTTAACAGAATTAGTTTCTTATCTTTGGTGATCATACTGGTAGTTAGGTCTATAGCTAGGTATGCACATGAAAACCTCCTATGACACATTTCAAAAACAGACATCCAATCCTACATAAGATTTAGATTATTTTCTCTCTTTCTTTTCCTCTTTCTTTTACTTTGTTTTGTTTTTCAAGATAGTGTTTCTTTGTGTAGCCTTGGCTGTCCTGGAACTAGATCTGTAGACCACATTGGCTTCCAACTAAGGTTTAGATTCTTAGTCAGGGAGAAATAATATTTGATGAGTCCCACATATTTCAAACCTATAGGAGTGGATATTATCAGAAACAGAAATTAATGATTGTTGGTAAAGATGGTAAAAAAATTAAACTCTAATTTGTGATTATTGGAAATGTTAATTGGTACTGCTAATATGCAAAACATTATGGGAACCCTCAAAAATAAACCCAACAATATATTTGGTAGAATTGAAAGCAGGGACTTGAGCTAGCAATTCGAATATCCATGCTCACAAGAGGCATATTTATAATAGCCAAAGATGGAAGCAACTCAAGCCAGCAAGATAGCTCAGCTGGCAAAGGCATTTATCACCAAGCCTGATGACCTGTGTTCACTCCTTGGGACTTGACTTTTAAAACGATGAGTTTCTGACATATGCTACAATGAGGATGATCCTGGAGAATATTATGCTAAGGGAAATGTAAGTCACAAAAGGATAAATTCTGCATGGTTCTACTTGGGTGAGATGCCTATAGCATCAAAGATATTACACAAAGGCAGAATGATGGCTGCCAAGGGCTGGGGTTGAGGGAGAAATGATGAGGAGTTAATGGTCCATGAGCTAGAATTTAGTCTTGTAAGTTCTGAAGAGTGTCTATTGATAGATAGCAGTGACAGGTGTCCAACAATAGAATGTATAAAACATCACTCAACTGTACATTTAAAATGATGGAAATGGCAAATTTCAACTTATAAAACATCAAAAATAATATAAAATTGATTTAATTAGTGAATGTTATATTATTTGAATTACACACAAACACACACACACACACACACACACACACACACGCGCGCGCGCGCGCGCATGCATACAGCTGGACTCCATAGTTGCCCCTTAAAAACACTATTCCAGTCAAAGGGGAGAAGGAAAAAAAAAAGATAGTTATTTGTGCTCCAAACTGTCTAAAACTTACTTGAGAGTTCTCACCTGGCTAAAGAATTAAGTACATACTAAATAAACAGCTTGTTTGTTCCCTGCAACAGCCAGAGACAAACTTAGCCACAAAGAAGATAACTGGGATATGTACTTGCTTGTTTGTTTTGAAACAGCGTCTGACTATGCATCTCTGGCTGGCCTCGAACTCAGTATGTAGACCAGACTGGCATCAGACCCACAAAAATCAGCTTGCCCTCGCCACTTAAGTGCTGGGATTAAAGGCATGCACCACCACACCTGGCTGATAATATGGAGTTTTAGAAAACATATCTTTCAAAGGCAAAAATCAAACAACAACTAAAATTTAAAATTAAAGAAAATAACAAAAAATCACAAACATACAAATTATAGCATAAATTGTTTAAGAAGATATCCCTCCCACAAAAATGTTTTTAAAATGTTCTACATACAAAGATAAGAATAATATCACATAATTTCTAGATATCTCTCTGTTTATAGTTCAGGAAATCAAACCCAGAGTTTTGCATACTTTCCTACAGAGCAGCATATCCAGCTTCAGGTAAAATTTTAACTTGAATTTATTCAATGCTAAATGTTTTCAATATTAGCTCACCAGTTAGGAATTTTATATAAAATGATAGGTCTAAGACTCCATCAATTATAAATTGACAAAATCCTAAAGGATGATCTTGAATCCCAAACAACTAACTGGGATTAATGTATCAGATGTTCTTCCAGGACAATTAAAAGATAGATGACACCGTGACCCTGACTTATGCAACTCCATACTGGCTAGATAGTAATTCAGCTTTGGTTTGTACTGTATTAAAACTTGGGCTGAAATTTAAACACTGTCAACTCCAGAGTTCTCATGAAGCATCAGAACGGAAATTAGGAAGAGCTAGGCCCTCACCAGAAGACAGGTTGAGTTTGCTTATCAGGTGCAAGCCTGAGAAGCCCTGTGGGGAGCAATAGCTCAGTATGGATAGCCACAGCTTGGCAGGTCTTGAAGCACACAGCTCAGGATTAGATGAAGCCCACACAGGCTGTCCAGAAATTTGTTGGATGTACACCTTGAGCCTGAAGGTAGGTGGGGTGGGAGGAAATAAGAAAGTGGAGGCAAAGAGCATTGGTCCCTGTGGAATCATCCCTAGAAGCCCAAAGCCAGGCTTGTAGACACTGAGAACGCAGACAAACGGAAACATAACTAGCAACTGATCCCAGCCAGATGACAGGATGCCAGGAGGAAGAAGGCAGACAGCAACAGGCAGAGGGGCATGGAAGAACATCAAGGCCAAGTTGCTTTGATGTTAATCTGATCAATGGAGTTGGGGGTTCCTGTTTTTGGATTCCAGCCTAGAATCTGAAAGAGAACAGAGAATGGATGTCCTTGCCAAGTGCGTTCCTCATGCACAGGCATGTTTGTTTTGCTTCAGTCTCGTCAAAGTTTTGCTTTGCTTTTGTTCCCCTAATTGTTTCAGCAGGGCTGGTTAATCCCACGAGAGCAATCTGGGGAACAATGATGCCTACTGTCCAAGCTACTGTGACTGCAGTAAACTTGACACTTGGTCCTACCTAGCAGGGGCATCTTTGTAATTATTATTTCCTTCCTCTTCCAAGAAAGACACCCGGCTTCCTGTAGAATCAGGACAGGCTAAAGAGACTGCAGTGGACACTGAACTGTTACCACAGAAGGTATTTACTTAGACCCAGGGGTGTGGACACTGATGTCTAGTGGTCCTGCTTTATTGCAGAAACATCTGAAGCAACTGAAATGCCCAAGAGAGAAATACAAGGAACAGCCTGACTATGAAGAGAACAGCAAGTCACAGAAGAAGAAATTCTATCAGTGAAGCAAGGTGAGGAATGTGGACCCTTTTTGGTTCCCTGCCCCAGCACCCTACTCTCTCCGCTAGCCAAACCCAGACTTGGAGGCCTCCATTGGTATGCAACCACCTCCTTCTAGTCCCTTTATCCACACTCTTGCCTGACCCTCTTGCCTGACCAGCCGAGGGACAGTGGCTAGGTGCCTGTGTGATCTGCCTTGATGGACCATCTGCTCCCCATTTTTTGAGACCAGACGACTGCCTTGCTCTATTTGCCATCTGTCCTGATCCATTTCATTTTCTATGGCTGCCTATTCCCAGACTGCAGCCACCTGAGTTTTCTGTTCCACTTTATGCTGATCTTCCAGAATTAATGACACTACTAAACAGTTCTTCATCCCTTTGCCTGGCTCATTATTGATGGAGCTGCTTCTGCTGTGCACCTCTCTCAGCAGATGTGTCTTAGCTGTTAGTTGGGACTGCTATGCCCTTAAGAAAAATCTAGCAAGTCAACACCATCAAAATACAGTACATCACATTCAGTATTCAATATTACTATTTGGGAAAATAGCAGGTTATAAATATCAATTCATTGTGCCTTTCTACAGACAAGATATAATTTGAATATAAAGAGGGGCTGGGGATATGGCTCAAAGGTTAAGAGCCCTGTCTGCTCTTCCAGAGGTCATGAGTTCAATTCCCAGCAACCACATGGTGGTTCACAACCATCTATAATAAAATCTGGTGCCCTCTTCTGGCATGCAGGTCTACACACAGACAAAACATGGTATACATAATAAATAAACAAATCTTAAAAAAAAAAAGAAATATAAAGAGCATAATTTTTTATCATCTTACAAAAATCAGTGAAGAATTTACAAGTAATAGCTCTGCTTTGGGGACTCTTGAAGTAATAAAACGATAAAAAACAGAAGTTGTAGAAACATGAAAATATATTTAAAACATCTAAGCATCTTTCATTCTTAACAGATATAACCCAAAAATGTGTAGTTAATTATACATCCTCATTAGCAGACATGTCACATTTCTAGCTGAAAATACCCAGGAGAGAGCAATAACAATTAGCAACCATTTACACTTTATGCTAGAATAGCAACACAACCTACCACAAGGAAGCCATGCAAATAATTATGGGGGTGAGCTCTTGTTTTCTCAGTAGTTTCTTACATGTGAGAAATTTAAAACAAAAGTTAAAATAAACTTGTACCAAACTAATTCTTATATCATTGTGAGTATCATATAATGTTACTCAGAGAAGAAAAAACAACTTACTTTTGGAATTTTAATTCCAGGTTAAATAATTACTATTTTTGCTTTTGTGAAACAGCAGCTCCACTTACATTTGGACTTCCATTATCTGAAAACAGTGCCTGCTGCTAACTCTCTTTTACACTCTGAATGTAGTCTTGTAGGAATACTCATTGTTGAAGATTCATTTTTTATTTTTGTTTATTTATTGTGTGTGTGTGTTTGTGTGTGTGTCCCTAAGAAGGTCAGAAGAAGGCATCAGATTTTCAGGTGAGGGAGTTAACAGAGGTTGTGAGCCACTTGATGTGGGGGATGGGAACTGAACTCAGGTCCTCTGGCAGAGCAGCAAGTGCTCTTAACTGCTGAGCTACCCAGCTGCATATTCATTCTTTATTCCTAATGTTCTAACATTTTAGTGCTCATGACCCTAATAGTGAATACAGCAAGTAGCTTGCACTCAATGTCTCGTATTCACACTATAAATGTTCTCTTCCTTTAATTTACTTTCTTACTAAAATTTTTACTTTAGATTTATTTTTATTTTATATGGATGGATGTTCTGCCTGCATGTATGTATGTTTGTGTCCAGTGCCTGGTGCCCTGGGAGGCCAGAAACAGGTATCCAATACCCTGGAACTGGAGTATAGACTGTTGTAAACTACCATGTAGACTCTGGCCCTCAGAAAGAGCAGCCAGTATTCTTAACCATGGAGCCCCTTTATTTTACCAATTTAGAATTTCTTTTTTACAGATAGTATTACAGAAATATTATAGTCCAGGTAATGAGGAAAAATTCACAGTTTCATACTGTAAAACAGCAGTATATATTTTCGAAAACTTAAGCCTATTTTTCCACCTACCTTAAATATAGTACACAAAAATAAAAGTCAACACTCTTAAAACACAAGTTGTTCTCACCCACAGTTAGAAAATTATGACAGTCAGAGAAAGGCTGTCTTAGGTAGCATGATTCAATGACACACAGCCCCAAACTCTGTGAAGCTTAATTTCCCTCACTGGCCAGTAATCATTTGTTTGATTTTATCATCCACATTTACACATACAATGCTCTCAAAGTCATTATGGATTCTGGGATGATACCCTTGTATGCCTACAGTGACTGCACAACTGAGATCACCACAATGTGCAGATTCTGTTTGAATGAAACCAGGATTTAAAAACAAAACAACAAACAAACCTGAAATCTTTTACAAGTGTGATGAAGGGTGGAACACTGGAAAAAACAGTCACTTGGCCATACCTGGCATTCTGCATCATATTTCTAAACCTTTGGTGGTTAAAATGAAGTCTAATTTTAACTCTGAGATGATTTCAACAAATTAGATTAAGTAAATAAGTAAATCAGTAAATAAATACTAACAAATAAATGAGTAAACAAATATACTATTATTATGTATCCATATTTTCTCAAAAACGTAGACTTTAAAATTAAGGCAAGATGAAAAACGTCAACATTTTTAGTATATGTGGAAAACACAGTGGTTCTCAATGTACGGGTTGCAACCTCTTTGGGCAAACAAGACTTTCACAGGGGTCATATATCAGATATCCTATATATCAGATATTTACATTATGATTTGTAACAGTAGCAAAATTACAGTTATAAAGTAGCAGCAAGTAGTTTTATGGTAGGAGTCACCATAACATGAGGACCTGTATTAAACGGTTGCAGTACTAGGAAGGTTGAGAACCGCTGTTTTAGCATATTTTAGAGTCAATTGAAGTAGGAGGGTAATTATGAAAGGAATGCAATAAGGAAGACTTGGTTCTAAATTTTAGTCAGGTGGTTCAAGCAGAAAATAAAACATCCCAACGACATGGCAGATGTCCAATCACTGGTGTGACTTCACTTAACTTCTATCCTGAATTCTGTTAACTTGACCTACTGCTAATAATAGTTGTTATTCTGGACTTTTACATGCTAGAAAAAAACCCAAGCTCCAAAAACTTGTTGAGTATTTAGGTTATTGTTCCACTACAATATGGTTTTCCCAGAACATAATCCAAGGATTCTTCAGGGTACTGGGAACTGTGTATACATAAACACACAGAGACACACAAATGGACACAGACATGCACCCAGAAACAAAAACACAGACAAACACAGACACACAAATGCTCGCACGCACGCGCGCTCACACATGATTTCTGTGTTTGTGCTGTTGGTCCCAGAACTGAGCCCAGGGCCTTGTGTATGATAATAATATTCTCCAGCTGGGTAGGTTTTTTTATTTTTATTTTTTATTTTACTTTTTTTAGGTTACTGCTTTAGCATCAGGTATTTTTGAGAATTAAATTCTGAACTTAAAAATGTCTCAATCTAGTCTTTTAATTATATTAAATACTAAAAACAATCCCCAGCACCACATAAAACCAGGTGTGGTGATAGATGTTTGAGGTAAAGGCAGGAGGATCAAAAGTTCAGATTAACTTCAGCTTCTTAGTAAGCTGCAGTCAAACCCGGAATATACAAGACTGTCTTTAAAACGAAAAGGAAAGAAAAATGGGCAAATAAACCCAAAGGAATCTTACTTCTCCTATGTTTTAGCACACCAAAATAAGACACAATGAGTAAATAAGCAAATAAATAAATAAGTTAATACCTCAGATAGAAAGGTGACAAAGGTCTTTCATCTTCCTGTGAGCTAAAAGGAAAAAAATGTGAATTAATATAATTTCTACTAATAAAACATATAAATTTTACTAAAATTTCTTTCTGACTGTCACAAATTGTGACTTTACTGCTGATCTTGTATTGGATTTAAGTTAGCCAAACACTCTCCTTAGGACCTAGCCAACATCAATTACTTCTTTAAAAAAAGCCAGCCCAACAGATGTATTTTATATCATATTTCAAAAAGCAGCTTTTACTACATTTCTCAACAAGTCTAACTTAAATACTCATATGTTATGCAAAACCATAAATAAAATCACAGAACAATTATTTTAACAAAGTAAATTGCAAAAGCAAAATAAATGATGAAATGTTTCTGTTACGTATGGACTATCTCAAGAGTGATTTCCTAGATGTGAAAAGCACATCCCTGAAGCAAATCTCATATTATTTGTTCTTCTGGTATTTCTCTACTAAGTGTAACCCGCTACAGATAACAGGAGAGCATGTAAAGAAAATTCTCTCAAACAAAATGGAAATAATAGGAAACTTAATATAAAGGCATTTAATCTTTAAATGTAGAACACATGCTAAAATTTCCCTTGCCATGCTTTTCTTCTAATAAACTACCTTTTATTATAAACACACAAAGTGAGTCTCTCTTGCTTACTCATGTTCTTACGCATCATTCATGAAAATGGAAATGTAGGACTCAATTGGCAATATTAAACTGGAAGTAAACAAGATCTTACTATTATGATGTAATCTCTCTCCCCCCACACACTCTGTCTGTCTCTCTGTCACTGTCTCTCTGCTCTGCCTCTGTCTCTGTTCCTCTCTCTTACACACATTGTTCTAAGAGTTGAAACATGTTACATTCCATCTAGAATAGGTTATGTACAATTTTGCACACTATTTTTCAATCTGCTATGATTTTTAGTTTTCAGTTTTAATCTTGTTCAGTTTTATTTTCCATGTTGTCAATAATACTACTTTTCATAGCATCTTTGTGTTTCATGCACATGGGCACACACACACACAGAGGCATAAATAAGCTGTGCTGATTCTCCCCATACCACTTCACTAATGTGGATGTGCTAAAGGCAAAGCTGGTACCATTCAGCTGTAACATTTAAGAGTTAAAGGTGACCACATGTGGGGAAAATTTGGGTTGGCTGGGATGAAGCTTTCTGGGGTAGCGAATTTACAGGGAACAACTACTTTAAGCTAACTGCACACAAGAAAATTTCATGTTTGAAATCAAACTATTCCTAGGACACACTTGACAAAACAATTGGGCTTGCTCGCTAATCAAAGACTCTAGATCAAAGAAATATTATGGCCAACATTGTGCCAAAAAGCTACCAGTATAAACCTGCAATGATTTCATGTTACTGGAAAGGAATTGGTGCCATGTGTTATGAAGTGAGGGCTGTGAGTCTTTCTTATATCTGAAGAATTCCTTAACAGTAACATGAAACACGCTATGTATGTTCATTCACTGTAATTCACTAATTCATTAAATTAGTCATATTCCTTTTTTTCTTTTAAGTGCTAAGAGTTTGCAGTCACACCCAACCTCCCAATAATGTCTTACGACACTGTGAAACACAAAGTTCACATGAGACTAATGTAGTGGAGTTAAAATATCAATCACAGAAAAAGACCATTTTCAGTAACTTTATGATTTTGTTTTGAGCCACATTCACATCTAGCCACATTGCCAGGTGGTACAGGTTGTCCCTGTGCCTTCCACTAATGCTTTCATAGTAACCTACTTCTTTGCAATAAACAGAAGCAGCTTTCTTTCTTTCTTTCTTTCTTTCTTTCTTTCTTTCTTTCTTTCTTCCTTTCTTTCATTTCTCTCTCTCTCATTCTCTCTCTTTTCTCTCTCTTGCTCTCATTTTCTCTTTCTTTTTTGTACATGTTTCCAGCACAAATGGAATAAATTACTTATTGCTTCATAGAGACTCCCCCTGTACTTGGCCCTTGCTCTCATTTATCCAGAAAAGCAGGCTCAAAGTGAGGACATGACTCATCCATGCAATGATAAGACCAGGAGATAGAAACTGGTCAGGTAGGGCACAGACCCCAAAGAGCAGTATAGAAAATGTTCTTGGTGTGGGCTGGGGATACTAGTTCCTGATTCCTTGTTGTCTTTTTCCCTTGCCTGGAAGCTGTGTGTGACTGAAACGGGGCAGAATCTCCACACCTCATGGCTGGGTCACCTGAACTGTCTAGCTCATTCTCTCCCCATGGTTCAGCCCAGTGTCTAGCATAAGCTCTTTTAAAAGGTCCACAGAGTTAGGAGCTTGATGGTAGCCCACCTGCAGACACCCTTCCAGTTATACAGGAGCTCTGTGTTCACTTTTTCTTAAGTACCTACTATGAATCTACAACAAACTTGTCCCTAAAACTTACCCTCTGTGGTTCTCAAAGTTCACTCTTTTGAGTTTTGCAAGGCAAGAATGTGAAAGCCACTGGCTCGGGACCACTCTGATGGCCATTCTACTTTCTGGGATCCTGACCTTTGAGAAAGGCCCTGCTATTCTCAAAGATACCCCAATATTCCCACATCACCAATGTGGCCAGCAGGATGCACAATTGATTTTTATTCCCAGCACTGTCTTGGCTGTTTATTGGCTTCTAACTGATTTCAATTCATCAAAATAGTATGTCGTGGGCCACGGATGTGTCTCAAGTATTTGAATGTCTGCCTAGCACTGGGATTAAAGGTGTGGGCCACGCTGTCAGTCCAAGACTGTGTCTTGATGGAAACACAGGTTTAGATCCTACATAAACATCTTTTCAGGCTGTGTTGGCACAAAGTAGGTTCACCAATGAGGCACAGGGTCAGAAACTACAGATTATGACTCCATTGTTTTAGTAAGTCTGAAGTGTTTTAAAAAATGAAAAAGCACAGAAATTTAAATAAAAATGAAACAGACTTTTTATATCACACTTAACGGATAATTACTATACATCAGGATGCAACCCATGTATAGAAAAAATGTGGAAAGAAAGTAAGAGTAAATAGATCAAGCTGGTTAAATAATGGACATATTTCTTCCTTTTCTTTTCTAGAAGTAGTCTTGCCTGAGGCATAGTGATATGACATTCAACAAAGGCATGCAGTTGAAATAATTAAAGCACTGATTTAAATCAATTAATTTTGAAGAATAATTAGCTCCCCTGATTTTGGAAGACAATCCAAGTCAAAAATCACCAAGGACAGTTCTTTTTACCAGCACAGAGAAAATAAATGGTTTCATAAAATTTACATTTCAGGATGGGAAACATTTGTAAAGATCATCGTTTTTATATACTTGTGAAAATAAATACACTTTTGTCCCTGGCCCCAAACTACTTACATAAATGATGTTCATTTTCTGACAGTCTTAGTCATTTCCAAAAACCAAATGACTTCACTTAAATTCTAAATTAAGGATAATCCTTTGCCTCAATTCTAAACTTAGAATTCTGATTCACTTTTCAGTTTTAAGAACAAGTGTGTACATACAGCAGTGTGATGAAGAAGAGAGCAGTGCAGTGAGCCTGTGCTAGTCACAAACAGTAACAGTTCGAGACTCTTTGGGATTTTTTTTTTCTATTGGTATAACACAAGGAGATGCTTAATGTCCTCTCTCCACTATGAGGTGTAGAGTTGCTTAAAACAACTGCTTGTGGGAAAATGTTTAGCACAAACCCAAAGAGCCCACATCTAAGACGCTACAACTGAAGTGGCAATAACTTAGATATTGGGGTTTTAACAGACTCATTGACAAATCATATACATAAGCGGCACCTACTTTCAGAATCACTCCATGAGAATGTAATGCCTATACAGATCACTAGACAGCAAGCTAACTAGAAACAAAAAAAGCATGGTGTTTTATGTGTCAAACAAATGAACAAGCAAAGAAACCAAAACCCAAACACTGTTGGGAGAATTCCCAGAATAGGGTATTCAGGTAAACCTTCAAATGGCCATTCCATTCAATGTTTTTGAACATTGAATGTTCTCACAAACAATCCAATTTATTCTACTTTCTAATCCCTTAAAGCGGCTCATAACCAAAAAATGAACATGATTTACATATTCATTTTTACTCTTTAAATGAAGTTTCAATAAAGTTAAAACAGATTTTTTTCACACATTTCTTGGATACTGAAAATATAGAAAGATAGGTAAGTGCTAATAATTGGGCTCCACTCTATCTAAAAATGAAGAAAACCATTTGCAAGGACATAAAAAAGAAAAAAGAAAGAGGCAAAAATATGGGAAATGAGACACCAGTGAAAGCACAATAAGGGGATCTTTCAGGAACTCAGATTTTCCCTGAGGCTCCGCATTGCACAAAGTGCTACTCAAGGGAGTTTTCTTTGAGAGGGGAAGGAAATGCTGCTAGCTCCTGCTCTATCTTGTCATGAAGTACTGTCCTTACTTGAGTGGCCTCAGTTTGTCCACATTTGGGAACAGACCACAGGCCTTGACAACTGGACGGTGAGGCACCCTGTGTTGTCCTGCTGTTTAGGTTTTGAGGTTGCCTTTTTTCAGGAACAGAAAACAAACAACACAAAAGCACACAAATCCCTCTGACTTTTGGAAAATGAATGCAAAATTTTCGATCAGTTTGTAGCTAAATGTTTGTGGCTGTAATTTGAGGAGCTATTTACAATTCTTTTTTTATAAGCCCAAGAAGCAGTTTTATAATTTGCTTCCAGTGTTTGTTACTAAGAATGCAATGCACAGCCCATAGAAAGATGAATTACCATCAATCAAGAAGAAATGCTCTCTCTGACCAAAGAAGAAATGCAAACAATGGAGAGCATAACCAACACTGAATGGTGTTATCTGTCCAGCAAAAGTGAGAGACAAACACTGTCCAAGTTTTATGGCTTTAAAAGAATTTTCAATATAATAGAATATATATATATATATATATATATATATATATATATATATATATATGACAAAAAAAAAACCCTGCTTTTTTCTTGTCACCTTCCTTGTCAGCCCCTCAGCCAGAACCGTTCTGAGCCAAAAAACACAAAAAAACATTTGTTGACTGACTGTGTTTGTAGGGGGAAGAGAAGCATAGAAAACTGGTCCAGACATGACTAGTGGTAGACATAATGGCTTAGTTCTGGAATTCCATGGTAACTGACAGGATGTCTCCAGGTCTCTTGGTAGTCTTCCTTGACTGCAGGCAAGATTGTTACAACCATAACTCAGGATCCTGCAAAGGAGATCCTCCTTACTCGATGACCTCAACATTCTATACATTCTGTACTGTCTTCTTTAATCAGGCTGGAAATGTGGCTTAATGGTAGAGGGCTTGCCTAACATGCACAAAGCTCTGGTCAGACTTGCATAAACCCAGGTGTGAGGGCACATTCTGTAACCTCACCACTCTGGAAAAAAAAAAATCAAGGAACTATTTATCACTTCTATAAGTAACCAAGAATCTCTTTTTCTATTTCAGTTCTGTGATGCAACTGTTCAGCTTTGGTTGTCTGATTAACAGCTCAAGTCTAAGACTTGACCAGGGTTGGAATAGTGGCATGTGATAGAAAGGGGGTGAAATTCTTATCCAGGAGTAAGGAGATGAAAGTTTCTTTTCTTCTCCACTTCCTCTGTGTCTCTCCATCCTGTTGTGGAGAGTGAATCACTAGCTTTTGGCGCTGTTATTCTCTCCCAGGACCCTGCACTGAGACTTTAAAAGCCACAGCACAGAAGGGACTCTTACTCTCGCTACAGAAGTTAGATCTCACTAACAAGCCAAATGTTCTTTTTCCAGTTTATTCCTTTCCTCTCTTTGTTTAGTCATCAGACTTCACACACTCTACCTCTGAAAGCCGATCCACATCCTTGCATCCAGCCTTTCACTGCAGCCCTCTTTTAGAGTGGCTATACTCAGTCCCTGCTGTCCATGCCAACTCACCCTCAGCCCTTCTGCCTCCCCCACTGCACTTGGGAAACATCCAGAAGCTGAAACCTGGCACATCAAGTCCCTGCTACCTCAGCCCTCCATGCTTCTGTAACAGGATTTCTCTCACAGGACTTTGTAACCTTCTCCCTTTTGCACACATGGTTCCTCCTTCCCATGCCACACCTCTCTCTCTTTGGTAAATACTTTGAATCTTATCTCAAGGGCCATCAAATCTCGGAAGGCTTTGCCAGGACCCTGGAAGGGGCCCACTTCTTCAGTTTTCAGAGACTGCTCACAGCTGTATGACACTGCTGAGCATATGCACAGTGGTACAAGTCAGTGCTCAAGCTTGGCTCAACCACGGGGATGTGTCTTTATCTCTGTGCCCCAGCACCTAGCTAGGTACCTAGTATAATGCTGCTGTATAGAAACAGCATCAAGAGTTTGTCAAATGTTTACACAATGCTTTAGTTAAATATTTTTTACAGATGTACACTGTTGATCATTTGTGAGAGCAAATTAGACAGAACATTTGCAGGAATCTGTGTGCTGATTACTTTAAATGATCTTATTCTTTTCTATTCAAAAGTTCGTGGGACTGCAACTATAGTCTGGTTTTCTTCCACGCTTACTTAAGGAAAAGAAAATGATGTCTTTTTCTCTAACTATACAATTTGAGGTGGGAGTTCTGTCATTACACCTGTAGTGTAAACACTACTCGGTGGTATGTGGAAAACCCAGAAGAGCTTATGTTCAGGCAGGGCGATGTTTGAATATAGCCTTGCCAATGTTTGTTCTGGCTTGAGAACAAGAAAAGAAAACTATTTCAGTTTACTGAAAATCCAAAGGTTGTTTGGAACTTAAAGAAATTCTTGGTTTATTTCAAACTTATTTTCAATGCAGCTAATGTCTACTGAGGCCTGCTACAGGGAAGTGTAATACCAATACAATCCTCTCCCCCCCCCCCCCCCCAGCAAGGCAGTAATTTAGAATGTAAAACCCAGGAGCAGCTTTCTTTGGAACAGCTGAGCTTAGTTGATGGGAAAATATTTTTAGACCATTAGTCATTAAGTTAAAATATATTCAACTCTAGTCATTGAAACAAAATAATAAAAAAAAATTGGTAGGTATCTTCAGAGGGAAGAAGGAAAGAGTAACTAACTTCTTTCAACATTCACTATTAGTACAAAACTTCAAGGATTTGTTAACAGAGTTTTACTAGGTATATCATCTCCCAAATGATAAAGTCAACATGTAGGAGTTCTGGAGATGATGACAGATGTGCAGAAGGCCCTGACATCATCCTCTCACTGTCATCCCTCACCCCTGCCCTCTTGGGGAGGATTGCCCACATAATTTGACTCCCTACTGGGATTCTGTACTGGGGTTAGCTTAGTGAACATTACAGGGGAATGACTGTGGGTGTGGGCTCAGAACTGACCTGCACAGGGGAATGAGTGTGGGCTCAGAACTGACCGGCACAGTGCTCATTTTGAAAGACTTCCCAAGTGTCGACTACTTGCTAGAACCACTGACAAGTGCCAGAAATGCCTACTAAGTCAAAATGGTAACCTTCACAGAATTCACAGACAGGGATAGGCAACTACTGCTGACTGAAAGCTTACCATGAGCCAGGCTTTTGTGCTAAGAGTTACACACATTGTCTCTACTCCTCCGGCATCCTCAGAGGAAAGTATTAGCAATCAGGTGTTTCAAATGCGATAAACACATATAAGGAAGGTTAATTAGCTGTGAAACCCCAGATGCTGTGTGTCAGTGCAGTCTGTCTCTAACCCTTGGTCTCTGCAGCACAAATCTGCTGCAGTCTGTCAGATGAGATTTGTGCAGTAAACTACACTGAATTCCAAGGGCCATGTATACATTGAAGGGCAAAAGAAGATGGATGGATGGAGAGCGACTCACATGGTGACTTACCCCAGCTTCAAAGGCTGGGGAAAGTAACATAGTGCTGTGATAGGATCCCTGAGCCCTGTAAGCAGCAGTGACCTGGCACAGTGATACCAGACACCAAAGGGAGAGGGGAACCTGAATTGTTAAGTGAAGGAGAGAAAAGTCAATAAAAGTCACTTAGTAAAACACCACAGTGTGTTAGCAGGCTACACAGTGTGTGAGGGTATGAGTGCTATGCTCTGGCTAGAGACCGTTTTCTAAATTTGTCTCAGGGCTTATTGTCAACTTGACAATGCTGTGACACACTGTTGTATCTGCATATTGTTGACTGGCTTAGCAAAGCCATTTGTCATGTGCTTTTAGTTCCATTCATTTGATAGGATTTGAGCAAATCTATCCAGGCCTTCATGTTCTTGGCAAAGTCAAGTTTTATTTTCTTATTTCTATTTCTATTTGCTGTTTTCCCAAACCCATCCGTCCCTTAGGGGCTTTAGTTCTGCTAACCCTAACCCCTCCAGTCTCTACTTCTATTAAATTACACAGGTTTTCCAAGTTAAAAAATAATCTCTTGAGCATATTTTGGATATGTGCCTAGGAGTGGTATAGCTGGATCTTGAGGAAGCACTATTCCCAATTGTCTGAGGAATCGCCAGATTGATTTCCAAAGTGGTTGTACAAGTTTACATTCCTACCAGCAATGGAGGAGGGTTCCCCTTTCTCCACAACCTCTCCAGCATGTGTTGTCACTTGAGTTTTTGATCTTAGCCATTCTGATGGGTGTAAGGTGAAATCTCAGGGTCATTTTGATTTGCATCTCCCTAATAGCTAAGGACATTGAACATTTCTTTAAGTGTTTCTCTGCCATTCTATATTCCTTTACAGAGAGTTCTCTGTTTAGCTCCGTACCCCATTTTTTAATTGGATTACTTGATTTGTTGCTTTTTAACTTTTTGAGTTCTTTATATATACTGGATATTAGCCCTCTGTCAGGGTTGGTGAAGATCCTTTCCCAGTCTGTAGGCTGTCGTTTTGTTTTGATGACAGTGTCTTTTGCTTTATAGAAGCTTTTCGGTTTCAAGAACACTTGTTCAACCATGTTTGCAGCAGCTTCATTTGTAATAGCCAGAACCTGGAAACAACCCAGATGTCCCTCAACAGAGGAATGGATACAGAAATGGTGGTATATCTACACAATGGAATACACATAAAACAAGGAAATCATGAAATTTGCAGGCAAACGATGGGAACTAGAAAAGATCATCCTGAGTGAGGCATCCCAGAAGCAGAAAGGCACACCTGCAAGTGATACCTTATAGTATCACTTATAAGTAGATACTAGACCCATAAGATAGGATAAACATACTAAAATCTGCACATCTAAAGAAGCTAAACAAGAAGGATGACCCAGGGTAAGAAGTTCAATCCTTACTTAGAAAGACAAATGGGATGGACATTGGAAGTAGGCGAAAACGAGAAACAGGATAGGAGCCTACCATAGAGGGCCTCTGAAAGACTCTACCTAGCAGTGTATCAAAGCAGATGCTGAGACTTATGGCCAAACTTTGGGCAGAGTGCAGGGAATCATATGAAAGAATCATATAAAAGAAGAGAGAGTTAGTAAGACCTGGAGAGGACAGGAACTCCACAAGGACCAAATATATCTGGGAAAGACAGGGACTTGTCTGAGACTGATTCTCCAACCAGGGACCATGCATGGATATAACCTAGAACCCCTGCTCTGATGTAGCCCATGGCAGCTCAGTAACCAAGTGGGTTTCCCTAGTAAGGGGAACAGGGACTGTCTCTGGCATGAACTCTGTGGCTAGTTCTTCGACCTCCCCACCCCCCATGGGAGGAGCAGCCTAGCTAGGCCACAGAGAAGGACATTGCAGCCAGTCCCGGTGAGACCTGATAAGATAGGGTCAGATGAAAGGGGAGGAGGACCTCCCCTATCAGTGGACTTAGAGGGGGGCAGGGAAGAGATGAAGGGGGGAGAGTGGGATTGGGAGGGAATGAGGGAAAGGGCTACAGCTGGGATACAAAGTAAATAAACTGTAATTAATATAAAAAATAAAAATTTAATTAAAAAATAATTTCTTAGGCTTCCTTGTTTTTAACTACAGTTCACCAGACTCATTGTCCCCACTAACATATCAGTCTCAAACTGAGACTAAACCAAGTGGGCTTTGGGAAGATTTGTGTGAGCTTATATTGTACCTAATCTTAAAACATGCTGGGAAATGGTGGGCTGTGTTCCTAGGATCCAGTATTCGCTGGTTTGGCAATAATTACAAATCTGTAGTTGATGAAGGAAACCAAATTGGTTTTAGAGTACAGTCTCAAGGTAACAATGTGGGTTATGGAAGGAATATTAAATTTCAAGGCATACAAGGCAATTCTGTACCAAAAGCAAAAACAAAAACAAAAACCCTCATATAGCTCAAGAGAGAGTCACTTAGAACTTTTAAAGTGTGTGGATATATACTTGGTCCCAATAAAGTTCATCTGCCATTTTTATGCATAAAACAAATGCTGTAATCTCCTCCAGTGCACCCCTATCTGAAAACACTTCACACAATTTGGAATTAGGAATCCTGTTTTGGTGTGTGTATTGAGGAGAATGAATGAAGCCTGAATGTAAGACAGCTCATAAGAGTCTCCTGGTCTGTCTCTGGTTCCTGGCATTGATGACAAAGAACTTCCCTCAATATAAAACAGTGTTTCTGTACTAGGAATGAAAGAATATAACTATCACCACAACCCAACTAGTTATTTCAAACATGTCTTCACCATATTAAAACACAACCAAGTAGAAATAATTGCAGTTGGCTGCCTATAAAACAAGTTAATCCATTACTATCTTATAACATGAGGACAACTTTAATTTTTTTGTTTTTCCAAAATAATCAGTTATAATAGTTGTAGGAAATGAGCTAAAAACAGCTTCCTTAATTCTCAGATAAAATATCAGATTATAATAGAGGCAACCTCCCACATGTTTTTCCTTTGTACCATGCATGTATATAGCAATTAGCTGAATTTATTATTTGCAATATTTTGGTCTAAAAATATCTCTGTCATTTGCAATGGAAACTGGTTGGAATTGTGTGGAGAACAGTGTCCTGATGTTTCCACTAATATTGTGAATGGTCTCCAGTTCAAGTGTTTGGTGAGCACTTACTTCATGCCTGATACAGGGAATCTTCTCTGGCCACAGTTTTGCTTTCATTCTCTAGTAGAGCGAATGTTGATGTCACAGACCTCCATGCTTCTGGGGATGAGGTGAGCAGGTCAGTACCCTTTATTGCTTAGTGGGTTTTTCTCTTTTGGGTAACAACGTTTCCCCTCTTAACTCTGATGTTAACTATCCCCGCCCCACACACACCATGATCATCAACTTCTTATATAAATGGTTTTCATTTAGATATCTGGGTATGATTTTGTATCTGTTTTTATGTTCTTGACTAGGCAACTATTTTGTTTCTAGGAGTTTGAGTTTAGCCACATGGGAAATGAAAGAGACTTAGACAACCCCTAAGGATCCTGTTGGCTTTAAAGTAGAAACAATATTTTCAGAATTCTCCAAAGGTACTTCTGCACATGAATAAAATTCATTATACAAATAAATGAAACTGTCAAATAAAAATTAAGTATTTAAGCATTAAGGAAAAAAAGTAGGAAAGATCCATGAACTAAAAACCTGTCAATAGGTCCATAAACCAGAATATTATTCAACCATAAAAAGGAACTAAGAACTGGTACCTGCCACAGTGTCAATGAACTTTGAAAACATCATGAAAAGGAAAGAAATCAGTAAAAAGATGTTGCATGTGATGTAACCATAGCAGCCTGCTTATAAGTCCAAAGAAGAAAGGTTCCCAGAAACAGAAAGTGTGTTAGGGGGCACCTAGCAAGCAGATAAGGGTCAAAGTTAAACACTGGGTCCCTGTCTAGGTTATGAAAATGTCTATAATTGATGCACAAATCTGTGAATATTCTGAAGCTTTTGAATCACATGCTTCCAATGGATAAAATGTATGCTATGCAAGTGGCATAGCAATAAACATGACTGAAAGTTAATCTTATTTCCTTCAAATTTTTTTCTAGTTCTTCTTATGGGGAGAAGGAGTAGTTCATTAAGAAGTTTCCATATAATACAGACTATTTCTTTGGCAGTTGCTTCTCATTGCCACATGTAAATACATGTGCACGAAAATTAAACAGGTGAAAAGTTTCTGTGTTCCAAGCAATTTAGTTGGATGTTATTTGTGTGTGTGCTCATGTGTGTGTAAGACAAAGAGACAGAGTGACAGACACACACAGAGAAGCTGAGTGTGAGGGTGTGCATGCATGCATAAGTCAGAGTAAGACGACAGAGGAGGTGTCATCAGAAAGCAGCAGAGCCTCTGCCTTACTGGTTTGAGACAATATTTCCGTCGATCCTGTAGTTTGGTTGTCTTTCAGTTAAGCTGACTAGCCGGAGGATCCTCAGAATTTGCCTGTCTTTGTCACCCAGTGCTGGGGTTACATGTACACACAACCATGCCCGGCTTTTAACACAAAAGCTAAGGTTTCTAGCTCAGGTCCTCCTATTTGTAAACTACAAGTACTAAATGCTGAATACCTCCACCTTCTCAACAGGCCTTGAAACAAAATTTTCTTTCTTTAGGGTTTTGTTTGTTTTTCTGTTTTGGTTTGTTTGTTTTTGGAAAGGTCAAAAGATCTCACTATTATTTCTGGAGCTCACTATGTAGACCAGGCTATATACAAAGAGACCCTCCTGCCTTTACCTCCCAAGTGCTGGAAATAAGGCATATACCACTAATCCTGGCCAAATTACCTCCTTTACGAGAGTACTTGGCAAACGTTTCTTCTCTGCAGGTAAGGAGGCACCACACAGTGAGAAGCCAAAGGATCTTTTTTTTTTTTTTCAGGTTTGTCACTATCAAATCCAACCTAAATTATTCAGAAAGAATAAACTCACACGAACAACCCGCACAGGTCTGAAGTGAGGTAGCTTCCACCTCTGCTGGCAGGCAGAGGGGTGAGTAATATCAGCCAACCAGTCAGGCACCACCTCCACGAGCAGCAGGGGGCTCTCCAACACCACACAGGCTCAGGAGCCAGAGCCAGGTGACCTAGGTTTTCACAGGTGAACTCAGATGTCATCCCATTGTCAATTGGTGATGTGCTTGCTGAAGGATAGTCTTAAAACCAACATTTATGAGCCAGATAAATTCCACTGATAGGAAGTTTCAGCAAAAGTTTCGATGTTGAATCAATAGTACATGCTAGTCAACCATGTTGCTTTAAGTCTCCTTTGAAACCCACAGACGTCTGGAGTTATTACATGCTTCACCATCACAAAACTAATACTCCAGTATATTAGCTATTATAATTTTCTGGATGAAATGAAAAAGAGACTTGTACAGACATCACCAACTTAGTAAATAAACACAGACACTCACTGAATATTTAAGGATGAAGATGCCAGTATACTTAAAACAGGACGCTAAGTTAATCACTAGCACTCATAGTCTCCACATGATCCTTTGTGGAGATAAGCTGAGTTAGGGGATGTTGGAGAGTTAACCTAACAAATCACAGCAGTGCTCTGAACGCTGACTTTTGTCACTGTGTAAGATAAAGCCTTTGTATCTCGGCTTGTTTGGTTTCTCTGGGTTAATGTCTCTGTATGGATCTGGATCTTCAAAATCACATGTTCCAGGGAAAACAACACCAATAGAGTGTGAGTCACACAAAAAGCTGAGCTGTCAGCTGACCTGGGATCTGATAAAATGCAACCTCATTCATCACCCAAGGTAAAAGTCTTACTTTCTTTTCGATTCTTAACATAGTTCTTTGCTCTGATTTCTCCCCTTATTTCAGGGACCTGTTTGTTGTTTTATCATAAACTGTAAGAATTATGTAAACAATTTAGGATTTTTAAAAGTAACTGGGAGAGAGGTTGAAGAGGATTGGAGTTCAGCTATTAGCTCATAATCACCCATAGCTCCAGCTCCAGGGCATCTGATGCCCTTTTCTGACCTCCAACGTCACATGCATGCCTCTTCCCCCCACACAATTAAAATAAATGAATAAAATCTTTAAAAAATAAAAATATGAGACAATTGTAGTATTTAATAAGATTCTATTTTTAATTTAAGTAATTTGAAATGAACTGATAGAATGAGCACATTACAAAGGGACAAAAATTCAACACGCAGGCTCCACAAAGCTCTCACTGAAGCTGATGCATGCCTTAGACTCAAGCCCATGCTGCAAACTCCACAGACAACAGAAGACTGGAAAGAAGACTAAGGTGTTTCCAATTATTCTTATGTTTTAACTTTATGTGTATGCTCATCCCAATTATAGATTAGTAGTATCAAAATAGCTTCTACACCTTTCCACAGTATGCGGAGGAAGGCTAAAAAGTCATCTATGAAAATTATAAGTTAGAGAGACATTACAGTACATGTGTACCCTCTAATAACATTAGACACGTAGATGAGGTTGAATAAAACACAGGGTGAAATGTATCCATCTAGGTCTATCTGTTATTACCCTAATCACGCTGTGTATTACAGAATTTACCACAGGCATTGCAATTGTCTGATGATGTTTCTGAAGCCTCACTAGTCTGGGACTGCAGAACTTATGTCTCAATTGCCTTACAATCACTGGCAGGACGGTAGTGTTTGATCAGAAAGAAAACATTAAACAATGTTATAAGTTTTGTTTGAACAGGCAAAACTGAAAAGAATACATCCCATAAAACCATGATATTAACCATGCCATGTGCCAACGTTAGGCAGTACAGTGTTAGATTACTACATGGACCAGCTGTCAATAGCTTTCTGCAAGCTATAATCATTAACTAGAATTTACACCAGTATTTTCAATTCGATATTCAGCAGGGATTTCTTTACTTGTCATTTAAAGCTAATATTTCACCTTTTTATTTCAATTCGGTTTCTAGCACTCTGTACCTCTGAATCACTGCACGGTTCTATAAACTCTCTCCTTTGGGTAGATAGAGAAGTGGATCCTCGGCAATAGTTATAATTTCCATAACAAACAGGGAGGGCAACAGCCAAAGACACTGGACTGAGAGATGAAGAAACCCTCTGCAAGAGGTAGCGGTGTCTGCAAGAACACCTACTGGATCTCTGTGCAGAATGCCTCATCAGGCACCTGGCCATTGTCGTCAAGAAGTTTACAACCAAAATCAGAAATAAAATGGAAGTGGGGGTTGCCAGGGAATCAACCACCCCCACTCCCACATCCCAGCTTGGAAATGGTGGGACATTGATTGCTCAGTGAGCTGGTGAACAGTGACTGGCAAGACAAAAGTCATGACTCAGCATTCTTGAATGCACATGTAGATATTCCTACGCTCACTGTAGTGACAAACAATATAAGATAACTCTCAGAAAACCAAATTGCTCTTCTTACACTTCAGAGCAGCCACTCTGTTATCAAGCAGGTACAACTGGGTTTAGTAAAGGCTAGTACATTTTATCTAAAATGCAACCTGCTTAGAGCTCTTCAGGACTGACATCATTAGAAAATTAGACATCGTTAGAATGCCAGAAAGTGCACATTAGTTTTGTTCTCTTGCACATTTCAAGTATGTGGACTTTTCCACCAAACTGATCTAGAATTATAGATTCTGCTACATAGCATTTCCTTCTGTATTAAAATATTGGTTCTCTGAAAAGAACATCTGAACATCACAGCAAGTTCCTATTACAACTGACATGTTAGAACAGCAAAAGAAAAGTGCCCACACTGGTTCTCATCACAGCCAGTCTGATCGATAATTTTTTTCATCATATTTCTGTTGTTAAAGCCATGTGTTTTTTAAAGTAAACTTTATTTTTGTCTAGGCTTTTTTTTTTTTCGATAACTTGTCATCATTGTCTGGTTTTTGAAAATCTCATTTACACAGAAAACTGTAAATGAAACATTTAAATGAAGTTGTATGTCACATAAAGTAATTGCAATTAAAATGTGACCATCTGATTAGCAAAAGGACGTTTTTAAACTATAAACTGTGACCTTGGGCAGCTCAGACTTTCTGTGGGGACAGAACTCAGTCATTACTGTGGTGGCGACTTTAACAGCACAGGACGCAGCACTCAGGTCTCTGCTTCACCAGCAGTGCGCTTCCTGACTGGCAGGGCTGTTTACAGTTGCCTTTCTCTATTTCTATAGGACTCAGAGAGCCTCCTTGTGTGTCCCCAGCAACAGGGCCAGAACTCTGTGCTCAGTCTCTCTCCCACAGCGGTTTTTTGTTTTGATTTGTTTTTTTTCGGCGTCATTCGGGTAATAAATCTACCTAGAATTATTCAGAGAAACATTGTCCTCAACCTTTATTCACATGACTGTAATATACCTAAAGAGGGGAAGTCCTACCCTAGAGAGCGGAAAATCAGATCCTTCTATTGAGCCCACTGAAGTCCTCTAACAGCTTGGAGAACCGAGAAGCCCATTCAGTTCTAACGCAAACTTGCTTTGCTTCGAGTTGCAGAGGTATTATCCAAGTACACTTCCATTAAAAGACGGATATAACTGAACTCAGTAATCATAAGCAACTGCATAAAAGTGTCAGTGAAGGAGTAGTGCTCTACTTAAATGCAGCCTGTTACCAGTGATGCCGAGCATTGGCCAAGTGGGCTGCTCAGAAAATACCAAATAGTATAAGCAGAGAACACACTACCTTCGCAGCGGCATGATTTCACAAGCCATCCTCGTGTGTAAATCTGCACGGGATTCCCGAGTGTCTTCCAGCCAAGCCCCGTGTGCAGGACCCGCGAAACACCCAACCTGCTACAGCTGACCTGCCTCTCCACCTCCAGCTGCAGTTAAGGATATTTCTCGGCTGCCTCCACATTTACACTGCAGTCCACTTTGACCTTTTGTTCCAGGGAAGCAGCTGAAACCCTGAGCCAATCAGAGCAGGAGCAGCGGAGTGTGAAAGGCTGCTCCTCCTCCTGCTGCCCCTCCCGCTCTCGCTCCTGCTCCTCCCGCTCCTCCTCCTGTCCCCACCCCGCTCTGCTGTGCTAGCTCCTCAGTGGGCTTAGCACGCCCCAGTAACCTGAGACTTTCCTCTGAGAGGTTCCAGACAAGCTTGTCAGACTATGAAGAGCAACCAATAACTGCGGGGGAGCCCAGTGTTGTAGGGCTCAACAAGCAAGAAAGCCAGCAAGAAAATGCATTGTCAAGGACAGACAGCGTCTCTTAAGGAAGCGGTTTTTTGTAGCCCAAGGGAAAAGCTAGACTGAGCCTTGTCTTCGTAAAATAAATAAATAAATAAAATGTACTCAAACATTAGCCAGAGAAGGCGGAAGACTTTTCCAGACCCTTGTCCTACCCACATTTTCTACCCCAGATGCTTGTTTACACTAGACAGTGAGTAGTCCCTGGTGACATCACTCAAGGGGAGGAGGACACAGTGCCCTGAGAGGGCTCAGGTTCTCAAGAGATTAAAATGTCTACTTGCATGGCCCTTCAGTTTGTTGTTTCTACATTTCCTTTACATGAATTGAAAACTATTTGCATAGTTTTTCTACCCAAAATGTCAATTACACTTTAGAGAGAATTGTTTCTTATTATATATGCTTCTATTTTACAAAACCAATTTTTCCATAAGGTCTTCTAAAGGCTTGATAATTATCATCTTTTCTAATTTTGCATTTTACAACGTATGTTTGCCTGAATATACACATGTGCACAACATGTGGGACTGTTGTCTGAGGAGGCCAGAAAGGGGTACAGAATCCTCTGGAACTGGAGTTGCAGATGGCTGAGTGGCCATGTGGGTGCTGGGAACAGAACCTGTGTCCTACACAAGAGCAGCAAGTGCTCCAGCTCCTATTATTTCTTCAGGAACATGATTTTTAGAAAAATAATTGTAACACACAGGTTTCATACAAGACAAGAAAATACCATAAACACATTATGTACAATTTATTTCACATATGCAAGTTTAAAGAGTTCTAACACAGCCACACTCATTATTTTTAGCAGCAGAAAGAACAGAGATTCAGTCAATGACACTCAAAAAAGTGTGCCAGCTTAAAGGCTCTGGTGTAGCTTTTCCCGGATTGGCTTCCCGCCCCCCTTTTTTTTCTTCAGACTGTTCAGGAAATCGAAATTGTCACTATATTCTCTTTTGATACCATATTTGCATTTTTTTCTTTAAAAATTGTCACCTCCATTCCTAGAACCAACCTTATTATCATCATCATCATTTTTTTTTTTTGGATGTCTTAGCTGCTTTTCTATAGCTGTGAAGAGATGCTATGACCAAGGCAAGTTCTGAAAGAAAGCATTTAATTGGGTGCTTACTTACAGTTTTCCATGACCATCATTGTGGGGATCACGACAGCAGGCATGGTACAGTAGCTGAGACCTCATATTTTATCTGCAAGTTAGGGAGAAAGAGAAGAGAAGAGAGACAGAGAGAGACAGAGTCAGAGAGTCAGAGAGACAGAAACAGACAGAGCAAGAAAGAGTGAGGCAGAAAGAAAAATTGAGCCTAGTGTGGACTTTGCAAACATCAAAACCCATTCCCAATGACACACCTCCAACAAGACCACACCTCCTAATTCTTTCCAAATAGTTCCACCAACTGGGAACTAAGCATTCAAATATATGAGCCTATGGGGGCCATTCTCATTCAAACCCATTCTTTTTTTTTTTTAAGATTTTATTTATTATTTATACAACATTTTGCCTGTACACCAGATCTTGCTATAGATGGTTGTGAGCCACCATGTGGTTGCTGGGAATTGAACTCAGGACATTTGGAAGAACAGCGAGTGTTCTTTCATTCACACCTTTGGGGGTGCAGAAGGACACATCACAGTTGTGAGACGTACTCTTCTGGAAAGAAAGTAATTGTTTTTACATCTGTCCTTGGCATTTCACAGGACAGTCCCATTTTTCTCAGCTTCAGGTAGGCACTGTAATGTTGAACGAAGCCAAGGTAATGTCTGTAACTGGGCAGCCTTTTCTCTTTCATGGAGAGTAGACTCACTAGTGAGAAAGAGTTCTCCAAACAATCTCTCATGTGGTTAAATATAATGTCTGAGGATTGTTAATAAAAATATACCCGTCATTTTAATCCTTGTTATTCCTTCCTGCTTGGTGTTGAAGACCAGGTAGGTGGCTGCAATTAACCATTTTCTTTTTTAATGTCAAGACCTGTTGAATATCTGTTCCTTGTGCATTTTGTGGGTTTGGGAGGGGCCTCTGGCTCCTCTTATCTTTCTTTTGCCAGTTCATCTATGTGATAAGTCAAAGGCCATGCTTGACCCTTGCTTCACTCGGAAGTGTGGAGAAATATTTTCTTTTTGCTGACTCCTTGCTTTCTAGACTGCACACTATTAGAGTCCTGTCAGTGGCATCTCCATGGCCTCCCTGAACAACAACAAGTAACTCTCCACAGACTTTTGAAAGATGCACCACAGTCCACTGGGACTAAGGTAACCTTGGAGGTCAAGAAGGACAATATTCTTCCTTAATCAATCTGACTGCATCAATGTAGGACTACAAGTATTGAACACTGCTATTTCTCATTACTGTACAATGTTAAGATAAAGCTTAAGCAGAAATCAAGCCCTTTAAAGCCTTGATTAGTCATACATTAAATCAGTACCATATCTGTCTCATCATTTACATACCCTAAATAACTTATTCAGACACTCATAATTTTCTAGGTTTTTTTCCATTTTGAAAAATAATGTACTATTTTAATTTTTAGACACAAGTCTCTTTTACTAAGAATATTTTATTTTTATATTCTAATATTTTACTGTTTTTTTTTAATACCATGAGGCATAGGAACACCAACAAATAAATTTCTCATCTCTTGTGAAAATTTGGGGGTTGAATTAAGCAGTGTCTATCTCCTCTTCAAAAGGCTCCAGTGACAAACTAAATTCTGGCTTTTCCAAAGCTCCTCTTGTCTCCAAGATGAATGTCTGTAGTTTTCTTACAGGTCCCAGGTAAGGAGTTACTCACAGGAGCACCCTGAACGCAGCTGCACTGGAAAGTGTCTACTGATTACTTACTGATGATGGCTTTCCCACAACTGCACACTTGGAAGGCCCCTTATTTAGCCTTTTAAGCCCACATATTCTAGTCCCCCAAACCACTGAGCCAAGTGCAATGAAGGCACAATTGCATGCTATCTGGGACGAGTGGTTGGGTACTTAGGGGAGGGTATAATGACCCTGTGTTGTTAGGGATCACTTATAATGAACAAATTTCAATATGTTGGATTTTTGCAAGCAGTCACTCCTGAACTAATAAAAGTGATAGTGGCTCAGCTTAGAAGCTAGCACTGTGCAAAATCTCTTAAATTAAGCAAAGTTGAATCCAAACTACATATATAGGGTAATATAATGTCATGCAGCAGATGCATGTGCAGATGCATGTGCAGCAGATGCACAGCAAAACTCCTCAAACCCATATCTACAGCCCACCCCAGTAATCAGCTGAGGAAGCCCTGTCAGAACTACAGTACTGAAGTCGCCAATTGAAAACTCTGAGGCAGAAAATCCTCTCTGTCCTCTCCATCTCACTAGCTGTCTTTACCATACACATATCTGTCAGTTTTAGTCTCTTCGAGGTGGATGTTGTACCTGCCTCAGAGGAATCGGTTTAGGTTCTGGGAAATTAGCTCCAGTACAAGCCAGGTTTTTGGTTCAATTTTGCCAGAGGCCATAGGTTCATTTCTGTGACCAACTCCATCTGCATGCCCAGGTTCTGCCAACAGCGGACCAGCTTGTGCTCTGGGTTAAAAATATAAATAAATAAGAACACATATGTATGCCTATGTGTTTATAAGGTTTATAAACACATATGCTTAAAAGTTGCCATATGGTATGTGGTATGTGATATGCCTCACTGCCATCTTGAGATTGCCATGTGGTATGTAATGTGACTGCCATCTTGATAGCCACATGGTATGGGTAAAAATAAAACAACCCCTCCCCCCACAAAAAAACGGTCCTTCTAGACTAAAAAAATGGGTTTTAAATTACTATTGGTTCTAGAAATTGGATTGTTTACACTGGTAAATTTTGGTTTTAAAATCTGGTTTTGACTTTTAAAATTATGGTTATGCTTTGTGACTTCTCTCCTACAAAAAGGGTACTTTGTTTTAATATTGCAAAAACAAGTTTAAAAAATGTTTAAATGTTTAAGGCTATAAAACATTTAAAGTTTATCAGGCATTTTACATGATAATCTTAGATAGTCTAACAAAGAATTTGAAACAGTTTCTTGATCCTTTGGGGGAGAACAAAAAACTTTATTTTATTTATTTTATTTTATTTATTTTATTAATTTTACTAAATAAAACCCAGCCATATGGTTTGAGCTAGTTGAGAAAATTGCAGTTTTTACAGTGTATCTTGTGGAGAGCTGTTTGTTTGTTAAGCTGCTTTGCTTATCGAAAAACATGTTTCCACCCTGATCTTCACCTTGAGACAGAGAAAAGAGAAAGTTTCACCGAGTTCCTTAAAACTTGTTCCAAGTTCCTTAGAGTTTGTTTATGTGACCTTAGATCACCATATCTGCTACAGGGGAGTAATTTAAAAAAAAAAAAAGGTTTGGCAGTTTCAGAACTTCTTTTTGTATTAATGTGATGTGTTTTTGCTTTGCCTAAAAACAACAGCAACAACAAAACTGTATTTAAAAATATGTTGTACTTCATTTAAAAGGCTGGTAATTCTCCATTGCAAAATGTTTTCTTATGCTTTTTTAAGGAAAAAAATTCCGGCTGATAGGTTTGGCATGGCCAGAATGATTCGTACAGCTTAAAATTGTTCTGTGTTGTTCTGTTATGCAGTTGGTTCTAAAATTTATTTAATCACAATGCTAAAACTTTTGGTTATATAAAAATTATAACTGTTTCACAGAGCTTGATGTATTGTGGGAGGTAACATGGCCATTAGTGACACCTAATAGCTATGCTTGGTATTGTCAGTCACAGTTATGTTCAGTCCTCTGATTAATGTTTAGTGCAAAGCTTTTTGCTGTTTAATTTTAATGCAAAGTGGTAGGATCAGCAAGATTTGCTAGCTTCTCTACAAACTGTATCTGATTAAAAGATTTGCTTTGATTTTAGTTCAGAAAGAGCAGATTTAAAGTTATGTTAACGACTACAGTTGGTTAAAATGTGGAGATGTCTTTGTTTTTTTAAGGTTAAGCCTAGGATGGGCAACTATAAAGATTGCCTATGTAGGTCTGCTTAAAATATAGTTCTAAAACATGCATCTAAAAATATGCCAGAATTAACGATTATAGCATTCTGTTTTATAGGACACAGTTCAGAGCAGATGATAAAGATAGATGATAAAGATAGACTCAGATATGCTGGCCCTCAAGCTTCTCAGAGATCTGATAAATATGGCATTTTAACATGTGTAAGCTTATTGTGTCAGAGAGTCCCCAAATCCTGATAGTAGCTCCCCCAAAGTCTCCGAGAAGATTTGGGCACAACAACAGATGACTGAGACTCTGGATTGTGGTATGCTAACTACTAGGCAATACTGCCTCAACTGGCCCACTGCTACGGCCCAGCCTAACCTGTGGACAAAGCTGTGGACACCTGGAGGGCCATTGTTTCATGATGTGAGAGCCAAGGTGAGGTCAATCTCTCATGTTCCTCTTTCCACAAAAGCAGTCTCTCATCTTCTGTGCCTCGCTGGACTGCCTCTGTTCACAATGCCATGAGACCACCGGAGCCAGGAACACTGCCTAGGTGATGGACTAACTAGTCATCCCTGTCTTTTTAATTGGCACATGGATTGGTATAATTTATCCTTCTCAGGTCTCTGATCACCTTGACAGCTAAGCTAATGGTAGCTTTGCAGCTAAAGAGCAGACAATTAGATTCACTGTTAGCTCATTGGTCAGTTCATTGGCTAGCTAGAACTACTAGGTACTAGATCTCTTATTTAAAAAGGGAAACAGGTTTGCCTTGGTCACAGGATTCATGTTAGTTGCTTGTGTCTTATGGGAAATAGCTAAATAAAGAGATAGAGAGTTTATGTAGGGCTGAGAATATAGGAGTTTAGCTTACAAAAATCTAAAATGTTATTTGGTCTGAAAAAAATTGTTTCAGGGTTAATAAATGCAAAGAAAAGCTTAGAGAGTCTTAAGTAAATGTTTTAAGGTATATAAATATAAATTATAATAATAAAATTAAAATATTTTAGATTTCTACCCCCTTGCTACTGTTGTACTTGTGTTGTTATAAGATTTCAGAAGTTCAGAGTTTTGACATTGATCAATAGAGTTCTGATAAGTTAATAGTATACTGACTGCTTATTATTCAGTCACCAGCTTGAGATTTTAATTTCTTTTGGTTGTCTTCTGGAGATAGATTTAAAGGTGCTTCTCATCATGCTAAAAACATCTGTTTAATGTGTATATCTGAACCAAAAGTCATAGCTTTTACTATGGTATTCTTAATATCTGCCATTTCTGAGATAGACTTTAAGATATTTAAGAAATATCTTAAACCTATTCCTTCTAGTTGCTTTGTCAAGAAAAGTCCAAGCATCCAGGGTTTATTTAGCACTAAAGCCATTAATGTATTTCTGCCTAACTGTCCAGTGTGACATGGAGATGGGGGCTGAGTATACAAAAAATGGCCAAGCTCCATTGGTGGCTGATTACCAACAGCTGTGCCCACAGAAAAAGTGCTAGAGTTCCAGACCGTGGACACACTTAAGTTGTTTATAAAGGTTATAAGATAAATAGCTAACTGACACTCATTCAGTGGGATGCAGTTTTACTTGTTACTCTCAGAATGTTGTTACATTAGATTTGCTGATATGTTTGCTGAGTTTTTAACATATATATGTCCTTTTATAAACTAAAAATTCACATGAGTTTCAGGAAATCAAAAAGTCATGAGACCTGGATCTGACATAGCTCAAAAGGATTCCAGATGAGTTTTTCCTCAGTCATGGGATTCCTCACTTTTCTCATTTAATAGACAAATCTTTAACTTCTGTCTCCAGTCTAAATTTGTCTCAGCAGATTTTCACCTGTTTAACTATATTCCGGAATCAGCTATGGACTGCAAGCTGAAATCTGGACTCCCTGGAAGCTGACATGATTGCTCCTTGTCTCTTCGGGTGGATCAACTAACCAGACACTTCTGAGGACTGCCCCTTTGTCCAGCCTTTGACTGGCATTTCAGCCTTCCTCCCCCGATGCCAATGGTCCTATTGTCAGCCTGAAAAAAATTCAGAAGACAAGACCACCGGCCCAAAATCCCACCTAGCAGGCTGAAATGCTAAGTCAAAAGGGGCTCCCTGACATATAGCTATTATCTGGGGCATCTGCTTAGCTGAAATGGGAACTAGTATTTCAGCAACTGGACTAAAAGCCTAGAGAGACCCTAAAAAAGGATAACAGTTCTCCTTGGCTTACTACCCCTATTCCCACCCTGAAGGGACCCCTACTCATTTTGATTTTTATCTTTGAGCCTTATATTTTAAATTGCTTAATGGCTTTCATAAAAAAATGCTTGAGAGCAATATAGCTAATGGTACTCAGATCCCATTGTAAAAAGGTAAATCTATAGGATACAAGGGGTCATATCAGGAAGACCCAAGATTGAGTCTTCAAACAATCACGGGAAGGAAGGTATGAGAGACCAAAAGGTTAAAAATCAGTGGTTATTAAAGTCTAAGGCCTGAACTAGATGGGTGGAAGTCTAGAAATACCCTGAGGGCAAGAACTCACTAGAGATACAGTTACTAGGAAAGTGGCCCATCCTCCTAGGGAGGGACACAAGTTCATTGATAGGTTTGGGGACCTTCCTATAGCCAATCCAAAATGCAGCATTGCTTGCCAGGTACACATTGTCCCTGCCTTGGGCATGCTGGGAAGAACCAGAATCTTTAAATTACCCAACTAACCTGAACATAGGGCTTTTCCGCTCTCACCATTTTGGCAGTGGGGGTGTTAGCCCAAGCTGCAACTTGTAACTTTTAATAAACAAAAACTCATGTATTTACAGCAGAGTCTATTTATTCCTGGTCTTTTAGGGTTTGTAAACTGGGCACAACAGAACCAACTCCTGAAAGTTGTCCTTTGCTTTCCACACACACACACACACACACGTATGTGTACACATAGACACATACACATACACTCAATATTTTAAAAATCAAACATAAAAGTTCAATAATAAAGAAACCAGAGAAAGAAAATTCTTGAAATTGAACTAGAATTTATGTTCAATAAATTCCAAATATGTCCAGCAGAACTATGTGTTGTTCATTGTCTGCTCTCAAGTATGTTCCTTGGATGTTGTCTTCCTAACAATATTCTTCTAACACTTGTATCACAAAGTGATTAGTAGTGGTTTTCTTGAAATCTGTTCACATCTGCGCTTAGTAATTACACGCCTTTCAATTTTTTTCTGTTTACATATAATCACTTCTTTTTTTGATTATTTTGTAGGCATTACTTGCAACAGTCAGTACTTATTCATAGCCTTTCCTGCTTTCTCCACAAAGCATTCCTTTACTACTTTCATTGCTTGTACTTCTAACATCTAACTCCCTCTGCTCAGGGTTCCACAGGCCAGAACACCATCCAGAACATTTTCTCTTGGAAATTCTCAAAGGCTGTGTCTCCTCCTCAAGGCCCTTCTGCCTAGGTCCCCCTGCCTTATTACCTAGCTCTATGATCAGCTCCCACTGTTCTAGAGTGTCTGTAGAGGAAACATGCACACCAGCTGCATGTAAAGGTGGTGGCAGGCACAGTCATTCATCCCAGCACTCAGGAGGCAGAGGCAGATGGATCTCTCTGAGTTTGAGGTCAGCCCGGTCTACAGAGCTAGTTCCAGCCAAGGTTACACAGAGATACCCTGTTTCAAAAACCAAAAAGCAACAAACAAAAGAAGTACTTCCCGGCACTCCTCAGCATTTACTGGTTTTTAAAGTGAGTTCACTAGTTTCCTCTTCCCTTTCACCCTTATAAACCTTGCTTGTTAGCAGACTCCTGCAAGACTGCTGAATAATGAAAAAGAAACTCTCAGACTAGAGATTCATGCTGTGCTGCTGCTCTTCTCCAATGACACAGGCTTCATGTTTTGTCACACATTAACCTCTTCTTAATTGAGAATCATGATAATCAAGTCGGAACAAGTGCCTTTCATCTTCTTGGCTCCCTTTGCACCCTGTTCCTGTCTCAGCACTCAGCTTGCCACAAGAAAGGGCTCCCAGCATAGCTCCCCTGGAGGCGGCGATAAAAGCAGAGGCTACCTAAATAAAGAAAGAACAGCAATAGGAGCTTAGGAGAAACTCAGCACTCTTTCCTGGAAGAAGCCTACTGTGCTTTGTCATTTCCAGTTGGAATAAGTTAGTGTCCCTTAGCTTAAAATCAATCTCTTGAGTCACTAAGCCTCTGGCACTGCACGTTGGTTCTAATTTTCTCACAGACACATGACCTTCTAGTTTCCTGAAGGCCTTGTGTTTCTGTATAGTCTTTCCCGGGATTTCTCAAAAATCCCTGATAACCATTGTCCATTCATTTCATTTGTCTTTCCTTCTTTTTTGCCTCTGCTGTCAAGCCCGATTCAATTTGGTATTTTCAACAACCTGGGCCCTGGAATTCCGCCCCTGGGGATTAGATTCGGACTTCATTGCTGTCAGTGTAGGTTCTACAAGCTCTAAAGGCTTGTCTGGAAACTGTGAGGGTGTTTGAGGAAGCAATGGGGCCACACATGTAAAACACTCATACTTCTGTGTGGCAGAGGATAAGTGCACACTAACTTTATTAACACCCCAGTCAAAACATCCAACCCTTCTCACCGTCTGACTCCAGTTTCTCCTTCTTTTGCTCTTCCCTATCAATGTTATTATTTTCTGAGTCACGTTAATGCCACATCATCTTAATTTCTCTGTTTAACCAGATCCACTGAGAGCTCTGTTTAGTCTGCCCACGTTACTGGTTCCCGTATAACCACAGCCTTTCTTTCTCTATGCACTGTAAGTCCTGTGCCCACATTTCCTGGACAGACTAAACAGCTTACTCCTGCTACTCAAAACAGATCACAGCAATCTCTTACTTAAAGCCCAGTGCTTTTAATATGACAGTTAGGACTCTCAGCTGATCAGTTTACCTCCAGTTCAGCTTGCTACACCTCTGCAGAAAGAGCTTAGTTATCCCTGGTAGCTTTTTTTCAAATTTGCTCTGAACTTTTCTATCTAAACACTTGCCTGTGGTGGGCCTTCAGCTAGGACCACCTTTCCTTTTCCCTTCCACATTTGGGATGCCCTTCATTTCTATTCCTCTGAGCAAACTTCTACTCACACTTCAAGCGCAGTTGGGTTGGAAGAAATCTCTTGAGCCTCTGAACTCACTTAGCCCTTTGTTATGATGTTTGCACCTTTCTACAGTGTTTTATAATTATTAGGTTGCACAGATCACCTTCCCTCTGGAAGGAGTGATAAGAATTCTATCTTTTCTGGAGCATTTACTCATTAAATGCTGAATAAACTGTGACTAAGAAAATCTTCTAGCTATTCAAAAGCACAACCTTTTTTGGTAATATTTACATTATCAAGCTGTGTTGATATCTGCATTTTAGCATTATTTTTGCAACAATTAAACTAAAAAAACCTCAGGATAATCAGTAATTGAGAGGAAATAAACGAATTGAGCTGCATGCTGCAGATCAGTGACAGATGAATAAGTAAGATTCTGCATGAAACCTTTGGACCCTTTCTTGTCCATACCTGGCTTTCTCTAAACAGCCCGTTTGCTTCTCCACATTCTACATGGCCTGAAAATTTCCATTTTTTCAGTTTTTCATCAGACTCCAAGTATTTAGTAATATCTGTGTTTGCCCTTGTGCCATCAAGATCAACAATTGTTCCAACAGTGATGGGGCTACATTTGCTTTAATTTCAACAACAATTAAAAACAACCAAGGAGCCAGGAACATTTCTTGGCCACATTAGTTTATTTTCACATATCATTTCAGAGTCAGATTGATTTGGTTTTTGTGATATAGTAATATATTAAAAATAAGTTACTTTATTGAAAGTTTGGTAAAGAAGATTTTCCTCAGGGAGAATTGTCCCTCACATTTATCTTAAAATTAGTCTTTGAACAATGCATTAAAAATCAATGCCCTCTACAAGATACTCACATGGTATTTAGGAATGAATAAATCTGAAAGATTTAAAAAGTAGGCCAAAGCTAAGATTTTTGGGTACAAAAATTTGAGTAATTTAAAAGCTGTGGACTTGCTGCAAAAGGCCCTTATGAAACTAGTTCTTCATCAGTTTGTGTTGGATCAAAAGTGGGTTTTGGAGCTGATTACAGGACAATATCATCATCATCATCATCATTATCCCCATTGGTAACAAAACATCAGTAAATGATGGAGAGAAGGAAGTAGCATGGTGGAATTGGGAGACAACTAGAATGTACTGAGAACTTACACTGTGCTCACAGTAATCTATGCAGAAATGAAATATTTATGTTAGCACTCAGGTAGCAAGTGGCTGACATGAATTCAGTCTTCAAATGCCAACTTCCACAGTTTTTCATCATTAAGTGGCCATTCCAAACAGCAAAGTTCTAAATTTACCTACATGTACCTCTCTATCCATTCATCCATCCATCCATCCACCTACCAATGCATTATCAAACAACTATAAGACGCTTATATTTAAAAGAATGTGTTTATATTTAAAATGTATATAAAACATTAACCATATAGTCTTATAGTGACAAGCCCATTTCAAAGATACCCACAGGACCTCAGTAGATATCTTCTCTTAATGTGAGTTAACACCATGCTGTGTTGTGTGTGTGTGTATCTGTCTGTCTCTGTGTGTGCGTGTCTGTATCTCTGTGTGTGCTCATGCTCAAGGGTGGATACATGCATGTGAGCTTGGAAGACAAAGTGTGGGGTTCTCATGAAGCTGGAGAAACAGGCTGTTGTGAGCTTCCTGATTTGGGTGCTGGGAGTAAAACTTGGGCCCTCTGAAAGAGAAGTAAGCATTTGTAACTGCTGCCAATCTCTCCAGCCCCAACTTTATTTATTTTCAGTTTTAAAAATGCCTTCTCCATTTAAACATTACTCTCTAAAAGTGGTAGGTGGCCTGTGAGTTGTTTTATGTAAATAAAATAGTGTTTTCTTAAAATATTAGAATACTTCCAAAAGGGTCTGTTGGGCTTTCAGATGTTTCACAAGGCTCAATTTTTTAGATTCTAAAGTCCCAAAAGAGCTGCCAGGGAGAAGAGGAAAAGAAAGTTGCTGGCAGAGGCCAGCTGTGGAGACTTGAGCACCTAGTGATGATGCTATCTCCACACTCCATGCAGCACCTGCTAGCTAGGCTCATCACTGCCATTGTAGAAAGTAGGATTCAAAACAGAAGGACTAGGGCTGCCAGCAAATGGCAGGTAAAGTAGCGCAGCTATGCAGAAAGAGAGAGTGAGAAAGTAAGGGAGACAGAGTGTGCACAAAAGGTCAGGGAGTGAGGGGGAGAGAGACAGTGAGAGAGCATGGAAAACAGAGAAAGCACACAAACCTCAGAGAGAGAGAGAGAGAGAGAAACAGACAGAAAGAGAGCCAGAGAGAGTACACAAAAGCTCTCTCTCTCTCACACACACAGACAAATAGAAAAAGAGTAACAGAGTGAAAGAGAGCCAGAGAGTGAGAAAACCAGAAAGAGTGCACAAAAGCTCTCTCTTTCACACACAGAGAGAGTAAGAGAGCGCAAAAGAAACACACACAGAGACAAAGGGAGATGAGAGAGAACAGTGTCTATGAGCAAATGAGAGCAAAAACACTGTGGTGAGGCAAAGCCAGGAGTTTTTCTTTGTATTTATTAATTCTCCCTTCATCTATCACATCCAGACTGTAGTTTCCTCTCCCTTACCTTCCCCTAATCTCTTCTCTCATCTCTCCTTTTCCCCAAGCCCATGCCTCCTTCACCATCCCTCAGAAAATAGCAGATCTTGCAGGGACATCAACCAAATACGACACAACAAGCTACACAATAAAACCAGGTGCATAGCCTCACATCAAGGCTGGACCAGGTGACTCACTAGAAGGAAAGGGTCCCAAAGGCAGACAAAAGAGTTAGAGACAGCTCTTACTCCTACTGTTAGGCATTCTACAAGATCATTGGGCTACATACCCATAACATATATGCAGAAGACCTAGATCGGATCCATACAGGCTCCCTGAGCTCTGTGAGCCCATTTGAGTCCTGGTCAGTTGACCTGTGTTCTTGTGGTGTCCTTGAGTCCTCTGGCTCCCTCAATCCTTCCTCTCCCTCCTCTGCAGGACTCCCCAACCCCTGTCTAAGATTTAGCTGTGGGACTCTGCAACTGCTCCCACCAGTTGCTGGACGAAGTCTGTCTGATCTCTCTGAACATGATTATGTAAGGCTCACTCTGGTCGCAGGGCATCCTGCAAGCATGACAAACTATAGGTTGGAGGTGTGTGGCTGGGTTGGTATCCAATCCCTCCACTGGAGGCCTTGTCTGGTTACAGCCTGTTCAGGCTCCATGTTCCCCATTACTAGGAGTCTTCACTAGTGTCATCCCTTGTAGATTCCATTGTACTAGGTTTCCACATCACTCCCGAAATACCTCCAATTGCAATAGTTTCTCACATTATCTTCTCCCTCTCTGGCCTTGGAAACTGATCTCTCCTGTTCTCATTCTCACCTGCCCCCAGCTCCATTTACCACAAAGATTCTTGCTCAACTGTATTTACAGTAGCTTTATTTATAATAGCGAGGAAATAGAAACAACCTAGATCTCCCTCAACCAATGAATAGATAAAAAAATAGTGGTACATTTACACATGGAGTATTACTCAACTGTAAAAAAAAAATGACATCATGGAATTTACTGGCAAATGGATAAAACTAGAAAAAATATCATCTTGAATGAGGTAATCTAATCCAGACCCAGGAAGACAAACACGGTATGAACTCACTTGTAAGTGGATATCAGCTGTAAAGTAAAAGATAACCATGCAACAGTCCACATACTCAGAGAGGCTAAGAAACAAGGAGAGCTTAAGGTGGATGCAATGATTTTCCTGGGAAGGGGAACTAGAAGAGCTGGGTTCTTAATAAAATGTATCTGCCAGACTTCAAGAATTCAGAAGAGCTTTGACTGAGACTCAGTGCTTTAGGAAGTAAACTGGAGAGACAGATAAACTACAGGTGACTTCCTGAGAAGAATGCTACAAATAATGGGAAAAACCTGTTTTTCTGAACTAGGAGTAGGGGTGGAGTTAGTGGCACAATTTACGACTACTTACTCCTTTGCTGTCCCCACAGATTCCATTAATTGTTCATCTTTACTTGCTGAGGAAAATGCTGGAAATGTGAATCTTGATTTGATGCCAACTTGGGGAATAAATTTCTTGGAAAAAATGGAATAGGAGAACCTTTTCATGGAGAAGCTTCCTTGGGAAACTGAAACATCAGCAAGGTTACATCACATTTTTGAAAACATTTGACAGCACTTCCTATAAAGAGAAAGAAAAAGAAAAACTTAAACATCTCCTTCCAGCGAATGAATGTTCTTCCCTGGATGTTGAGCTCAATCAAGAAATACTAGTGTGGTCCACACTAGATATGCATTAGACTCTGTACACAGAAGGATTTGGAGCAGAAAGAAAAAGGTCCTGTTGGACTGAAAGGAAAAAGATGTGGTATTCTCCAAAGCATCTGCCAATTTTCACTTTTCAAAAAGATGAAAGTTTCTCATAAAAATAAACTATAGGAGAATGAAAGAGAAAGCTAAGGAGAGACACACTCTGCCTAGCATAGCAACTGCGATGCAGAAAGTTCTAAAAAGTACTAAGAAGCAAGATCTGGGGAAGAAAATGAAAGTACAAGTGGCAGCAGAGAAAAGAACGACAGGTTCAAGAAATTTTCTCTCTGGCTATTATGAATAAAGCTGCTGTGAACACAGCTGAGCAGATGTCCTTGGTGTCTGGCAGGGCATCTTTCCAGTATATGCCAAGGAGTGGTATAGCTGGGTTCTGAGGAAGCAATATTCCCAATTTTCTGAGAAAGCGCCAGACTGTTTTCCAAAGTAGTTGTACAAGTTTACATTCCCACTAGCAATGGAGGAGGGTTTCCATTTCTCCACATTCTCTTCAGCATGTGCTGTGACTTGAGATGTTGATCTTAGCCATTCTGATCAGTGTAAGATGGAATCTCAGTCATTTTGATTTGATTTTCCTGATGACTAAGGACATTGAGCATTTCTTTTATGTGTTTCTCTGCCATTTGCTATTCCTCTGTTGAGAATTCTCTGTTTAGTTCTGTACCCCATTTTTATTATGATGATTATTATTTTTATAATTTATTCATTTTATATCCTGCTTGTGGCCCCCTCCTTCAACTCCCCTTGGTCCCACCCTTTTCCTCTCTTTCCCCCTACCCTCTTCTCCTAGTCCACTGAAAGGGGGAATTCTCCTCCCCTGCCATCAGCCCCTAGCTTATCAAGTCTCATCAGGATTGTCTGAATTCTCTTCCTCTGTGGTCTGACAAGGCCACATTGCCAGAGGGAAGTGATCAAAGAGCAGGCAGCTGAGTTCATGACAGAGGCTGCTGCTGCTCCCCTTACTCGGAAGCCCACATGGAGACTGAGAGGCCTATCTGAACAGAGGGTCTAGGTCCTCTCCATACATGGTCCTTGGTTGGTACATCAGTCTCTGCAGGACTCCCTGGGATCAGATTTTTTAGTATGATTATCCTATATTATATGACTAATACCCTCTTATAAATGAGTATAAATTATGCATGTCTTTCTGCTTCTAGGTTACCTCATGGTAAAAATGGCCATCTTACCGAAAGCAATCTACAGATTCAATGCAACTCCCATCAAAATACCAACACAATTCTTTCCAGACCTTGAAAGAAAAATTCTCAATTTCAAAAGAAAAAACAAAAAAACCCAGAATAGCTAAAACAATCCCACACAATAAAAGATATTCTGGAACTATCTCCATCCCTGATCTCAAGTTGTACTATAGAGTAACAGTAATAAAAACAGCATGGTACTGAGATAGAAACAGACTGGTGGATCAATGAAATCGAATCAAAGACCCAGAAATAAACCTACACCTATAGACACTGGTTTTTGACAAAATTGCCAAAACCATACAATGGAAAAAGATAGCATTTTCAGCAAATGTTGTTGGTCTAACTGGATGCCCACATGTAGAAAAATGCAAATAGACCCATATCTATCACCCTGCACAAAATTAAAGTCCAAGTGGATCAAAGACCTCCACATAAAACCAGACACACTAAGTCTGTTGGAAGAAAAAGAGGAACAGCCTTGAACTCATTGGTACAGAAGACAAATTCCAACAGCTCAGGCTCTAAGATCAACAATTAATAAATTTGACCTCATGAAATTGAGAAGCTTCAGTAAAGCAAAGGACACTGAGAACAGAACAAATGGCAGCCCATTTGTTGGGAAAAGATTGGGAAAAGATCTTCACCAACCGAACATCTGACAGGGGGCTAATATCCAGAATATATAAAGAACTCAAGAAGTTAAGGCACTGACAAACCAAATAATCCAATTAAAAATGGGGTACAGAGTGAAACAGAAAAAATTTAACAGAGGAATATCAAACAGCAGAGAAATACTTAAAGAAATGCTCAATGTCCTTTGTCATCACAGAAATGCAGAACAAAATGACTCAGAGATTCCATCTTACATCCATCAGAATGGCTAAGATCATAAACTCAAGTGACAACACATGCCGGAGAGGATGCGGAGAAAGGGGAACCCTCCTCCAGTGCTGGTAGGAATGTAAACTTGTACAACCACTTTGGAATCAATCTGGAGCTTTCTTAAAAATTTGGGAATCGTGTTACCTCAAGATCCAACTATAACACTCTTGGGTATATACCTGAAAAATGTTCCACCATTCAACAAGGACTTTTGCTCAACTATTCATATCAGCCTTATTTGTAGTAGCTAAAATCTGGAAACAACCTAGATGCCCCTCAACAGAGGAATGGACACAGAAATTGTGGCACATTTACACAATGGAATACAACTCAGCTATTAAAAATAAGGAAATCATGAAATTTGCAGGCAAATAGATGGAACTAGATAAGATCATTCTGAGTGATGTACCCCATTTTTTAATTGAGTTACTTGGTTAGTTTTTCCATATGATGTTTCAAGACCTGTAAAGAATTGTTTGGTATTTTGATGGGAATTGCATTGAATCTGTAGATTGCTTTTGGAAAGATGGCCATTTTTACTATGGTAATCCTGCCGATCCATGAACATGGGTGATCTTTCCATCTTCTGATATCTTCTTCAATTTCTTTCTTAAAAGACTTGAAGTTTTTTTTTCATACAAGTCTTTCACTTGCTTGGTTAGGGTTACACCAAGATACTGTATGTGTGTGTGTGTGTATGTGTGTGTGTGTGTGTGTATGTGTGTGGTTATTGTGAAGGGTGTTGTTTCCTAATTTCTTTCTCAGCCCATTTGTATTTTGTGTACAGGAGGGCTATTGATTTTTTTTTTTGTTACTTAATTTTGTATCCATCTGCTTTGCTGAAGGTATTCATCAGCTGTAGGAGTTCCTTGGTAGAATTTTTACGGTCACTTATGTATAGTATCATATCACTTGTGAATAGTGATACTTTGACTTCTTCCTTTCCAATTTGTATCAACCTAGATGTCCCTCAACTGAAGAATGGATACAGAAATGGTGGTATATTTACACAGTGAGATACTACTCAGCTATTAAAAACAAGGAAATCATGTTTTGCAGGCAAATGGATGGAACTAGAAAATATTATCCTGAGTGAGGTTACCCAGAACCAGAAAGACATGAATGATGTATACCCACTTCTAAGATGATATTAGCCATATAATACCGGGTAACCATACTACAAGCCACAGACCCAAAGAGGCTAAATAATAAGGAGGATCCTAGGGAGGGTGTTTAATTGTCATTCAGAAGGACAAATAGAATAGACACCAGAAGCAGCTGAAGAGAGAGAACAGGATGGGGGCCTACCATAGATGTCCTCTGAAAGATTCCTCCCAACAGGGGATCTAAGCAGATGCTGAGACTCACAGCCAGACTTTCGGCAGAGTACAGGGCATCATAGGAAAGAGTCGGGGAATAGAAGGACCATGAGAAGACAGGAGCTCCATAAGGAGACCGACAGAGCCAAATCACCTGGATCTAAGGGGGCGTGCAGAGACAGGTACACCAACCAAGGACCATGCATGGAGAGGACCTAGACTCCCTGCTCAGATGTAGCCCATAGGCAGCTCAGTCTCTATATGGGTTTCCTAGTAAAGGGATCAGGGGCTGCTCTTTGATCACTTTCCCTTGGTGATGGGGCCTTGCCAGGCCAAGGAGGAAGAAGATGCAGGCAGTCCTAATGAGAGTTGATAGGCTGGGGTCAGATGGTAGGAGAGAAGGGCACCCCCTCTCTGAGGGCTAGGGGAGGGGAGAGGGAAGAGGGAGGAAGGGTAAGACCAGGAGGAGATGAGGGAGGTGGCTACATTCAGGGTATAAAGTGAATAAATTATTTAAAAAATAATAAATGAAGCTTCCTCTCACAGAATCAGGATAACTTATGGAGAAATCAGTGAGCCAGGTCACCAAAGTAGCAGCCTTTCACTTGCACACAGATGAGTGACACAGAGGACATCTTAGGAAACAGGAGGAGAATAAGGAAATCAACATCATGTCTGAACTCCAGAAGTATCCGCCATCTCTTGTCCAGACAAATAAGAAATGTACTCTTTTTTAAGCCTTTTAAATTATAAAAAAAAAAGAAATGCACATTCAAAGGAGTAGCTTTCACATCCTTCCACCTTATTAATGGACCCCTAACAGACATCATCTGAGCAATAAGGAGGCTAGCCTGTTACCCTCAAAGATCTGTGACCAAGAGCTCCAAATACCCCCAGATTTCTGTCTTGCAAACCAAACATCCTACAAGGCTTGTGACCTGATAAACTACAGCAAAACAAGTGACCAAGGAGCTTGAGACGTACAATAATACAGACTTAGATCATGGGAACTTGACCCTAGAATTCCCGAAAGTGGGCCTATTCTTCTCAAGAAATCACTTGTGAAAACACCTGGAAATGGAGAAATGAATCCAGGAGCTAGAATCCAAGGAGCTATCAAAGGGTGAATCCTTTGTCATTTCAGACTTGGACTGCTAAGGTCTTGGAAGATGTTGTGGGCATCCCTTGAAAAGACGGTATGTCGAGTCACTGTCTGCTAGTCACCTGCTTTTGTATGGAAGAGCAGTTTCCGATGACTGTCCAGCAGAGAAGCGGAGGAGGATGAAGAAGATGAGTGAGGAGACGTCGTACTGTGCCACATTATGGAGTACCGACAGGCCCCGATTCCAGAGGCAAGAGACACACATACCTTTTCTTCTTCGATTCTTGGGATAGAGAATGCCAGTTACAGAAAGGAAAATAAAAGAAATGCAGAAAGGGTAGATGCACAAGTTAAGGTGCTTCTCTTGCTTCAGTTAGACACCAGTAACTGCCAGACTAAAAGGTTAGTGACTTAAGCTGAGCCCCACTCCCTGGAGAGTAGCAAAAGAGGTAGTCGGAGAACTGGGTTGTGGAAGTACCAGCTGCAGGAGAACCAAAACGGCAAAAAGAAGCAGTTTGCTTCAAGGCTCAGGCCTCCCTGTCTTCTTCAAGAAAGCAGAAAACACCTTTTGTTGTTCAGAAACCCTTCAGTTGGCCACCGGGAAGAGAGCCAAAGAGAGGCGGGTTAGAAAGAGAATGTCTGACATAAGCACCTGGAAAATACTGTACAGACGAAGCCAGGCAATAGGAAGAGAAGAAAGAGCTAGCTAGCACATGACATAATCCAATACACACAGTGGACTGAAACCCAGTGGCTTGCCCTGGGGCCCATGCCTCCTATACTCCACACACCATCACACTGCCCAACTGCAGAGCTGCAGACACTGTCAAAGGAAGCTTCTCTCGACACTAGGCATGGAGAAAATGCTTTCTCTGGACTTTCTTGCTCACATGGAGTAGCATCCCTGACAGCTGTGGATAGCAAATTTCTGAAAATTATTTACCTAAATTTTTTGAAGCTAATACGTAGACTTGAGACATTTGGGTCTTAATCAGACTAAGTTATTTCCTTCAAAGATACATTGACTGTTTAAAGATGGTCTTAACTCTGACTAGAAATTTAAATCTTTGTGTCTCACAATATTCTTCTACTTCACCATATTCCCTACCTCCCCCCCCCACCCCCACCGTATGTATGTGCTTTAAACAGAAAATGAGGGTACTTTAAATCCTGGACAAACAAGCAAACAAAGAAAAAAAACTGCACAAGGGATGCATTAAAAGTGTTTAAAAATAAATTCCTTAAGACAACTTACATAATTGTTCCCCAGCTTTCTTGGAAAAATGCACAGTTTTGCCAGACAGAACCTCACTCAGTGAGCATTGCCAATAAATAAGTGCTTCATGCACATTTTTCTTGGAAGAGCACTCTGTAGGCCAGTCTCCACATCTCCCCTGAGTGCAGACGATTTTGTGCTCACAAAGCAAGCGATGCTTCACACAGCAGCTGCGCCTGCGATGGCTACTCTAAGCTCCCAGGGATCTTTCACCCTGTTAAATGACATTTCTTCCAGGAGAAACAGCCTGGGCATGGCTTCCACACTGTTAAGTGCAATACAGCCCACACATAGATGGATACTGTATGCTTCTGAATCATGAGATGTTGAGAAAAAGCATACAATCTCAGAACCAATGTGCTGTCTGGCAAAATTTATTTTAACACAAAGCCTAGTGTTTTGTTCTGAAAAAGCCCAATAAATGAAAAAACAAAAATGTATTTTAAGAGAAAGTAATAGTTATTTGTGTCACCAAGAATACTTTACACGAAGAGAATCATATGATGAGTCTATAAAGCGTCAAACTCTCTAGTGCAGTTTAAATAACCTGATTTTTAAAGCATCCCTTTTAACTCATCAGAAAATTGGACCCAGTGCATTGAATAGTTGTGTATGTGTCCTTTCAGTGCTATTTATGTATAGAGCATTAGAATTCACAATGAAGCAAATTTTCTTTTTTTTCACTGAATTTTAATGAATAAATAAGTAAAGCAGAAAAATTTATATCTATTAGACAAAAAACTGGGCTTATAGATGGATAGAACTAATAAAACTCATCAAGGCCCTAATATTAATTCATCATTAAAATAAAGAAAATGTTGTAGGCATTTTACTATATATCACATCAGATTTTATACCTTAAATGTAAACAACAAATAGAAGAAATTACATGGAAAACTAATTCTCCAAAACTCTAACTCAAGAAGACAACTTAAAAACATAACCAGTCTAATTAACTTAGCCAACTACCTCCTAGACGCTTAGACTTCAAGGTATGATAAATTAATACACAGTATAGAATAAGGTCACCACAGCTATGTATGAATGTCAACTTTCTCAAGAAGAAAGCTTGAATGAGATTGCATTCTCTTTACCTTTGCTGTGGAGTGTCCTTTTTTTTTTCTCTTTTCCATCCTATATCCTTCCTACTTCTGTTCTTATTGCTTAACGGTTAAATCCAAGCATTTGTTTTTTCTCACAGGCTTTACAGATGTTTGGTCTTTCTCACCTTAGGTCTATATTGTAGAGAATTGACACTTAAAAATTAAAGAAAAAAGCTCTGATTTCTCTTTACTACCTATTAGTAAACTCTAAATTCTGTATCATTTCAGCAGTGTCCCATCTCCCTCACAAGAATGTGGAGCCCATCATGCTCTGGCCTTTATGATTTGCTCAGGCATATCCTCTAGCTTGGCACAATTCCCCAATCAACACCTCTCATAACACCCAGCATTCTGATCATCTCACAGGGGCCCATTCTGGTTCCCCACTCAGTCACTTAACCTCCTTAAGGTTTGGGTAAGTTAGAGTTGAGAGCCAAATGGAGTTCCTCAGAGGCAGTCCATCTGTTAGGCAGAGTTGATCTAAAGTATGACAACTGCTATTTCAGCCTTGAAATGTTAGTTTTATTCAATTTAAAATAAAATTTCTTTTGTCTTATAAATTTTAAGCTATATGTTCACTGAAAAAAATGTTTAAAAACAGACAAGATAAACATATCTCCTCCACTTATATCACTAGTATTTAGACTCTATGTCTATTAGCATTAAAAAATTCAAGTAAAATTACAAAAGATGTGACATTGTGATGCATTTAACACTATTGAAATACATATTAGGAATAGTTATGCTAGTCAATGAAGTTATTTTGCCACAATTTCAGAAAGATGAGACCATGCCATAAGAACTTCTTTGTAACATATCTCATGATACATTCCCTTGAGACTTTTGATCTTTTTACAATATCTTTCAGCTGTGCTAGATAGAAGCAGTTTATAAACTCTGATCTAAGTGCTCAGGAAACCCCAGGGTAAAAGCTGTTTGTCAAAGTGATACTAAGATGCTACCTGCTTAGCTTCCTCTGAGTTGCCTAGGAATGTGCAGTGGGACTTCCCAAAGGATACAAGATGATGGATGCCACAACAGGTTTAATGCAAATGTCTTCTATTCAGTTAGCTACAAAAGAGTACTGCAAAAAACACTAAATAGCATTTACTCTGTTTTGGAAAGTAATTTTCAAAACTGTTTTCTAAATTAGTTACTTTCATTTAAAAATAATACAAACATGTAGTTAAAATAACGCAAGTTTTAAGTTCTACCACAGTAAATATCAACATAAAATACACAGATACAAATGATTTGTGATTTCAATACTGTCAATAAATATATCAAATAATCGTCAAACAAAATTACTGCCATTTAGTAAAATATAACATGTCATGGTTGATTTAATTCCTGACATTAAAGATGGGCAAAGAATGCTTACATTAAAGTGTTGACTATTAACTAAATTAACTAAATTTATTTTAACGCTGAGCATGAAAGAGCTCCAAGTTTGAGGGTCCTGGAGAAGAAGAAAGCCACTAAAAGTGAGAGTTCAGTGCGAATACTTGGGGGAAGCTAGAAGAATGCTGTGTAATGGAAGGTAATTGGGTGGGTTTTCAGCACCAGGCATAGCATACCTCTTGGTGAATAGGTCTTCAATCAGTTGCAGACCTTTTTGGTTATCACTAAGGTATTGGACAGCTACTGCACGGTTGTTATGCCGTGCTGGTTGTTGATGTGGTTCACGTGCATCATAGCTGGGTGGGACTGGCCGCCTCCCTCCTCTGGCCTTTTCTGGCATCATAAAAGCTAGTCCTTAGAAAAGGGACATTGAAGCTTCTGGGATCTGTGTCTGAAGGACACAGTATCTCCATCAAGGGACTTGTCTTCCCTCTGAGGGGTGACCAAGGGAAACAGCATTAGGCTGTCTGTTTTGGGAGTCTCCTAGAGAGCTCTGAACAATAACTCAAAAGAGGGATTTTCATGTTGGGTATTGTTTGTCTTTTTCTTTCTTTCTTTCTTTCTTTCTTTCTTTCTTTCTTTCTTTCTTTCTTTCTTTCTTTCTTTCTTTCCTTTTCTTTTTCTTTTTTTGGGGGTCTTTGATAGAAGCACTGTCTGCCCAGATAAGAAAAGTTCATTAAAACTATATACACATATTTATACACTGAATTATGTGCATTATAGGTGTTTTTGATAGCTAATAGTATAATGTCTTGTGAGTTTTTCAACCATCCAAATTGTTACTTTTACCTACCTACCTCCTGTATTTTTATCCCTCACCCTTCTCAAGGAAGACCCCCATCCTTTCCCGTTCTTCTTATCAGATCAGTTGTATTCTGCTATTCCCTTACACTACTACTACCTTCTGCATTTACCTCCGTAAGGATCCTCCCCTAACCCATTTTACTGATCAAAATACTTGTGCCTTGCTATTCCTCTCTCTCTCTGTTTCGCCCTATGCTGACAATGGTCCTTTTTCTAGTTCCTGGTTTCTGTAGTTACTACAGGCTATATTCACATCTGAAAAGTTGGAGCTAGGAGCCATCAATAACATAGAACATTTGTCCTTCTGTGTCTGGGTTACTTCACTCAATGTTGTCTTTTCTTGTTTGTACCAATTTACCCACTGAATTCATGATTTCATTTTTCTTTAACGCTGAATGCTATTCTATAGTGTGTATACACCACATTTTCATTATTTATTTGTTAGTTGTAGAACATTCAGTTTGCTTCCATTCTCTAGCTATTATGAATAGAACAGCAACTAATATGCCCAAATAAGTGTCTGTGGAGTATTTGAAGTCATTTGGGCATATGCCAAGAAGTGGTATATCTGGGTCATGCAGTAGATTCATGTTTAACTCTCTGAGAATTCTCCTCACTGATTCTGTAGTGCTGGAACCAGGTTGCAATCCCAGCAAGAGTGAATAAGGGATACTTTTTCCCTGCACCCCTTCTAGTATTTGTTATTGGACATTCCATTGATCTTTGACATTTTGACTGGGTAAGATAAAAGTCTCAAAATTGTTTTGATATGTATTTCCTTAATTGCTTATTATAGTGAGCATTTTTAGAGACATCTCCTAGAAATTATTTTTAATTCTTTTGAGAACTCTCTCTTCTGTTCCCAGGCCAATTTTTTAAAATGGGTCATTTGCTTTTTTATAAACTCCATTTTTTGTGTGTTCTTTGTATATTATGGACATTAAATCTCTGTAAGCTGCAAAGATTCTTCCCCATTATGAGGACTCCCTTTCCACCCACTTGACTGCTTCATTTGCTGTGTAAAAGCTTTTCAGTTTCGTGAGGTCTTGTCTATTAATTGTTGATTTTAATTCTTTGGCAAATGGAATCCTATTCAAGATGTCTTTTGCTACAACTATATCATGTAGAGTACGACCTACCTTTTCTTTTAGCAGTCTCAGTATCTCAGGTTCATCTTTTATCAATTTGACGTTAATTTTGTATACAAGGTAATACAAACAGCTCTTACTTCATTTTTCTACATGTGGACATCCAGTTTTACCAGAACCATTTGTTGAAGATGCTTTCTTTTCTCTAATTCTTGTTTCTCCCTAGTTCTAGTTCATGTTGACAAAGGTTTCTATGTCAAATATTAAAAAGCTGAAGTTATGTTTACTAATATTTTGTCTTAAGTTTTGTTCCATTGTTCTACATGTCTGTTTTGTGTCAGTAATACATTGTCTTTATTACTTGGGTTCTAAAATATATTTTAAGATCTCGAATAGTAATTCCTCTAGCATTGTTCTTTTGTTCAGTATTATTTTAGCTATCTCAGGTCTTTTTTGGTCCCATATAAATTTTTGGGTAGTTTTTTCTATTTCTGCAATGAATGAGCTATGGATTTTGATTGATATTGCCTTGAATCTGTAAGTAGCTATTGGTAAACAATAGTTTTTACAATGTTAATTCTACCCATCCATGAGCATGGGAAATCTTTCCATTTTCTAGTGTCTGCCCTCTTTTTTCAGAACTTTGAGGTTTTCATTGTAGAGATTCTTCATTCCTTCGATTAGGTTTATTCCTAGATATTTTATTTTCTTTGAGGCCGTTGTGAATGGGAATGTGTCCACAATCTCCTCTGTTTGTTGTTGGTATTAAAAAAAAACTATTGATTTTTGCAAGTGGATTCTGTATTCTGTCACATTTCCAAATTTGTTTGTTGGTAGAATTTTTAGATCTCAAATCTATAGTTTCATATCACTGGCAGATAGAGATAGTTTGACTTTTTTTTCCTATTTGTATCTTTTTAATTTCTGTCTCTTGCCTTACTGATCCAGCTAATATTTTGTGCACTGTGCTGAAAAGGACTAGAGATAATGAGAATCCCTATCTTGTTCCTGACTTTCATTGCTTCAAGTTTTTATCTGTTTAGAAAGACACTGGCTGGGATACAAAGTACATAACCTGTGATTAATATAAAAAAAATAAAAATGTTAAAAAAGAAAGACACTGGCTATGAGTTTCTCATATGTAGCTTTTATTATGTTGAGTTTTGTTTCCTCTAGCCTTACAGTCTGGAAGACTTGTGTCTTAGAAGACATGTTGGATTTTGTAGAAAACTTTTTTAGAATTTACTGAAATGATAATTTAATCTTTGTCTTTAAGTCTGTTGATGTGGTTTATTACACTTATTGACGTGAGTATATTGAACAATTCATGCATTTCAGGGATAAAGGAAACTGGGTCAGGTTGTATAATTTTTTTTCCCATTTGCATGTATTTTATTGAGTATTTTTGAGCTTATGTTCATTAGGAATGTTGGCCTACTTTTCTTTAAGGGTTTTGTTTCTTGATCCATTCAGGCAGTCTGTATCTTTTGATTGAAGAATTGTGGCCTGTATTTTTTCTTTGCTTTTCCTTCCTTCTTCCCTTCCTCCCTTCCTTCCAATTTTCCCTTCCTTCCTTCCTTTCTTCCTTCCTTCCTTGCTTGTTATAGTGAGCATTTTAAGAGACATCTCTTAGAAATTATTTTTTCTTCTTTTGAGAACGCTCTCTTCTGTTCCCAGGCCCATTTAAAAAAAAATTGGTCATTTGTTTTTTTAACTCCATTTTTTTGTTGTTCTTTCCTTCTTTCTTTCTTTCTTTCTTTCTTTCTTTCTTTCTTTCTTTCTTTCTTTCATTGTTATTGTTGTTGTATATTTAACTTGGTTTGAATATTAGAATGATACTGGACTCATAGAAGGAGTTTGGGAGTGCTCCTTCTATGTCTTTGAACAGTTTAAGAAAGACTGGCTTCAGATCTTCCTTAAATTCTGGTAGAATTTTGCTATGAATCTACCTAGTCCTGGACTTTCTTAACTGGAAGGTTTTTTTATTATTACTATTTAAATATCCTAATTTGTCTTGGGTAGTTTAGGTTGTTGGCTTCTTATTGGAATTTTGGAGGTCTGGGGGAATCTAGGAAATCATCTTTTTTTTTTTTTTAGATTTTTTCCAGCTTCATCGAGCACAGGTTTTTAAAATACTCTCTTCTAATATTATGAATTTCTTTTGTATCTGCTTTAGTATTTTATTATTTATTTTTTACTTTGCTAATTTGGGTCTTTAGTTTCTCTATTTTGTTAGATATTAAAGCAGTGATGCCTGCTTGCTTCCTGGTCCCATTTTATTATAGTACTTTTGTCTGTCTTTTAACCCTAACGGGCAATGCTCATCTTTGAAACTAAGATGTGTTTCTTGTAGACAACAGACAGATGGTTTTAGTCAGTCAGTTAGTCTCTGTCTTTTTACTGGGTAATTGAGGCTCCTGATATTAAAAGTTGTTATTGAAATGTATATGCTACTTGTGGTTTTTGTGTTGTTGATTTTTAGCATTGGTTTTTTGTTTTTGATTTGTTCTCAATAGTACTAGAGCCCCTTACTTGTCCTTTAATGAGACGTTTCTTTCTCTAATTGTGTTGAAGATCTGGTCTACACCATTGGCTTTGGACTCTTCTCCCTGTTGTCATGGTCTGTGTTCTACTGTTGTGAAGAAACACTGTTACTACAGCAATTATTATGAAAGAGAGCATTTAATTGGGGCTTGTTTATACTTTTTGACATTTAGTCTATTATCATCAAGGCAGGGAATAATGTAGCATGCAAGCAGACATGGTGCTGGAGAAGTAGCAGGAAGTTCTATATCTGGACCACAAGCTGTATAGAGAAAACCAGGTTTGGGCTTTTGAAACCCTAAGGCCCACTCCCAGTGATATACTTCCTCCAATAAGGCTACACATATTCTTATAAGGTCATACCTCCTAATCCTTCTTAAACAGTGCCACTCCCTGATGACTAAACATTCAAATATATGCAACTATGGGGGTCATTCTTATTCAAACTACCACACTCACCTATGTCTATAATTTGAAGACTTGGTCTTTTCATGATATTTCACATTTCCTTTGTATTCCTTCTATGTGTGTGTTTCTTTTCTTTCATTTTTTTTATGTTCCTTGCTTATTTTATCTAGATGTTCTACTTTATCTTCCAGACTTGATATTCTGTTTTCTGCTTGATTCATTATCCCTTTAAGGCTTTCCTTTGATTTTTCCAGTTGGGTTACATCTATTGGCCCTGTCTATTTGTGTTCAATGTGACTGTTGTATCTGGATGTACATCTTTTTTTTTTATCTAGATTTGGGACATTTTCTTTTCTGATTTTATTAAATTTTATTGAATTTTCAATTTCATGTTTATTTCATCTTTGGTAGCTTGAGCCGTTATGGCCCACTCACACTCTTTAATGTTCCTATCTCTTTTTAAATTTCATTTCCAAAGTCTGATTGTGTTTGTCATTTTCATCAGCCTTATATATGTAATTTCTTGGGCATCACCCAGGCATTGATTCACCGTAAGCTCTTTTTCCTTGATTTCACTGAGATATTTATTTGTCTTCTTTAAACTCTTTGAATTCCTTGAGATTTTATAGTTTTTCCTTTAAATCTTTGTCCTGAGGTTTATCTCAGTTGGAAATAGCATAGGCAGGTCCTGTTGGTATGGTGGGTAGTTAAGCAAAATACTGACACAAACCTGGAGTGGCTGCAAGGAAGGTAGGAAAGCTAAAGCAGGCTGCTATGCTGATTGTGAGACCCAGGCTAAATCTGGTTACCAAGGAGGCATGGATGAAGAGATCTGGGCTAGACACTAGAGGAGGCTGTGGAAAGTCCGGGTATGCAGTAGGGCAGTGTAGATGATGCAAAGGGTTCTGTGGGTAGATGCAGGTATGACTGATCTTAGAGGGAACCCAAACTCAAAATATAGCTCCAGGTAATGGAGGATGGAGGTTGACTTTACAGGCAACAAATGAATGTTTAGGATGTGACCTTTCTGAAGTACAAACACAGAACAATTATGACTACATTTTTTTTCTGTCTGGATCTCAGAAGTAATACTATATTTAATAGCAAGAATTGGTAGATTAGATCATTTGAAGGGAAGTGAGTAGAGTTCATATTGAATATTAATTCATCATTAACCTTGTCATAAGTTAGATTCTTATGAATTTCACTGAGAAAGCACCAGGTATTCTTTGGCAAATGTCACAGGGCACAAACTTTCTGCCAGTGTGGGTAGTTGCGTATTTTCAGACCTTTTCATCTGGGTAAATAAAAAGCAGATTACTGGGAGGACGCAATGTGGTGGCTCAGGATTGACTGGGCAGTGAAGGGCAGGCACAGTCACCGCCACTTCTCTCTATTCCCAGGTACATAGAGCAGGACTACTCTGGGTCAGGACTTTCCAAGGACTGCATTGAGAAATAAGCATATACTCTCCTCATATTTTAGAGTCACAATCCAGTCTCTGAGAAGCCAGAGGCAGAAAGATGAAGACAGCAGTGCCTTTGTCTGGCAGGAGAATGCAAATCCAAATGGGACTTGTAATGTTATCACAACAATAATGGTTAAGTTGGCAGCAATAGTACACATGCCAATAGCTCCTGCCATAGAGGTGAAAGAAATACACAGGAATGCTTCAGTGACCCACAGAGAAACACACATAAGGATAAGGCACCTGGAGGAAAAAGAGTGGCAAGAAATAACTGTAAGGTAGCCAGAAAACTTATACTCAACCCAAGCCTATTGGCTAAACAGGTCATCTTGGATAAGTTGCTTAACATTTGTCAACACAATGACCTCAAAATCATGGTGTCCTCATCCAGTGTGACTCTTTTTTTTTTAATTACACTTTATTCACTTTGTATCCCTCCTGTAGTACTCTCCTTCCTCCCCTCCCAAGCCCTCCCTTCCTTTCTCCATGCATGCCCCTCCCCAAGTCCACTGATAGAGGAGGTCTTCTTTTCCTTCCTTCTGATCCTAGTCTATTAGGTCTCATCAGCAGTGGCAGTCGTGGAAACAGGGACTCACACTGGAGAGTTTTCAATTACCCATAAAGCACCAGAAGACATCATGATGAAGGGACTTTAAAAAAGTAAAAAAGAACAAAGTATAGTATGTATTTTTACATGTTAAGAACACATCTGAAATATGCGAGGGTGTTTCAGCATTGTTACTTACAGTATTATCATCACAGATTAAATTTTTTAGTAATTTGCTCTGTATTATGTGGTATCATTGTGTAAAAGCCAAGAACAAAACTTTTATTATTTGTTCACTGTCTTCAGATGTCTGATCTTGGAATGAAAACAGGTTTCTGCAGAAACTAAGAACACTTTTCTCAGCCACCCAGCTCACTTTAGTCTTGCAGAGCAGTGGCCAACCCGGCTTATGAGCGGTGGTCTTGGGAGTCTGTGTGTGTGTGTATGTGTGCGCACGCCCGCCCCCCATACCCCCCAACATGTGTGCGCATGCATGCAGCTTGCATTCAAACAGCTTTCATATGCACAGGCCACCTTCCCTTCCTGTTCCTGTGTCCCTTGGAATACTGATAACCTCAGTAGCATTTGACTATAGCCCAAGCAGTTTCATACTGGAAGCGCTCCAGGGTGAGAAGACAAAGAGCCTCTCTCCTTCTTCCTTGGGAGTCACCTTGCAGGAGTACCTGCCCTTTCTCTCTGCCAGCTGAGCTGTGTTATACTCCAAGTAGGGACAAACTCCTACAGTGTAACAAAGACACCTGCTTCTGCAGCTGCCAGTGCTTATAACAATGCTGGAATGTCAGTGACCTTCAAGCAAGGACAGGTGGTTAAAGTTTGGACATTGAATGGAGGAGAAAACAAGCAACAGGACAGGAGCATACCAAAGAGGACCTCTGAAAGAATCAATATAGCAATCTATCAAAGCAGATATTAAGACTCACAGCCTTGGGCAGAGGACGGGAAGTAATAATAAAAATAGGGGAAGTTAGTAAGACTTGGGGAGAACAAGAGCTCCACAAAGACCAAACTGAGCAGGGCACAGGGGTCTTAAATGAGACAGTTTCTCCAACCAAGGACCATATATGGATATGGCCTAGAACCCCTGCTCAGATGTGGCCCATGATAGCTCAGTGTTGAACTGAAGATCCTAGTAAGGGAAACAGGGACTGTTTCAGTCATGAACTTGATGGCTGACTCTTTGACCCTCCCCCATACATGCCAGGGAGTAACAGGCTGGCTAGATCCCAGGGGAGGACATTGCAGCCAGCCCTGAGGAGGCAAGATGATCTGGGGTTGGATGGAAGGGGAGGAGGTCCTCCCCTGTTGGTGGACTTGGAGGGGGCAGGAAG
>CM053763.1:69410711-69428113 GCA_028658305.1 Pachyuromys duprasi | reverse complement strand
ATATGAAGTTGAGTATTTTTCTTTCAAGGTCTATGAAGAATTGTGAAGGTATTTTGATGGGGATTGCATTGAATCTGTAGGTTGCTTTTGGCAATATGGTCATTTTCACTATATTAATCCTACCAATCCATGAGCACGGGAGGGAAATTCTTTCTTATATATGGAAAAACAGTTTTCTTTATTTTCCAGTTGTTTGTTTCCTAAGTCTTGTCATACAGGTCATTTTATTGATATAAATCCATCTATGAGCTAAATTACTTTAGTATTTCTAGTTACACTTTAATATTCTAGTTCTACTCATGTCAGTTTGACAAAAAAGTGCCTATTTCCTACTTCAATCTTTTTAGTAGTGTAGCCTAATTGAAACCTATCTCTGCCGTGTTTTTAACTCTTTTTTATTTTGAGACAGGCTAGTCTTAAAATCAAGATTCTCCTGACTCAGCCTTCTAAGGGCTGGAACCACCATGTTAAGCACGTTTCTTCTTTTTAAAAATTCAGTTTCATATCCATCTACAGGGTCTAGTCTGGTGAGTGTGCCTGACCAATCTCTCCATGTACTCTCCCTAACCCAGATCTAGCCTGGGTCCCTTATCTAGTGCCTAAAACTAGTCTAGCTCCCCTACATGCTCTGCAACAAACCAGTAGGCTTCTTCTGGGACACACTGCACCTATCTCCCAATCCACGGGCCCTTCCCATACCACATCCACCCTCTCCATACAGCCGGATCTACTCCCACACTTGAGACTTGGATTAGGTTGCATATACTGTACAACAAGCCAGGCCCTCTGTCTACCTTACTTCATTCCTCCTAAGCCATTTCCAACATCTAGGCCAACAAACTTGCAGATTCTCTTTTCTGCTCTAAACTACTCTGTCCATAAAAGACACATAATCAGGCAAAGAAGCCTGGAATGGAATTCAATAAACAGATAGAAACATTGAAGAGAATTCAAGATGAAGTGAAGATGGAATTGAGAAACCAAATAACCCAACTTGAAAACTCAAAAAAAAAGTATAGTATAGCAACCAGAAGACAGAATATCAGGACTCAAAGATAAAGTTAAAATTTTTGATGAAATAAGCAAGGAATACAATTTTAAAAAATATTGGAAAGGAACACAAAGAAAAATGTAGGAAACTACGAGAAGAGCAAATGTCCAAATTATACACATAGATGTGGGAGAAGAATCCCAAGTCAATGACATAGACCGAATCATCAAAAACATCATAGAAGACAACTTTCCAAAACTATAAAAAGACACACCCACACAGACACAAGAAGCAAACAGAACATAAAAAAGACAAGACCAGAAAAAGATAATTTCCGCAGCATATTATAGTTAATACATAAACATACATAAGAAAGTCCATTGAAAACTGAAAGAGAAAAAGTGTAAGTTATATATTTAGGAAAATCCATCAGTGGAAACGATGAAAGTCACAAGAGCCTGAGCAATGCATCCCAAGTACTAAAATATTATAATAGCCAAAATAGCTTAATATATTCTGCAAAAATATCCAATATAATGAAGAAAATCTTTTCATGATATAAACAGATTAAAAATTTTATATTAAAGAAATCAAATCTATAGAAAATATAGGAAGCAATATTTTTGGCTGAAGAGAGGAATGAGCATAGCTAAAACTGTGGAAAGAACTGCGAATCTAACCTTAGCACCAGGCATGAGAAGTCCTCTTTTAAGTTGTTGGTCAGAGTTGTCCATCAGACTCAAGAAATATTACAGGCTGTTGCTATTTCCCTTGGTTGTCCTTGAGAGGTGATAATTCTTTAATATTGAAGATATCATGCATTTCAGACATAGGCTGATGAGGCCCCTGAACTAGAACAGATCTCTACAGTTCCTCTCAGAGGACTAGTTTTTAGACCAGGAAGTGCTATGCAAACCTCCAAAGGGGGAAAGCAACCACCACTTCAAGCCATCAATGGATACCTATGAACAACAACAATGACCAGCATGGCAAGATAATCAGGGTGTAGTAGTTGCACACAATATTTTGATGGTAACCAATAGCTCAGTCATTGGACTTAGTAATAACCATTCAACAAGAGGAAAATCATAACTGGTACTGGAAACAGCCAACTATTCAAGGCTAGTGAAATCATGGATTTTGGTGTAGAACCTACCTAAAACTGCCACTTTACTAAACCAGCCCAATGGCTAACTACATTCTAAATATTTGTCATTATACCCACAGATATATGTAGTCCCAAACCCTCATCAAGAAAACTTTTTTTCTGCAGCAGATGAGGACCATTATAGAAGACCACAACCATTTAAAATGCAGCACTGGGGAGCCCAGTCCTAACTGTTGTATCTACAATACATCTTCTATACATAAGATTCAAGACTCACCAGGGAAGTGGGGGCAGAAAGACTGTAAGAACTGAGGACCAGGGAGTTTGCTGTGAGACAGTCTTAGACATCCTTACTGCTGTTTGACCATCCAAAAGGCCTTTAATGTCAGAAGCCACACTCATGAAGTCTCACTAATAATGACTTCCAAAACTGAACAAGGACAACAACAGTAGACATGCTAAAGTGGCTGGGGAAAGACCAAGAGGCCCCAATCCTACACAAAGGACTACATGCAACTAAGAAATGCTGAGAGCAGGAGACATAGTCTTCCCCAGGGAAGAGCTTGTAGATTAGTGATCTAATACCAAATGGTCACTCCTGAAAATATACATACAAATAAGACTGACATACATAGGAATATACATACATGTATAATACACACACACACATAGATATGTAACAATAATTAGTAAAAAGAGAAGCCATAAAGTTGAATTAGAGCAAGGAGGGATATATGTGAAGGTTTGAAGGCAGAAAAGGGGAAGGAGAAATGATGTAATCATTATTATCTCAAAAGCTGAAAGAAATACTTTAAAAAGTTTGAGTTCAATCCCATTTCCATGAAGGAAGCTCTAATTAGTTTAATACATAGCATGTCTATTCCACTTAGCTGAAATACTTCATTTCTTTGTATGATACCTTGTCCTGAACTTCTTTTGTACAGTAAGAATCTGTGTAATTAACTGTGTAATTAACTGGTGAGAACATTTCTATGAGATTTGGAAGGTTGGGGAAAGAGAACGCTTCTTTGAGAATTATAACCAGCACCAGCGCCTGACTAAAAGGAGACAAGTTAGGGGTAGATTACGTTCTTACGTCTTTGAGAGTATTTATCACCAACCTCATGAAACCACAGCCACCACCATAACCACACAAAAACATGAGCCAGACTAAACACGCCTTTGGTATTCAAGACTGAATAGTCCCTGAGTCACCCAACTTTCAGGAATAAGAGGCAGGTTGTGTAGTTTAGTCAAGACACACCTTTCTACACACTCCCAGGGGATAACAACAAGTAGGAGATTCTCAGAGGGTAATGGCAGTGGCCAGAGAAAACAGAGAACAGGTTTGTTCATATAAAGCAGTGTAGAGCTAACCAAAGGCTCTGCAGTCTTCTGTGCTGTGCATGTGTGTGTGTGTGTGCTGGAGTACTCTCTATGATTACACTATCTCTGTAAATATGGGTTTGTATACAGAAGGAGGGGAAGACAATTTAATTTCACATTCTTAGACTGAGGAAACAGCCCTTCCCTGTCCCCCATCCTGCCCCTCAGTGCTTGTGGGAGGCAGAAGAGTTGACCTAGAAATCCTCATTGTTTGCAGCACACGGGAGAATGGGCCCTTCAGCTTGCCTGTGCAGCACAGTAGATATGGCCACGGTGGTGAAGGCTTTGGTGTACTAGACCCCAGGAATGATGCAGGAATGCTGACCCTGCCCCTTGCTAGCTACAGCACTGGATGTGCTAACCAAGGCAGTGCTGGCTAGCTCACCCATCTATTGCAGATACATGAAAGCTGGTATGCTGACCAGCTCAGCTACCTACCAGGTACAGATTCAGGGCTTTGACTTGCCCTACTCCAACATCTACCCCATCAAAGATCTGCTGGAACATGTAAAATGGCCAATTCTGCATATCCAAAGCTGCAGAATTTCCATGATACAGAGCAACAACAGGATAAACGAGTCCCCATAAGGATCCAGTATAAATGGTATAGCATAAGACAGAGGCCTTAAAACAGACCAGTGACTCACTGCAATGAACATTTGGGGAGTCCTAGGCCTTAAGGTAGAACCTACTACCTGCCCCCCTGCCAAATCATCGTTTTGTCAGTGTGTTTTCTGAATATGTGCTTACAATGCATGTAGATGTGGGCTATTTAACAGATGACATGCTCAGAGCTAAACAGAACATCATATTATCTTCACCCCACAAAGGCTCAAAGAGTCTTATAGATGAGGCAGTGAAAGACATGATAAGAACTGGAGGATTGGGAAGAAATAAAGAACTGTTGTCTTCTGGACATGGTTAATGCACTCATGAACTTACAGCAGCCTTGGCTATCTGTATAAGATGTGCTCACCATCAAGCTTGCCAGATTCCCAGGATAGATGGTAGACAGGGTAGGTACTTCTCAAGCCCCGCCTCTTACTGCTGTGGTATTAGTAGTTGATAGTTGCTGAAGAAGGAAGACTCGATTCTTTTTTGAAGGGTGTGGCCAGTGGTAGGATTCCCATGCTCAAGTGTATAGCCCAGCACTCATGCACATATTGCTGGCACTACTTGAACATAATGGGTCATTAAAATTAGAAAACATGAGTTTTTTTTCAGAGAGGGACAGTTGAGGTTATTGTAAGAAGATGGAGCAGGGAAAAGGGGAAGCAGATAGAATCATGTTATTGTACACAGGCATGAGAGTTTCTAAAATGAAAATAATAAAAGAGTCACTCTCAAAAGTAAACCAAAATAATCAGGAAGAAAATAAAAATGTCATTACCACTTTTACTCAATCTACTGGAAGTGTTATAAAAAATATAAGACAAAATTACACAAATAAGTAAATATATAAGTAATAACAGAGTTTAAAATGAACAATGTTCTTTATTTATCAATGACAACTGATAATCAAAGTATTAGAATGTATGGAAGTATAGCAAGGTTTTCAGATATCAGATCAATAACAGATCATTTTCAGGACTAGATAATACAATAAGGTTAGAAAGAAGTTTTCATTTATGAGATCTAAAAATGTGAACTGCTTAGGATGTTGAAGAAAATTATACACGATATAGACAGATGCAAACACACCTGAATTAAAGAGGAAGCAAATGGAGAGTTAGACATGAGTTATGAAATTTACTATTACAAAATCAAGTTACCAGTTCAGTGTAAATTTTAAATAAAATGTTTTGGGTTAGGTACGAAGCTCTGCTTAGTGAGTACAACACCCCTGGATTTGATAACATTGGTGGTTATGTCATAGTGATGCACACTTGTAATCCCAGGACCTGGGAGGTACAGTGGGCGCAGGGGTGGCAGGAGCTCAGAAGCTCAAGTTATCCTCAGCTAAGAAGCAAGTTTGAGGCCAGGGTAAGCTGCATGTGACCCTGTCTAAAAATATTCCAATAAAACTGGACAATATTTAACTGTGAAAGCCAAGGATCAAAATGGCTCAGATGATATTTAACAGTGAAAAACAGTCAAGATCTGTCCTGTTATCACCAATTCTGAAGCCACCAATAAGACAACCTAGAATGGATACAGGAAAATATGATGATGCATTAGAAATTACATTTCAAATTGTGGAGTGAAGATGAGCTAATATAATAAGTAATAAGTAATTTTCATGTACAAAAATTTCTACTTTACCAAGTGTATTAAGACAAACACATACAGAAAACAAAACTGCAAAAACTTCTGAAAAACAACAAAAGATGATTGTGTTAATTATCTGCAGATAGATGAGGATTTCTTAGACAAGATGTTGGGTAGCACAAAAAGACTAGTAAATTTAATATATTACAATAAAATCTTTAATAAATCAAGAAAACACAAAGTTCAATAAAAATGAGGGATATTTAGAATGCCTTCAATAAATAATAGCTGAAACACTATATCTTAATAAAGAACAAACAACCTAACTGTGAAATTGCCAGCAATAAGAAAAAGAAATGCACAGATTAATAATGACAAATGCAATCGAAAGTTAATAAACATATAAAAAGTACACAGTCATGGAAAGCTGTCCACATGTATTAATTATGGTTGACTACATTTTGATGAAGTTACAAATAAACTTCTATTGGCATAACACAATAGAAGTTTATTTCTTGGTTGAGCTCATGAAAATTGACAGGAGTATATGTTCTACAAAGTTGCTGAAGGATCTGTGTTCCTTTGTGTAGTTGCTGTACAAAGGGCTAGAGTGCATGTGTACAATGTCATGGGATGAAATTGTTGATGGAAATGGTCTTTATATTATTTTTGTTACAAAGCTTTAATGTGTAGAGGTTTTAATATATATTATATGTAATAACACAGAGAGCAGACAGCTGTAGCATGCATAAACATGATAAATTTTATTTAAGATTCATTATTTGGGAAAGTGAAGATGGAACATTACTGAATATCAGTCAGAAAATTATTCACATTCCTTTGTTCTTTCTGATGTAGGTGACAATGTCTTGAAATAATCTTTGAAATTAAAAAAAAATACTAACACATATGATACAGTGACTATTTATATCAAATCTAAATTACAGCTTGTCAAAAATATTCAAAATGGCCAGTCATGCTAAACATCTGAGACACAATTGTTCAGGTACTTCATGTGATGGAGTGACTGCACGTGACTGTACTTCATCAGTGTTAGTTTATGTAACTACTATTTTTGTTACTGTTTTTGGTTGTACAAAAGAGTGGGTGTATAAACCAGGTTGATACATGAGTAGAAATAACATTAAATATAAAAAGCAAATCTATTAGAATGTATACATCAACAGAAACAACACAAAATGCAGGCATCTCTACTAATAATTGTTTCCTAAAATTTTGAATGATCTGGAAATAATTCTACTGTGACTCAATTAATCATCTGTACATTGAAAATGAGCCTATGCTGCCACTAGATGTTCACATAATCCTAAACTATATTTAACTTCTGATTACTGCTAGTAGTAAATATAGATGTTTAAAAACATTTTGAAATGGTTCAAAGTCGCTGAAAAATTGACCTGTCAGAATAAAACTACCTTAGTAGTAGCCTGTCCACACAGCCATCAGTTTCACAACTGCATCACCCTCCCCAGACACCTGAGGTGGTCTAGCTCTCCAACTCTTCATCCTTAAGTATGAAGTAGAAAAGCATGGACAGAATCCACAACTATCATGTGCTTTCAATTTTCATCTTTATCACTCATTTAGCTCACTGGCCAACATCAAGAAGGAAATGGGTCATCTTCATTATCTCCCTTCATCTTTCCACTGAATGAGTCTGAAGAGTATCCTGTGAGATGACCCTACCATGAGCTAAGGCCAAAAATGCAGGATGGCAGCTGAGGCCATAGCAGACCTATCACAAAAAAACAGGAGAAGCAGCCTTCTTTGCTCAATTTGATTGTCTTCTCTCACCATTTATGCTGTGTGCAATAACTATGGATTGTCAGGGTGAGTCAGTGTTTATTTTTAACAGGAGATTTCATCTTCTCTAATAATCATGTTCATACCAGGTTACCAGGAGCTATGCCTTTGCCTTTACTCTCTATCTATCTTTACTTAAGAATCTATTTGATATTTTCTTCTGTGTTATTCATTCCACTTACTTGTTTGCATTTGTAGTTAGCACAGTTTTGGGCATGACAGTTGCATGAGTATGTCCTTGTGCATGTTGTTTGGGGATCACCGCTCATTCAGTAAGTTATAACACTGTTTACTATATGCACCTTTTTATCATCCTGCACTCCAATCAAAAAAAGGCTTTCCTGGAAGGAAGAGGAATACAATCCTTCTCATTGTCCAAGAACAAAGATAACAGGAAGTGCAGGAAATACATATGGGGGCAGATAGCTCACATTGTGGAGACATCCCAGAACCAACGCACAAATGCCATTTCTTCATTGTCATTTTATATCTTTGGCCCATGTAGGGATCAAAAATACTTAACTGTCCAAATACAGCAGAAACTAGAGATGTCTGAGAAAGACAGAGGTGGGAACCAAGAGGGTAACACTAATACCAAGGACACATAACCTGCTCATAGCTCATACAGTCACTCTACAATGAATGTAGTATTCATATTTTAGAGATGTTCTCAGCTTAAGTTTTCAAATACCAACTAACCAAATGTGTTGGTTACAGAGTCAATTCCATAATAACCCATGGTACTCAGATGCTCTGGCCTATTATAAGGAGTTGAAATCACAGAGTATGATCATCTCTAAACTGAACGTGTAAAGTGAAACAATCATGAAAGCCTAGAGGGGTATAATGTTACAAACCAAGGCTTAAAGAATGAATGCAGAATAACTTCTCTAGTAAACCAGTTGAGTCACAAACCAGGCAGAATGATAGATGGAGGCCAATGAGAGTACACACGTTAACGCATCCATTTCTCATATCTTTAACATTTTACAAATGAAACTAATCTAATGAGAGTGACAGAATTCTTTCAAAGAGTTTCTAAAATAGCACTCACTGTAGTAGTGATTTACCGAGGGTCTTGACCCTTGAAGTGACTATACCAATATGGATAGAGTTCACAAGCCAATATTATGTAAGCATGGCCACATCTCACTCGTCAGGCTTTCAAGATCTTTGTTTCATGAGTGCAACATTAATATCAACTTTTATATACATGTATGCAAACTTTTTCATTCTGTTATTTTGTGGGAGGGGGTCGTACCTGCCAGTATAAATGTGTGAAGGTCAGAGGACAATTTGACCTTCTGCCACCTGGGCCTTGAGGATTAAAATAAATTTGCAAGGCTTGGCAACAAGCACCTTTGGCTGCTGAATCAGTTCAACTGTCTGACACCAAATTCTCATTAACCGAATAATAAGCAGCATTGCTACTATGGGTGTGAATTAAATATATATAAGTCAACATATGAACATTTCCATGAAAAACACACAAAAGGTAGTTCGAATCTAGAAAGGAAAGCAAAATAGATATTTGAGATGAAAATCAAAGTAAATTAAAACTTATAATAAATTATAAAACCAGACACACTAACTCTGTTAGAAGAAAAAGTGGAAAAGAGCCTGGAGCTAATTGGCACAGGAGACAATTTCCTGAACAGAACACCAACAGCTTAGGCTCTAAGATCTACAATTAATAAATGGGACCTTGTAAAACTGAAAAGCTTCTGTAAAGCAAAGGAAACTGTCAATTGAACAAAACGACAGCCTACAGACTAGAAAAAGATCTTCACCAACCCTATATCCAATAAAGGGCTAATATCCAGAATATATAAAGAACTCAAGAAATTAGACACCAACAAACCAAATAATCCAATTAAAATGGGGTACAGAACTAAGCAAATAATCCTCAACAGAAGAATATAGAATGGCAGAGAAACACTTAAAGAAATACTCTTCATACTAGCCAGAATTTGAAAACAACATAGATGTCCCTCAATGGAGGAATGGATACAAAAATTGTGGTACATTTACAAAATGTAATATTACTCAGCTATTCAAAAGAAGGAAATCATGAAATTTGTAGGTAAATGGTAGGAACTAGAAAATATCATCTTGAGTAAGGTAACACAGAAGCAAAAGACACACATGGTATATACTCACTCATAAGTGGATATTAGCCATATAATATAGGATAAAAATAGTAAAATATATACTCCTGAAGAAGCTAAACAACAAGGAAGACCCTAAGAAGATGTTTAATCCTCATTCAGAAGGATAAACATGATAGACATCGGAAGCAGGAGAAGACAGGGAACATGACAGGAGCCGACCACAGACTCTGAAAGACTCTACTGATCAAGGTATCAAAGCAGATGCTGAGACTCATAGCCAAACTTTGGGCAGAGTGAAGGGAATCTTATAAAAAAGGGGGGAAGATAGAAATACCTGGAGAGAACCGAAGCTCCAAAAGGAGACCAACAGAGCCAAAAAATAAACAAACAAAAAAACAAAAACAAGAACAACAAAAAACTGAGCCCTGAGGGCCCTGAAGAAAATGATACCCCAAGCAAGGATAATGCATGGAGAGGACCTAAAATTCCTGCTAAGATGTAGCCCGTAGACTCAGTCTCCCGGTAGGGTCCCTAGTAAGGGGAGCAGGGGCTGTCTCTGGCATGAACTCAGTGACAGGCTCTCTGATCACCTTTCCCTCAGGGGTGCAGCCTTGCCATGCCACAGTGGAAGTCGTTGCAACCAGTCCTGATGAGACCTGATAGGCTAGGGTCAAATAGAAGGGGAGGAGGACCTTTCATATCAGTAGGTGGGGCATAGGGGGAGAAGAGGAAGGTAGGGTAGGATTAGGAGGAAACGAGGGAGGGGGGCCACAGCCAGGATACAAATTGAATAAATTATAATAAATGATAATAAAAAAGACATACTCAAATCTTTAGTCATTAGGAAATGCAAATCAAAACAACTCTGAGATTCCATTCTACACTTATCAGAATGGCTAAGATCAAAACCTCAAGTTTTAACAACACCTGTTAGAGAGGATGTGGAGAAAGGGGAACCCTCCTCCATTGCTGGTGGTAGTGCAAACTTGTACAACCACTTTGGAAATCAATTTGGCACCTTCTCAGAAAATTGGGAATAGTACTACCTCAATGTACACCTATACCACTCCTGGGCATATACCCAAAAGATGCCCCACCATTCATTAAGAGCCTTTGCTCAACTATGTTCATAGCAACTTTATTTGTAATAGCCAGAATCTGGAAACAACCTAAATATCCCTCGGTGGAGAAATGGTTACAAAAATTGTGGTACATCTACACAGTAGAATACTACTCAGCTATTAAAACAAGGATATCATGAAATTTTCAGGCAAAATGGATGGAACTAGAAAAAATGACCCTGAGTGAGAGAATCCAGAAACAGAAAGACGGGCATGGTATATACTCACTTATAAGTGGATAGTAGTTGTATAATATAGGATAGCCATCTACAGACCTAAAGAAGGTAAACACTAAGGAGGAGCGACCCTAGGGAGGATGCTTAAATCTCATTCAGAATGGCAAACAGGATAGACACCAGAAGTGGTGGAAGACAGGAAACTGGATGCGGGCCTACCATAGATGGTCCTCTGAAATGATTTGCCCAACAGGGGATCGAAGCAGATGCTGAGATTCATGACCAATCTTTGGGCAGAGAGCAGGGAATCTTATGGAGGAAGAAAGGGGTGGGAAAAGAGGCCTTTTGCTAAAATGATGCCCAGAGATTATCTTTCCACTTGAGCTTTCTTAGTCAAGGGAGAAAAAACAGATTCCAGGAGAAGAGCATTTCCAGAAAGAACCATTTAGAAGTCAGTGCTGTGCTGAGGAGCCAGGAGGTCTATTCTTGCCATTTTACTACACTGAAGAGCAGAAGGTGATGGAAGGGTAGAGCATCCCTGAACAACTCAGCTGTGTGCTCCCACTCTAGCCCATCAACTTCCTTTTACAGACAGCTCACCTTCTTGTCCGGGAAACCAAGAGTTAACTGTTAACCACACTGTTTTATTTATTGATAATGCTTCTTTAGATATTCCTTCAGATAACTGAGAAAACCACTGAAATGAGTTAATTCCCAGCTGAGGAAAAATGTCTGGGAATTTGTTTCAACAATTATTAAATTCCCAAGTCTTTGTTTCATATTAAAACAATATTTATGAAAACAATGTTATAAGTTACAAAACAGCTGCATAGATAGAATTGGACAGATTTATAACTTCTTTATTTCGTAATAAAGAGGACCGATAATTTTGTGTGTTTCTCAGTAATGCACGGCCTCACTTCTGAATGACCATGAACTTGGCTAAGTTTTCCAAACTTGATTCTGTTCATTCTTTCTTTGAATTCCAATAGAAAAGTAGAAGGAATATTACAGGCAATAAAGCTAAGGAGAAATGACATTGGATTTCTTTCACTTGCTTTGTAACTTTTACCTTGGAATCTCATTTCTTTCACAGAATCCAATCTTCTAAATTACAGGCTTCCCTTCTCAAATTTATGGTAAGATCAATCATGATCTTTCAAACAAATTTCAGAATACAGATTTTACAATGTAACTAAAATTTATTGGCATAATGTTCACTTACTTCTAAAGGAAACAATATATTGTTATGATAAAATGTTTTTGAGTTCAAACGCAAATACAGTTTTGTACTTTAAGGCCTGTGCCCTTACTCTCCATCTGTTACACAGCAACTTAACCACTAAGCTGTAAAACTGTAGCATTTTAAATATCAAAGGATTTTTGTTTGTTTAAACCAACAAGTATACCACTTTAAGGGTAGAGACAAGCAATTTGGATTCTGAATGACATGTACAACATCATATGGAGACATGCTCAATCACCGATACTCGTCCTGGGTTCTGTCCTGGCACCTGTTGAGACTCACAGTGGCCTCTTTTCACAGTGCTACTGTGATAAGTAAATAAGATAACACACATAGAAGAAATTCCCATGATGTAAAAGATGTAAGCCCCCTTTCTGGCTGTTGTCCCTCTATTTTTTTTCACTGACTTCATTTGTTGTACAGTGTAAGCTCTCCTAGGGTTAAGGACACCGTTTTCCCTCCACCAAAGGATTCCCAGCATCCAGTTATATGCTTTGAAGTGACTAGTTTTGCACCCAGCCAAGTACCATGCATGGAGATAACCTAGATCCCCTGAACAGATGTAGCCCATGGCAGTTCAGTGTCTAAGTGGGTTCCATAGTAATGGGAACAGGGACTGTCTCTGACATAAACTGATTGGCCTGATCTTTGATCACCTCCCCCTGAGGGGGGAGCAGCCTTACCAGACCACAGAGGAAGACAATACAGCCAGTCCTGATGAGACCTAATAGACTAGGATCAGAAGGAAGGAAATGAAGACCTCCCCTATCAGTGGACTTGGGGAGGGGCATGCGTGGAGAAAGTGGAGGAAGGGAAGGATTGGGAGGGGAGGAGGTAGGGAACTACAGGGGGGGATACAAAGTCAATAAAGTGTAATTAATAACAAATAAAATGAAATAGCCATTCCAAAGAAAAGAAAAGAAAAAACCAAATTCTCATTGAATCTAATTATGCTTAGTGTGTGACTTTAAGTGAAAATGGAGATACAGGCAAAGATTTTGAGCAGGAACAAGAGGTAAGGAATGGCTTAGGAGAGGAATGAGCTGTATCAGTGTGTGCGCTGACTGTGGCCCTGTGAACTACAGTAACATTGTAGCTAATCTTGCCATAACACATTAATAAGTGAGCTCTTTTTATACTAATCACCACAGAGATCATTCTAGTATTTTGCTTCTGCTCAGAGAAGTTTTTCAACGACTACTTTGTGAATTGTCTCATGAGTCAGAAAAGAAATCTGGTGTGATTATTTTATAGTATAATCCATTTTAACCTAAAAGTTAATATTTAATGACCACTCTCCAACTTACTGATCTACTGTGCTTAAAATGACTACCATCGATTTTTCCATAACCAAATAAAATAATAAAGTACAAAGAATTTCTACATCCCAGCTGGCTGCGCGAGCTAGACAGCACAAGCTCACTCTCTAGAGTCAAATGAAGGCAGAGGGTGAGAAGCGACCTCAGAGAGCTGACCTCTAATCTCCACCCATCGCCTATGGCATGTATGTCCTCCTTCACACTAATCATAACAAATTACAACATTTCTCCTGTGTTTGGTTTCCCCATTAGATGAAGAGACTGACACGAACAGAGATCTTTTCAGCTTTGTTTATTGCTACATTCCCCATACCACAACAATGTTGCTTGCAGTAGACACCCGTATTTTCTTGTACTTATAATCCATGGTCCATTATTTTTACCATTGTTTTGCAGCTGAGTTTTGTGTGATTCAACACATCTGCTTGATATTGCTGACTTCTTTATTGTTTGATGATAGCCATACACACAGAGGAATATTTGCTTTGCCTTTCTCTGATGATTCACTTTCTCTTGGAAATTATCATAACCAATTATCACCATCTATTCATTACCAGATAAAAATTTGTTCCCAAATCCCACTCCTCAGCTGATTTTACTCTCTCTGAACTTTGTAAGCTATAGTGCCTACCTGCCAGACAAGATGTGTCTGCTATCACAATAGTGGCATGAGTGTTATAAGAGTAAATAACTGCTTTTTAAATTTTTATTTGAGGCCTATTCCACAGGAGAGAACTCATGTGTGCTATTGTAGATCTGGATAATAGCTGACAGGAAACATTGGCCCGAGGGAGGCATCTACTACTGCATTGCTAAATTAATGTGAGTCAAATTGTTCTTGCTATTTATGATTGTACCAAAAAAATCAAGGCTGGTTTCAACCTTCATCAGAGATGCTTCTGTTTACAGTAACAAAGACTTGTAACTGGCCAAAGTATTGAGGACAAATGACTGTTGAGTGCTAATTCCTAATCAGGACATCTATATCACCTCTAGCAAAGCTTAGGGAACATCATTAAAAAGAAACAAGGGGGAGGAAGACAGGAGTGCTGCAAAACACTATCTTTTCAACATGACATGGCTGTGGTATTCATGAGCTCAAAGTAGCTGTTGTTACTAACACAAGATAGGAACAAGTCATATTCCAATATGGTTGAGGGAGAGGATCCTGGAGTACAAGCATCCTCTGAGGAACTACTAAAAGTTAATGGTTGCTAAAGGAGAGGGAGTAATTTTCTCCAGAGATGTAGGGACTAGTACATTGTCTACAATCCAATAAATAACCTCACACCCATAGTCATGAAAACAATCTTAATTAAACTTAATGGTTCACAAAACAAAAGGCATGAAACTAGGAGGGAAACTTTTGCAGAGGAAGAATGGGTTCAGCAAGAGTGGGAGGTTGAGGCAGATGAGAGGAAGTAGGTAATAAAATGACCAAATAGATCATATACACTTATGAAATTGTCAAAGAATAAAAAATTAGGAGTGGGGGAATGGCGCAGTTGGGTAAGAGAAGCTGCTGTGCAAACCTGAAGACCTGACTCTGTGTCCCTTAGAATTCACGTGAAAACGCAGCTGGGCCCGGCCACATGCACCTGCCATCTCAGCTGGGGCAGAAAGAGACAGGCAGATTCTGGGAGCTTGGCAGCAACCAGGAGAGCAAAACCGACAAGCTTCAGGTACAGTGAGAGATGACATTTCAGGGGAACAAGGCAGAGAAAGATAGAGATAGATACCCAACATCAACCTATGGCCTCTGAATGTGAGTGAACGGTTTATATGTACATTTATATGTACACACACACACAAAATACTTCTTTAAAATTACAATCATAGGAGAAGTATTACTTCTTGGAAAAATGCCAGTCATTATTGAAGTTGAACAATGGGAAATGGCAAGGTCTATTGTACTAGTCTCTCCCACTTTAATGCTTAAAATTTCCATGATAAAAATACACTTGAGAGCAAGTCTGAATTCAAAATACACATGAACAAAGTAAAATACAAGCTACAATCAGAAGATAAGTATCTTATTTTATAACGTGTATACTCGGCATAGGATTGGTATACTGTTATACTAGGTAAGAAGTACTTTCTAACTTAAGAAAGAGAATACATACAAAAGAAAAATACCAAGAGACACAAATTGGGAAACGCACAAGCAGAAGCATGAATAGCCAGCAACAGTATGAAAGCACTAAGCCTCACTGAGTAACTCTTAAATAAATTTAAAAAGTAACACTTAGGTATTATTTACAATACATTAAATATTGTTTTGCTTGTGGGCGCTTGCATGCATGTATGTTTTTGCACTGTGTATATGTCTGGAGCCTGTGATACCCAGAAGAGTGTCATGTACCCTGAAACTGGAGTTATAAATGGTTGTGAGCCACCATGTGAGTGCTGGGAATAGAACTGAATTCTCTGAAGAACATCCAGTTCTCTTGACTAGTGAGCCATTTGCTAACCCCTAGAGAATTTCCAAACACTGGGCGGCCTAAAACAATAGGAACTTATCACTGTTCAGCTTTAGAGGTCTGATGAACAAAACTAGTATTACTAGGGTCAAACAAAACAAAACAAAACCATAAGGTGTCAGGTGGAGCAGGCCTGTAAGGGGCTTCTGGAAGAACTGAGACCTAGGCTTTCTTCACTTAGGGTAGTAGCCAGCATCCCTCAACGTGCATTACAAGGATCTTCACTAAAGGCCAATACCTTTTCTCCATCCCGGTCTTTATGTGGCCTCCTTTGACCTATTCTCTGTGTCTTTTCTTAGTTAGCATCCTTTAAATAAGAATACATGTAATTGCCATTAGGGCCCATCCAGATAATCCAGGATAGCCCTTTCACCAAAAGATTCTAATTTTAATTGCTCCTGTACACAAGAGAGGTCTTTTTTTCATTATAGAAGCTAACATTTATATCTCTCATTGACTAACATTTAACTTCTTGGACAACAACTGGCTACCTGTAGTACACAAGCCCCTCTCTTAAGTTATTGAAAATTACAGAAAAAATGAGACTCTCTGCTTTGCCAAGCTGTCTGAGAGCCGTGCATGGTGCTTCTGCTCATACTGGGATGGGCTTCCCAGTGATGGAGCTGTGTTCCGTCCCTTCCCCTGCACTGCTGGAAGCAACTCAATGCCTCATTAAGCTGCACTAGGGTGGAACCATCTCTTTGGTATGTTGATGGTAAATTATCTAGAGTAAATAAATGTTTGTTTAGGTCTCCCTAGGAAAAGTCACAAAACAGGAGTCACTGTGTTTGTGGTAGTTTCCTTTTATTTTTATTTTTTGTTATCAATCACAGGTTAGGTACTTTGCATCCCATGCGCAGCCCCCCCACTCCCTCCCACCCTCCCCAACCCTCCCTCATCTCCTCCCCGCCCACTCCAAGTCCACCAATGGGGGAGGACCTCCTCCCCTTCCATCCAACCCCAGCTCATCCTGTTCCATACCCCATTTTTTAATTGGATTACTTGGTTTCTTGCTTTTTTACTTCTTGAGTTCTTTATATATACTGGATATTAGCCCTCGGTCAGAAGTAGGATTGGAAATGATCCTTTCCCAATCTGTAGGCTGTCGATTCGTTCGGATGACAGTGTCCTTTGCTTTACAGAAGCTTTTCAGCTTCATGAGGATACCTAAACATAGTAAAGGCAATATACAGCAAGCCTATAGCTAACATCAAACTCAATGGAGAGAAACTCAAATCAATCCCACTGAAATCAGGGACCAGGCAAGGTTGCCCATTGTCTCCATATCTCTTCAACATAGTACTTGAAGTTCTAGCTAGAGCAATAAGATAACTAAAGGAGATCAAGGGGATACAAATTGGAAAAGAAGAAGTCAAAGTATCACTATTTGCAGACGATATGATAATATACATGAGTGACCCCAAAAATTCAA
>CM053763.1:69368445-69410211 GCA_028658305.1 Pachyuromys duprasi | reverse complement strand
CAAGTGGATCAAAGACCTCAACATAAAACCAGACACACTAAACCGGTTAGAAGAAAAAGTGGGGAAGACCCTGGAACTCATTGGCACAGGAGACTACTTCATGAATAGAACACCAACAGCACAGGCTCTAAGATCAACAATCAATAATTGTGGTAGTTTCTTACAAAACAATAGAAAATCAATAGAACTTGTTATGTCAAAGTGGGGGTGGTTCTTTAACAAGTATTTCAAACACTGGGAACAGCTTTGGAGCTGGCATGAAGAGGAGGTGCCATAGAGGAAGCTGTGAGTGGAAACCTAAATTTTATGGATTCCTGGCCTGGGTGGAAATGAGGAGAGTGTTGTCAGAGGTGAGGGAAGGTAGTTTCACTCTCTGGTAGCAGCAAGCTCTGTGAAATTTTAATTTGCAGGCATGTGGGAATCATAACTCATAAGAAATGAGCTTAGACATTTAGCGTAACATTTCCAAATAATGTTTTAAAAGTGCCACCTGATTTCTTCTTGCCACTGTAGTCAAGTGCAAACAGAAATAAATTAAGAGAATTATTACAGAAGAAAAGACCTGATTCTAAAGTCTCAGACAATTCATATGACAACAGTGAGTCACTGAGAGCAAAGCTAGCTCTAAATAAGCTAAGTGTGACTATGTAGCCATTTGTTACAGTCTGTAGAGCTGTTATTACTGGCACACATAAGATTCTCATCAGGTGACTAAATGCAGGGCTCACACAATGCCTCTCCACCATCTTAGCATGAGCCAAAGACAGAAATTGGTTTGTTTTAAAAGATATGTGGATATATCTGTTTTATATTGGGAGTGTGGGAGAAAAATCTCTGTGAAACTGACTGATGAATGATAACATTGTTGAGAAAGATATTGTGGAAGACAAACTGACTTTATCATATTGTGAAGGATGCCTCAAATGGCAAAACCAAGAATCAAGAATATAACTTGTACTAGAAAGAATCATAATATACTAAGGACATATTGTGTTCCTTTTAGGCTACCAGACTACTGAAATAGTGGATCCCAAGAAAAATGGACCAGTAGGTAAATTTGCTTCCCAGACAGACCATGGCAGTCTAATAGAAGAGAACTATCTCCTGTAAGCTGTCCTTTTTACCTGCAAACATGCACTGTGTCACATGTGTGCTCACCCTCACAAATTAATAAATGTAATACATTTTTTTTAAAAAAGAAAGAAATACAAATTTCCCTAGGAAACTCTAGCCAAAAGGGAAAAATAGTAAAATCTGGTGGTATCCAAAGAGAGAGAACTTGACTCCCAGGAAGATATTTCACAGTGCCAATCACTTGTCAGATCACTTCGCTGAAGAAACTAGAACTGAATGATGGTCAGTGATGTGGGGGCCACAGCTTGACCGGGATTGTTTGGTTATGCATACCTCCTCTCTCTAAACCTAAATTTCAAGAATACTTGTTGCTTTTCCAGAAGATCCAGGTTTTGTTCCCAATAGCCACATTTGGTAGCTTATACTGCCCTAAAACTTCAACTCCAGGAGATCTTATACTCTCTTTAAGCCTATGTAGGCACCCACACACACATTGTATAACTCACATAGACACAAACCATATGTATAAATAAAACTTGAAAATAAATTTTTAGAAAAGAAAACCACAAAACAGAAAATAATGAACCAACATCTCCAACAAGGATCCAAAATATATATGTGAGGAAGTCAGTGGACCATTTTATTCTCTTCAATGTGGCCAAATTGAATATTGCCTCTAACTCTTTTTCTTTAATTGGCTTGTTAAGAGTGTATGGCCAAGTGCTGTGTAGCAACTTTCTCTGAGAGAAAACATTCCACTTTGGAGGAAAGTTCATTAAGATATGGGATGTTCTAAAGCAGGTTCTCAACCTTCCTAATGCTATGATCCTTTAATACAGTTCCCCATGTATTCCATTACAAATAAACCTTTCAGTGCCAACTCTTTCTCTTCCAACTTGGTTTTTCTTCAAGGATAAAGCAGTGGCAAATCACTTGGTAAGCAACACAGTTGTCATCCATATTGTTAGATCGTGTTGCCAAGAACTGGAGAGATACTTTTTGGTCTTGTTTTTGAGAGAGTATAGGTTATTCAGTCTGCATTAAACACCTGGCTTTACCATATGCTTTGCAGCTCTGCCACACAGTGCCAGAGTTATTCCACCCTTTCATAGCTGTGGCCAGGTACCTCCTTTGCCCTTTCAGAACATGTTCTATTGGGCATCCGATTCCAGAAGAGCACAACTTCATCACAACTGCACATGTACTTTGGATGGTATCCTTTCTCCTGACCAGCTTTCACAACTCTACCGGAAATGGCACAGAAGTTTATTCATTGGCAGGCACAGTCTTTAGAGTATATTTTAAAATTCACATCCAAAGTTGTTCTTGAATTTATATAACTATCCCTCACTTGTAAATAAATGACTTTATGATTTCTCAGGGCCACATTTAGACTGTTGCTTTAAGGGAACCCATTGCTCATGTATTCATAAAGGATAACAGTTTGTTATCAATTGGAACATTATCGTATCGTTCATGTTCTCCAACAAATTTAGTATGTCTTTCATGTTAACAAAGTTTTTACCATATGTGATTTTAATAAAACATTTGTAACAATATGTAAAAGTTGTTAGAGTATAGTAAATCCATATTTACATATAAATAAATATAGAGGTGGGTATTGAAACAATGCCATCACAGCTTTCTTTTTCTTTCTTCGTGATGTTATAGATAGGAGACTCATTCTTACGAAACATCTTAGCAACCTTAACCTATAATTTTCTCTTTTCTAATAGAGAAGTTCTTAAAGGAAACACATCACAACTTTTCTTCTTTGTCATTTTTGTTTTTTCCTGTGGTGCTGGTGATGAAATCCGGGGTCCTATTCTGTGTGTACAAGTTTGTGTATGTAGTGTAGAGGCCAGAGGTTGACATTAGGTATATTCCTCAGTTGTTCACCACCACAGGTTTTGAGACAGAAGTTCTCACTGAACCAGGAGCTAAGGGATTTGGCTCACTACTGTCTTTGCTTGCACCTCACTCCAATGCTGGAGTTACAGGCATATACCATCATGCCTGGCGCTCACATGGACATGGACACTGGGTACGTAGTGCTGATCCTCATGCTTGCACAGCAAGTACATAGCTTGGGACTGAGTTATGTTCTCAGCCCCCAACTTTTTCTTCACATACTTAGAATGCCAGCATCTCATTATTGAACTATGGGAACATTATTAAGCAAAACATAGACTGCCATCACATCAGTTACGTTAGCTTGATGCTGACCTAATTACTGAAATAACTACTAAGTGATTAACAAGCTGGTATTTTACATACTGTTAAAACACTAAATAAAGGAATGATTCACATTTTGAGTAGGGTACAGTAGGCTCATACAGAACAGCATGAAAATTCATGCTGTGTGGAATAGTATGCAGTTATAAACTTTAAAAAGTATTTATTTGGGGGAATTTTCTGCTTGATATTTTCAGGCTATGGTTGATCATGGGAAACTGAAACTATGGACCCCTTTTTATTAATGGCTTAAAGCAGAGAACACTTTAGATAGTTTCTCTTTAATCCAAATGTTCTCTGTTTTAAGGCATTAATAATAAGGGGTCCACAGTTAAAAGCAATGGGATATTTCAATAGTGCCTTCTCTAGAATGTCATCATTTGCTTCACCAATAGCTTTAGAATAAGGATGGTGACATGCCTGAATCTGCCTGATGACCTGCATGATCATCTGAAGAGCCCAGCCTTGTCCATATAAATTCCATGCAAATATTGTCTGAAATTTAATGTTTGAAATTAATAAAAGCTGATGTACAAGGACATCCTCACCCTCGAGGATGCCACTTATGAATTCTTAGTTATCTTGCAAGGCGCATCTATGTCATGTTTCTCTACTACATTAGAATAAATTGTGACACTGTTATTCTGAGAGAATTAGATTAATTTTCAATCATAGCACTTACTTCAGAGTCTGTGGCATTGGAATTTGTGGTGAAAGTGTTTTTTTTTATAAATTTATTTATTTTTATATCAATCACAGGTTAGGTATTTTGCATCCCATGCATAGCCCCCTCCCTAGAAAGTGTTTTCATTAGGGAATATTTTAAGGACAGGGTATCGAGTTCACTAGATGTTATCAAACAGCTTAGTATCATACATGACGTAAAGGGTACTGAAAAAACTTTAATCTCTGCAGTTCTTTTGCAAATTAGTTAAAAATTAGTTTTAAAATTAATTTCTCTTTCTGTAAATACGTGAGCTATATTCTTGTAAAATATAACATTAAAGTGTATATTTGGCCTCAATTGCAAATAGTTTCTTGGTTTCAGGTAGTAATTTGTGCCAATTTCCATTTCTTAGTGCTGGGCTTTTGTCTGTTGGAACTTGTGCATGTCTTGTGCATTCTGCCATAGTCTCTGTGAGCTCATATGTGCCTTTGTCCTACTGTAATTGGAAGACGTTTTATTGGAATCATCCATCTTCTTATATTCTTTTTGTTTCTCTTCTGCATAGCTCGCTGAGCCATGAAGATAAAAGGGTTTGGTAAAAAGGGTTTGATTCCATTCAGTTCCTGGTGCTTCTTGCTAGAAGGAAAACTCAGCTCTCTCTCGGTGAAGTGACACTGGCTGTTAAAAACTGGGTGTGTCTTGTTTATTTGCTTTGACTTTCATGTTCTTGTTGTTTTTGTTTTGAGAAAGAGAGAGAACGTGAAGCTGTATGGGTAAAATAAAATAATAAGGGTATAGATGGAGACTTTCTGAACAAGACACTAGTTGCTTGGAATAAGGCCAATGATCACTGAGTAGAGTCTTATAAAATTAATAACCCTCTATGCTGTAAAAAAAGATCATAATTTTGTGAAGAAAAAGCCAATATAATGGAGAAAATTGCAATATCAACTAGATATCTAGTAGATGATTTGTGTCTAGAAAATATAAAAAGCTTGAAAAACTAAGTAAAAAAATAAACAAATAGTTGAAAACGTCTTTGGAACTGAATGCAGTTCTCAAAAGATGAAACACAACTGTTTACTAAATGCTTTAAAAGCATACAATGCCTTAGTGATTCAGGTTATGTAAATCAAAACTATTTTAAGACTTAATCTTACTCAAGTCAAGAAAAAATGACTACAAATGATAGTACAGTTGTGGAAAAGGGAAAACTTATTCACTGCTGTTGTGAATGTATGTTAATGTAGAGACTTTGCAAATCAGTGTAGAGTTTGCTTAAAAAGTTAAAACTATTTCCATGTTCATTGTGGCTCTAGTAACAATACAAAGGAAATGTAATCAGCTTAGATTTCCATCAGTGAATAATAAAATGAGACACATATATACAGTAAGTTTTATTCAGCAGTAAAGATGAATGTAATTTGCTGGAAGATGGATAGGTCAGGAAATACGCTGAGAGAAGCTCCCCAGATATAGAAAGGTAAATGCCACATATTTTCCCATATATGCAGTTCTTAGGAATTTTTTTTAGTATAGCAAGTTTGCCTTTGAGCACTAGTAGAGCCAGAGAGAGAGAAAGAAAAAGGAGCATTTGAGAAAGGGAGGGGCTACAGTAGAACACATTGCACATGAAAGTAGGAGGAGAATACTGGGAATGTGTAGGTATAATAAGGGAGTAGGAGTGTGTAGGAGTGTGAGGGGAAGAGAAACTAAAAATAAAGATATATGAAAACTCATATGGAAACCTACTATTCCTTAGGCCTATTGAAAAATATAATCTAAAAAACGAAAGCCTTTGGACAGAGGGACCCTTCTTGGATGGGTAATTCTGCTCGCAGAAGCCATGCGTATTCAATGAAAAGTCCAGTGCAGGCTGTGGAACACCTCCCTGCACGCTGTTTTGCGGGGATACCCTAGAGGTCCTGAAGACAAAACAAGTTATTGCCATTGCTCTTGGTTGCAATATGATATGACTTTACTGTTGAAGACACCACACACTTAGTCCCAGAACATGATTCTTCAGGCTAGAAATGAGTTGGGAGCTTTCTTCCATTTGCTAGCCTTCATAATGCCAGCAGGTATGCTGGCTATGAAGGTGCTATGAAGGTTGCTGGGGAAGAAAGTTCATCCACAGTCTTACTCCGATGCAAATTCTGCCAGCTAAAATAATGACTTGCCAGGCAAGGTAAGAGTGGCACAACATTTGTGGGGTTAACCATTTATTTTCTGATTTGCTTTGAGCCCCACTCTACACAGAGAAATCAGGTTTCATTCTTTAAAGTTAGTTATGAACTGACAAAGATGTCATATTCTTTTCAGTCAAAGTGGGGTAGAGGTAGAGGGCTGTTACTCTTTTGTTAAGTGCTTATATTGTCAAAGTCCCTTCTTTATACTCATGTTTACAGCATTGATTAATATGTAACCAGCCTCCCTTGGAGACATTTCTTATTGCTGTGTGTGCCAGCTAAAGCAGAATCTCACAGCTGGTCCCGGTGACAAGAATAAATAATGGTAGAATGAATACTCAGTCATAAGTGGAATAACCATGGCACTTCCTCCAGGGATCAAGGAAGAGGGAGTCAAAAAAATGCACAAGCCAGAGGATGGGGAGTTGAGCAACAAAAAGATGACTTCTTGACAATATATAGCCATGGCACTAAAGAAATGACTGCAGCTGTGCTTATCTGCCCAAGACCTGCATGTGACTGGGCCCATCAGCATTTAATTATGGATGAAGGGGGTAAGATGAGGATCCACCCATCCTTGGAAGACTATTGGCAGTTAAAGTTTGTTGAGACAGGCAATGTTATTTTTCTTAGTTGATCAACAGTGATAAGTTGTCCTTGCTCAAGTAAATAACTCCCCACTCACATCTGAGCAAGAAAGGCTAATTAAACTCAGTGTGTCACAGAGAGAAAGATAACATAAAAGTATGAGGATATGTTGAGAGGAAGGCTTCCAGTAGTAGAGAGGGGCATGTAAGAAAGGGGGATGTGGAGTGGGAAACAATTAAAAAATCATTATATAAATATATGAAAGTGCCAAACAATCAAAATTAAAAAACAAGCAAATGATCTTAATAGAGACTTTTAAGTGTTTAAATACAGATATATTAAATGCACATATATTAAAAATATCACTAGAGATATATAAACCAAAGTAACAATGAAATAATAGCTTATTTTAATTAGAAAGGTTATTATAAAAATACTTCAAGTGATGGCAAGGATGTGAAGAAGAGAGAATTCCTTTTGTTTATTATTTTGTTCAGTGCTGGGAGTTGAATCTGTAACCTTGTGCATAGTAAACAGTCAACCAGTGCTCTACCACTAAAATACAACACCAGTCCCTAAAACTCTTATATGCTGAGGATGAGCATACAGATTATGGAGAAAACTATTGGAGTTTCTTAAATAAATATAAAGAGCCCCTCTGTATGCACTTCTAAGTATGATTATGAATAAAGGAGACACATGTTCACAGGCTGTATGGCACTGTGCTCACAGTAGCTAATCTGTTGTTTCCAAGGTGTGTCTTATCGTTCACATATATCTCAGGATAACTCTGTATGTGTTCCTAAACATTTGTAGATGACAATGCGTGTTACACTATCAAAAGGTTGAATATTCCTGAAAGCTACAGCCCCACTTTATGTTCTCACCAACTAATAGGATAAAGTGTGATCTATGAGCTGAGGAGATAGTTCATTTGGTAAAGTGCTTGCTTCTGAAGTACAAGGTCCTGAGTTCAGTTCTCAGAATTTCCATTAGAAGATTTGGAGTTCCTTCTCACATGTAGAACCTCAAAATGAATGTCATTTTGAAGGAAGAATAGTGATTACTTAAGGATTCCAGGGATGGAAGGGTGGGGAAGAGGTGGATAGATTTGGTCAGTGTATGGTACATACCTGTATAGAAATATACTAGATTTCCTTAACATACACAACTAATACATGTGAACTGAGAAATTCAGCTCATATTTCACAATTTTTATCCATGTGCTTAACAGAAGTATCCCTCACTTGAAGTTAAAACATGAACAGTAGTACAGCAGGCTATCTGTCTGACATGGAACCACACTGAAAGCATTTCAAGCTTGCACACCTCAGCTAATTATCTGAATGACAAATGGGTCAGCTGATAGGTGTGTCACAGACTAACTGGATGCCTAAGGTAAACTGTGTGGTGTTCAGTACACTCCCCAGGTAGGCCCCTTTCCACAATAGTAGCAATGAGAAAGAGAAACTGCAAACAAGTTCCTGTGTGCCAGAAATCTCATCAGATTTGGCTTCAACTCAACACAAACGAAAACTTCCTGAACACTGAACAAGAAATTAAAGAACTGGCTAAGTAAGTTAGGTAATAGAATATAGTAAGAATGTAGAGTTGTGTATCTTTCAAATGACTGGGACTACTCATAAGAGTTAATTTAACATATATGCAAAAGTGGGTGCAACTCAGTCCAAGACATTTGCCAGACAGCTATTATTATATTTGCTGGTGGGAAATGCTTCAGGGAATAATGAGCATAAAAGCAAGTGAGTACACCTCCTAAAAATTACTTTATGGGGTAAGGAGTGAGAATGTTATATAAGTATCATACTTAATAAGCTATTTCTATAAGAAAGACAAAAGCTAATGCACAATAGGTCTATGAGAAGGATAAAGAATTCTGTATTTGGTGAGGATGAAGCTAAAGAGGAATCCTAGAAGAGATGGTACCTGATTCAGCACTAATGGCAGAGTTGCATAGTTACTACCAGCTACATTCCACAGTCAATACTGAGCTTTTGTGGGCCACACCCTCTCTCCTTTCCTAACAATATGATAAAAATATAAGTCTTCATGCTCACTGGTCAGTTTATACACCTTACATGTGTTGAAGTCCAACTATATAGTGGACACTGTTCGTAAACACCACCAAGCCCAAGCGTTTAACCTGTCCTCACTTGCCTATGGCCTTTTTCCTATAATAGTTAAGGGTTCTAGTTGTAGAAGAACTATGATTATTCTTTTACCTAAGGTTGGGCTACGTTAAATATACATAACAGAAATTCCCAATCTATCTGTCTGTCTGTATACCTACCTACCTACATACCTTTATACTTACCTACATATATATATTTATATATATATAAATACCTAAATATATATACCTATATATATATAAATATATATATATTTTTTTCAAGACAGGATTTTTTGTGTAGTCTTAGTTGTCTTGCAACTAGCTCTGTAGACAAGGCTGGCCTCGGAATCACAGAGATCTGCTTACCTCTGCATCGTAACTGCTGGGATCAAAGGCATGTGTCATCACCACCTAGCCCTTATCTTTTTATTAATTAACACTAGGATGTAAAATCCCTAAGAGTCAGTCACAGTGTTTACCGAATTTAGTGTGTCTTGATTTCTATTTACATCAGTGCTTCTTCCAGGGACCGCAGAAAAAACTGTTTAGATGGTAAGAAATGTCCTGTTAAGCATCCCTGGCTTAGCTCATACACAAAATAAACTGTTATAATAACTACACAGAATCAAAATATTGAGCACGCTAGAAAATTGCCACTGTTTCTCTTCTATATCCCCTAACTCAGCAACACTCCCTCTATTTTTAACTTTATAGTGTTTTGTAATTATAGTACAGACCCAAATAGCTACCAACCCTTCTACCCTTGGTCAGATCTTAATTTGCATTACTAATCCAATATTACATACTACTTAATATACATATGCATATTTATTAGTAAGTTTGAATAATAAATGCATATAATTTGTTGTTAATAGTATCAGGAAGCCAATAACCACCAATACCTGTTCTTATTGCCATGACCATTATTTATGTATTTGGTGTTTTTGTCTATTTTCCTCTACAAGGCATAAGCCCCCTGAGAGCAGAGACATGCTTTTTATCATCCATCAGATGTGTACTGGTCCATAATCTGGTTCCCCTTGACAGCATGTGCCCCTCAGGGCTTCCCTGACAATGCTCAGCAGTTCTGGCTACTGTAATACAGCAAAGCTACCAGAACAACAGTGGGAAGAAGTCAGGGGGACAAGAATTATATCACTGTAACTCAGAACAAAAACATTTGTCTCAGGATTATCATTGCTGTGACGAAACATCAAAATCAAGTTGGGGAGGAAGAATTTATGTGGCTTAAGATTCTACATCTCTACTCACTATTGAAAAAAAAAATCAGAATAGGCTGCCTTCCACCAAGCAGAGTGGGCAGGTGACCCAGAGGTATCTGGGCTGCCACCTGGGAACATGTTGATGTCCAAGTTCTGTGCAGAGCTGCCTTCCCCTTACCCCATTGGCTGCAGCACTCAGGGAAGCAGGCCCTGCACCTCACCTGCGCAGCACAGTAGAACTGGCACTGCTGACAGGGGAGCAAGGGAGCTGGCTCTGAGGGTACAAGCATGGAAGAGCTGGCCCTGCCATTTGTCTGCTATATGGGTGAGGGAGAGACGCCCCTGTGCCTCAATCTTTGCCATCTGTGGCAGGTGGAAGAGCTGGCTCTAAGGTCATGAGACCTAGAGAGCAGACCCCATCTCTTGCCAGCTGCAGCACTCTGGAGAGTGGACCCTCTACCTTGCCTGGGGAGCAGAGTAGAGCTGGCCCTGGTGGTGAAGGTGGGGGCTGGTGAGATGGCCCTAAAAGCAGGAGGGCTAGCCCTGTTCCTTGGCAGCTGTGGCACTGGGGGAGCTAGCTGGGGCAGTGCTGAAGAGCTGGCCCTGGTGGTGTAGGTGCAGGAGAGCTGGCAGGGTGACTAACTCAGTTCCCACCCAGGTCCAGATCCAGGAGTCTGGGTTGCCTCACTCCAATATCTACTCCATCTACGAACTCCTGGAGTGCAGATCCAAAGCTGCATCCATGGCACAGGGCAACCACAGGATATCCAAGGGGAGTCCTGGAGAGGAGCCAATATTGACACTGGAGTAGAAGCCAGAGGCCTCAAAACAGACCAATGACTCATTGCAATTAACATTTATTTACAACTAAAGATGTGTGGATAAACAGGTATACTGTGTGACACGTTGTGACACATTATAGCTTCTATGATGAAATGGATATATGTATATCCATTTAGCCCAATCTTATGGAAGAATTTTCTCATTGTCATTCTTTCCTATCAGATGATTACAGATTTTTTCAAGTTGACATAAAAACCAACACCACACTAATCAAACCCAGGTGAACAGTGAATTATTTCCACTGTAGTACAGAGGTGTGTCTCAAGGAAGGAAGAGAAAGGAAGTTCTTTCGGAGACTGTTAACCAGTTGGCTCTGGATAACATTAAGTTTTATGTCTTTTCTTCTCAGCATTGTTCAATGTTGCCACAGAGCACATGGGTTGAGTGATAGGAACTGTGAAAGTGTCTGCTTTCCACACTGTAGTCCACTCTTAGGGTCACATCATCATCTGTGGCTTTTCCAGGGACCAGGATCTAGAAAGTGCTTATCAGCTTAAGGTCTGTTGACTAAACATGGGAGCATGGTAAAGCTTCTGTGTTCAATGGTCAATACAGAAGGATAATAATAGAAACTGACTCTGCTCATTTCTTTGACATAGAGTACCAGCATCAGGGCCTCAAATACCATAGGTGTTAAAATTGTACTCAAGCCTGGCCACATCACCCACCTGCAAACAAAGGTCATCATCTGAAAAAAAATTCTCCCTCCTTTTTGCTCATAAGAAATCCAACTTTCTTAAGTGTCACTATTTTTAACCCCAACATGACCATGTTGGGGCACAGCACCACAAACACTGATTTCCAATATAGCAAGCATAGAAACATTTGATTGGCAGCAGAGTAAAACTGACTTTATTGAAAACAGCTTTTTATATTTTTCTTTGTTCTGACTGAAATGGAAGAGATTATTATAATCACCTCTTCCACGATAAGAACAGTTTATTTACCATTTGAACACTTGGCAGTTGTATTCAATCTTTTTTCCTCTGTATATGTCGGAGGAACATGCATTTTTCTCTCTTCGTAGTGAGTGAGTCCCTGACTTAATAATTTCTAATGTTTTTGAAAGTTTCTCTTCTCTTCCCCCACTACTCAAAGCTGTTCCTTTCCCGACTTGTATTCCTATCCTTTTCTCCCAAACCAACAAATTTAGTATTTTAAATCTAGGATAAACTTAAGTAACTGCTTTTAAAAAATAGGATAAATGGCATAATCATTAGTGAATCATCAAACTCTTATGTGTTTTTCTCAACAGAAATGCCTATAATCGTGTTACATGCAGGAGCATGTAAAAAATTATTAACAGTACCCCAACTTGCTTTAGTTCATGTATCCCTTGCTTTCCTTTTTGTTCCCTTTTAGCACTTTTTGTCATCTAGAAAATCAGACTACTGCCAATAACCCATCCATGCTGAGTCCCCTAACCTGCTTATTTCTAGGCAGGGAGACTAGACTTCTGCCATCAACTCCACCCACCATGGCTAACTCCACCCACCCCTAACAAACACACTTCTCCCATTATCTAGGCAGAAGCACTAGACTCTACTCACCAGTTCTGCTTATCCCCCACCACCTAACTCGGAATTCTCCTTTCTGAGGCAGAACACTAGATCCATACCAACAACTCCTCTCACTTCTTCCATCTGCCTGAGAAACATATGGACAATACCTGCCTTGCAGTATCCCTTCTAGTCTTCCTTTTCAGACAAAAACTCTAAACTCACCTTGAAAACTCCACCAGCACCCATTGTTTAAAGGAAAGTCCTGATCACCTTCCCCAAATTCCTGACAATTAGCCTGTGAGAATCTTCAAATTCCACATAAGGTCTGCTACTGGGCTTAGAAATTATTTAGTCCAATATGAACTGGGACTACTTCAGTGTTGAATATCAACACTGAATTACTGAAAGACTGAACCTTAAGCAACCTATAGTCAGTTTACTATCTAGCAAGTGGATAAGAGAAACAGAGCTTCTAGAACACACACACCTACCAAATATTACCAACAACCTAAGTCTAGGTCCCATTGTAAATACATAAACATTAGCAAACAAAACAGTAAATCTCTTCCCCAAATTAATATTCCCATAACAATGCCCTACGGAAAATAACTTAGATGGTATGCAAGATAATTACTTCAAAAAAGCAGTGATAAACATGATCAATAAATTGAAAGAAGGCATGAATATACCACACAAGAGAGTCTGCTGAGAACCCTGAATGGAATGAAATAATGGAAGCAAATCAAGATATGAAAATAGAATTAACATACTGACATAAGTTTTGTGGAAAAAAACAAAATGAAATAAAGTTACAAATGGAAAGTTTAGGAATTCAAACAAAAAATTCAAAGAAAATACCAATAGTGGATGAAGTGAAAGACAAAATATCAAATCATGAAGACAGATTGAATGACATGGTCAAAAAAAAAAAAATCCAAATCCAAAAAAATTTCAACAGAATGTGTAGGAACTCTACAGCACCATAAAAGACCAAATTTATGAATAATAATAAGAGACATTGTAAACAAAATCATAGGAAAAAAACTAAAAAGAGGTGCTTATCAAAGTCCAAAAGCATAAAAACCACCAAGTAGACAGCATCATAAAAGAAGCTTTCCACTTCATCTTATACTTAAAACACTAAATGTATAGAACAGAAAAAGCATATTTAAATCTGCAAGAGAGAATGTCAACTCAAATATGAAGGTGACCCATCAAATTAACAGCTGTTTTTTTCAGTGGAGACTTTCATTGAAAGCTGCAGTGGATTGGACCAGTGTTCTATAAATTGTGAAAGACCACAGATATCAGCCCAGACTACTATCCTAAATAAAATTATCCATGATACTTAAATATGAAAGAAACTGTTCATCCATGATAAAAACAGATATAAGGAATATATGACCACTAAACTAGCTCTACAAAAGATACTGGAAGGAATACTTGGGTCTTAGGAGACTATTAAACACGATCAAGATGGTACAAGGAACAAATAATTCCAGAATATTGAATCCAAAAAGTTTAATAAAACACAAAAAGCAACAAAATGACAGCAATTAACAAATGTTATTTAATAATAATTTTTAATATTAATGGTCTCATTGTAACAGATTGAATAAGAAAATATGATCTCCCTCTTTTGGCTGCCTCCTAGAAATATATCTCATGACCAACAACAGATACCACTTGAATTAGAAGGATAAAAAAGCTAGTCTAATCAAATGAAACTAAGAAAAAAGTTAAATGGAACTAAGAAAAAAATCAGATATAGCTATTCTAATATCTGATAAAATAGACTTTAAACCAAAACTAATCAAATGCAATGAGAGGGCACTTCCTATTTATTAAAGGAAAAATCCAGGAGAAGTGTATTACCCTCCCAAACATATGCAAACAGAAAACTAAAACATTCATTTACAAAAACAAAAATTCCATATTCCCCCAAAAAAACCAATTAAATTGAAAAACACAGATTGATACCAACACAATGACAATGGATGATTTAAATACCCCACTCTCACCAATAAAGAGAAAATATAGACAGAGAAACTCTGGAGTTTAATGACATCATAAATGTCACTAAATGGACCTAAAGATGTCTAAAGAACATTCCACAAAACACTCAGTAATATTTGTTTTTCTCAGCAGCTCCAGAGACTATCTCCAAAACAGAATACATATTATGGCACAAAGAAAGTCTCAGCACACACAGAGATACTAAATGATATCCTGCATTCTTTTTTTTTAATTATTGGAAAAAGATTTATTTTTCTAGAAGTGAATGCTAAGAGACAATCTAAATGAACATCAAGGACAGAACAACTCACTCAATAAATGGGAGTGAGTAAATCTCATAGGCTTAATTCAGGGGAAACTAATTAAGTTCTTTATGTATATTGTGTACAACAATAAATCAAGAAAGCATTACATTGAAAATTCAGAAACATGACTCATTAAAGTAACAACGATGTTTGTTGTTATTACTTATTTTATTTTTTAAAAGAAACATGCATTCTGTCTCACCACCATAGAATAAAGTTGGATTTCAACAACAAAATGACAAAAGGATCATAATTTCATTGACACTAATCACCACACTACAGAATCAAAAGGAGTTAAAGGAAGAAATTCATAGAAATAAAATATTACTAGAAACGGAATGAAAATAATAACATAATGCATCAAAATCTACAGCATACACTAAACACAGATGTAAGAAAATTTACATCATTAATGCCTACATCAAAATATTTGAGAGATCTCAAATTAATAACTAAATGATGTATGTGAAGGCCTTATAAATACTAGAACAATCAGTATTCCAAAGAAGTAGACAGGAAGCAATAATGAAAATCTATGTTGAAATTCATGTGGAACAAAAAAGCAAAAAGAATGAGCAAAACAGAGGTGAACAAGATTAACAAGGTTGAAAAATTTAGCTACAATAACTACTAGAAAAAGAAAATCCAAATTAATAAAATTAGAAACAAAAATGGAGAAATTACCACACTGAAGAATATTCACAGAATCATAAGAATATACTTTAAAAATTATATTTCACCAAACTAGAAAGACATTTTAAAATGTATAAATTTCTAGATATAGCTAGGAACTACCAAAGTTAAATCTACATGAAGCAAATAATTGAATAGACTCAACAACACCTAGTGAGATAAAAGTAGTAATTAAAATCTCTACAATGCAACATAAAAGCCCAGGGCTAGAGCAAAATTCTACTAAACTTTCAATGGAGTTCAGGCAAATAACTCCTGGAGCTCAGTCAGAGCCGAATACCAGTAGCCTGTAGGTGACTGAAGTATTCAGGGAATTTGCACTAGCAAACTGTGCCTGTGATCATCACCAGCATCTGCAACACCTTCAGAGCCTGCAACCACTTCGTTGCCTGCAAGGGGCCCTTCTCGCACACTCAAGGCTTCTACATTATCTAGGACCTTGTCCCTCAAGACACGCTTCCACTCATATGCACACACTTGCCCACATTTGTCCTTCTGCTCCCATGGACTTTCCTCCCACAGGTATAGCTGAAACACCAACACATACGCTAAAACCACTGGACCTCTCTCATTTTCCTGAAGAATTCCCCAGACACCAGAGAAAGACGGTACCAGTCCAAACTACAGAATCCAGGAACAAACAGTGAAGGTTACAGAGAAGCAAATGGCCAGAGGTTGGCGAAAGAACACCAAGTCAATGGATACTTCAATTCATTGAAAATGAAAATGACTTTAAAGCTATGCTTATCCAGTTATTAGAGGCACATAAAGAGGAAACAGAAATCTCTTAGAGAAATAGCCACAAAAATAGAGGATGATAAAGAGGAAACAAACAAATTTCTCAAAGAATTAGCCACACAAGTGGAGGCAAACAAAGGGGAAATGAACAAAGCTCTCAAAAAAACACAGGCAAATATAGCCAAACAAATAGAGGCACAATTAGTGGTATATGAGAGAAAACGAATAAAAAAAAATAGAGGCCATCATAGACAGGAATCCACATTCAAACAGATGAAGGAAATGGTGCAAGGCATGAAAACAGAATTAGAATCAATAAAGAAAACACAAACAGAGAAAACCCTGGAGCTGGAGAACTTAGGGAAAAGATCAGGAACCACAAAGGTAAGCATCACCAATATAATACAAGAGATAGAAGAGAGAATCTCGAGAGCTGAAGATATACTTGCAGAAACTGATACTTCTCTCAAAGAAAAAGTAAAATTGGAAAAGTCCCAAGCATAAAACATCCAAAAAAACCAAGGACACAATGAAAAGGCAAAATCTAAGAATAATAGGAATTTATGAAAAAGAAGATTCCAGGCTCCAAGGTCCAGAAAATATTTTCAAGAAAATAATTGAAGAAAATTTTCACAACTTAAAGAAAGAGATGCCCATAACCTTACAAGCGGCCTACAGAACACCAAATAGACTAGACCAGAAAGTAAATTCCTCTTGTCACATAGTCAAAATACTAAATCTACAGAACAAAGAAAAGATATTAAAAGCAGCAAGGGGAAAAGGCCAAGTGACATATGAAGGTAGAACTATCAGAATCATACCAGATTCTCATCAGAAACTACGAAAGCCAGAAGGGCCTGGGCAGAGGTCATGCAGACTTTAAGGGAACACAGATGGCAACCCAGACTACTATACCCAGCAAAGCTTTCAATCAACATAGATGGAGAAAACAAAATATTCCATGACAAAACTAAATCTAAGCAATATCTACACAGCAACCCAGCCCTACAGAAGATAACAGAAGGAAAACTCCAATCCAATGAAAACAATTATACCCAAGAAAACATAGGATATAAATAAGTTCACAACAAAAATTAAAAGAAAACAAGCAATGAATCACAGTAAGATCACCAACTCCACAACAAAAAGAACTAACTTTCATTGGTCACTATTATCTATCAATATCAATAGACTCAACTCTCCAACAAAAAGGCACAGATTAACAGAATGGTTGCCAAAAAAAAAAAAAAAAAAAGGATCAAACATTCTGCTGCATCCAAGAAAGAAACCTCTGCAACAAAGATAAACACTACCTCAGAGGAAAGGGCTGGAAAAATGTTTTTCAAGCAAATGGACCCAGAAAACAACCTGGGGTAGCTATCCTAATATATAATAAAATAGACTTTCAACCAAAATTAATCAAAAAAGATGGGGAGGGGCACTTCATTCTCATAAAAGGAAAATTCCACCAAGAGGACATCACAATTCTGAACATCTATGCCCCCATATACAAGACCACCTACATTTGTAAATTAAACAGTACTAAAGCTGAAATCACATGTCGATCCCAAGACCTTAATTGTGGGAGACTTCATCACTCCACTCTCACCAAGGGACAGATCATCCAGACAGAAGCTAAACAGGGAAATATGGGCACTTACAGAGGTCCTAAATCAAATGGACCTCATAGATGTCTGCAGAACTTTTCACTCAAATTCAAAAGAGTATACCTTCTTTTCAGCACCTCATGGAACCTTCTCCAAAATAGACCATACAGTTGGTCACAAAGCAAGCCTCAGCAGATACAAGAAGATTGAAATAATCCCTTGTATCCTATCTGGCCACCATGGTCTAAATCTGGACCTCAACAACAACAGAAATAGCAAAAAGTCTATACACACGGAAACTGAACAACTTGCTACTCAATGATACCTAGTTTAGGGAAGAAAGAAAGAAAGAAATTTAAAACTTCCTAGAATTCAATGAAAATGAAGGCACAACATACCCAAACTTATGGGATACAATGAAAGCAGTGCTAAGAGGAAAGTTCATAGCACCAAGTGCCTTCAAAAAGAAATTTGAAACATCTCATACAAGCAACTTAATAGCTCTCCTGAAAGCCCTAGAGAAAAAGAAGCAGACGTATGTTTACTCCAAGAGGAGTAAACCACTGGAAATATTCATGCTCAGGATAGAAATCAATAAAATTAGGAACAAATAAAACAATTTAAAGAATCAATGCAACCAAGAGCTGGTTCTTTGAGAAAAATCAACAACTTAGATAAGTCCTTAGCCAACCTAACTAAAAGGCAGACAGAAACTGTCCAAATCAGCAAAATCAGAAATGAAAAGGGGGACATAACAACAAGCACTGAGGAAATCTAAACAATCATTAGGTCTTACTACAAAAACCTCTATGCCAAAAAATTTGAAAATCTAAATGAAATGAACAATTTTCTTGATAAATTTCACTTACCAAATTTAAATCAAGATCTAGTAGAAAGACTGAATAGTCCTATGTCACCCCCGGAAATAGAAGCAGTCATCAAAAGTCTCCCTTCCAAAAAAAAAAAAGAAAAAGCCCAGGGTCAGATGGTTTCAGTGCAGAATTCTATCAGACCTTCAGAAAAGAGCTAACTCCAATTCTTTTCAAACTATTCCACAAAATAGAAACATCAGGAACATTATCAAACTCATTCTATGAAGCCACAGTCACCTTGATACCCAAATCACACAAAGACACCCCCCCAAATAAAAGAGAACTTCAGACCTATCTCTCCTCTGAACATAGATGCAAAAAACTCAATAAAATACTGGCAAACAGAATCCAAAAACAGAAAAGATATCATCAACCATGATGAGGTAGGCTTCCTCCCAGTCATGCAAGGAGGGTTCAATATAAAGAAGCCCATCAATGTAATCCACCTTATAAAAAAAAATGGAGAAAAATCACATGATCATCTCCTTAGATACCAAAAAAGCATTTCACAAAATCTAACACCCATTCATGTTTAAAGTCTTGGAGAGATCAGGGATAGAAGGCACACACCTAAACATAGTAAAGGCAATAGACAGCAAGCCTATAGCCAACATCAAGCTCAATGGAGAGAAACTTAAATCAATCCCACTGAAATCAGGGACAAGGCAAGGCTGCCCATTGTCTCCATATCTCTTCAAAATTGTACTTGAAGTCCTAGCTAGAGCAATAAGACAACTAAAGGAGACCACAGGGATACAAATCGGAAAGGAAGAAGTCAAAATATCACTATTTGCACATGATATGATAGTATACATGAGCGACCCCAAAAATTCAATCAGAAAACTCCTTCAACTGATAAGCACCTTCAGTAAAGTGGCTGGATACAAAATTAACTAAAAAAAAAAAATCAGAAGCCATCCTATATACCACAGACAAAAGGATGGAGAAAGAAATCAGGGAAACAACACCCTTCACAATAGCCACTAATAACAAAGTACCTTTGTGTGACTCTAACCAAGCAAGTGAAAGGCCTGTTTGAAAAAAAAAATTCAAATCTCTGAAGAACAAAATTGAAGAAGATACCAGAAGATGGAAAGATCTCCCATGCTCATGGATCGGTAGGATTAACATAGTGAAAATGGCCATTCTGCCAAAAGCAATCTACAGATTCAAGGCAATTCCCATCAAAATACCAACACAATTCTTTACAGATCTTGAAAGAAAAATTCTCAACTTCAGGAAAAACAAAAGCCCCAGAATTTCCAAAAAGATCCTCTGCAACAACAGATCATCTGGAGGTATCTCCATCCCTGATCTCAAGTTGTGCTACAGAGCAATAGTAATAAAAATAGCATGGTATTGGCATAATAACAGAATAGTGAATCAATGGAACCGAATTGAAGACCCAGAAATAAACACACACCTATGATTACTTGATTTTTGACAAAAGCCAAAACCATTTAATGGAAAAAGGATAGCATCTTCAATAAATGGTGTTGGTCCAACTGTATGTCTACATGCAGAAAAATGATCTATATTCATCACCCTGCTCTAAAGTCCAAGTGGATCAAAGACCAACATAAAATCAGACACACTAAACAGGTTAGAAGACAAAGTGGGGAAGAGCCTAGAACTCATTGGCATAGGATACAACTTCCTGAACAGAACACCACCAGCAGAGGCTCAAAGATTAACGATAAATGGGACCTCATGAAACTAAAAAGCTTCTGTAAAGCAACAGACACTGTCGTCTGAACAAAATGACAGCCTCCAGACTGGGAAATGATCTTCACCAACCCTATATCTGACAGAGGCTAATATCCAGAATATATAAAGAACTAAAAAAGTTAAAAAAACAACAAATCAAGCAATCCAATTAAATAATGGGGTGCAGAGCTAAACACAGAATTCTATGCAGAAGAATATAGAATGACAGAGAAACACTTAAAGTACCACAGAGGGCCTTGGAAAGACTCTACCTAGCAGTGTATCAAAGCAAATATTAAGACACATAACCAACCCTTTGGCAGAGTGCAGGGAATCATATGAAAGAGGGGGGAGTTAGTATGACCTGGAGAGGACAGGAGCTCTGTAAGGACCAAATATATCATGGCACAGGGGTCTTTTGTGAGACTATTTCTCCAACCAAGGACCATGTATGGATATAATCTAGAACCCCTGCTTGAATGTAGCCAATGGAAGCTCAATATCCAAGTGGGTACCCTAGTAAGGGGAACAGGGACTATTTCAGACATGAACTCAATGGCTGGCTCTACTATACCTCTGCCCCCCAAGGGAGGAGCAGCCTTGCTAGGCCACAGAAGAGGACATTGCAGCTATTCCTGAAGAGACCTGATAAGCTAGAGTTAGATGGAAGGGGAGGAGGTCCTCCCCTATCAGTGGACTTGGAAAGGAGCAGGTAGGAGATGAGGGAGGAATGGAGGGGATAGGGAAGGAATGCGGGAGGGGGCTATGGCTGGGATACAAAGTACATAGCCTGTGATTAATATAAAATAAAAATGTTAAAAAAATACAATCTATGACTAAATACAATCTATGAAAGGATATGATCAAATATATCAAAAAATTAAATAAAAAGAAAATAACAGAAAAAAAAGAACTGCTCAACGTCCTTCGCCATCAGGGAGATGCAAATCAAGAGATTTCACCTGACATGTATCAGAATGGCTAAGATCAAAAACTCAAGTGACAACACATGATGGAGAGATTGTGGAGAAAGGGGAACCCTCCTCCATTGCTGGGGAATGTAAACTTGTACAACCACTTTAGAAATTAATCTGGTGCTTTCTCAGACAATTAGGAATAGTGCTTCCTCAAGATCCAGCTATACCACTCCTAGGCATATATCCAAAAGATGCTCAAGTATACAACAAGGACATTTGTTCAACCATGTTTGTAGCAGCTTCATTCGTAATAGCCAGAACCTGGAAACAATGTAGATGTCCCTCAGCAGAGGAATGGATACAGAAATTGTAGTACATTTACACATTGGAATACTACTCAGCAATTAAAAACAAGGAAATAATGAAATCTGCAGGCAAATGGTGGTTTCTAGAAAAGATGATCCTGAGTGAGGTATCCCAGAAGCAGAAAGACACACACGGTATATTCTCACTTATAAGTGGATACTAGATCTATAAGATTGGATAAACATACTAAAATCTATACAGCTAAAGAAGCTAAACAAGAAGGAAGACCTGGGGTAAGATGACCAATCCTCACTAGAAAGACAAATGGGATGGACATTGGAAGTAGGAGAAAGAAAGAAACAGGACAGGAGCCTACCATACATAGCCTCTGAAAGACTGACACTACCTAGCTGTGTACCAAAGCAGATGCTGAGACTGATAACCAAACCTTGGGGCAGAATGCAGGGAATCTTATGAAAGAAGGGGGTGTTAGTAAGACCTGGAGAGGACAGGAGTGCCACAAGAACCAAATATATTTTCTGAGATTGATACTCCAACCAAGGACCATGCATGAATATAACCTAGAATCCCTGCTCTGACATATCCCATGGCAGCTCAACAACCAAGTGGGTTCCCTAGTAAGGGGAACAGGGACTGTCTGTGACATGAACTCAATGGTTGGTTCTTTCACCCCTCGCCCACCACCACCAAGGGAGGAGCAGCCTTGCCAGGACACAGAAGAGGACATTGCATCCAGTACTGATGAGACCTGATAAGCTAGGTTGGATGGAAGAGGAGGAGGACCTCCCCTATTGGTGGACTTGGAGAGGGGCATGGGAGGAGATGACAGAGGGAGGGTGGGATTGGGAGGGAATGAGAGAGAGGGCTACAGCTGGAATTCAAAGAGAATAAAATGTAATTAATGAAAAAAATAAAAAGTTAAATAAAAAATTAGCTGCATCCCTCTATATAAGAAACAACCAAGAAAGAAAGGAAATAATAATATGAACAATGGTAAGGATAAAATATATTGAAATAAATCTAACCAAGATACATGAAAACTTTAAGAAATTCAAAACCAAAAGTAATTTACAGTTTCAACACAATCTCCATCAAATTTCTAATGTAGTTGTTCACAGAAACAAACAAAACCTTTAATTTCAAATGGAAACACAAAATAGCCCGAACAATCTTGAAGATCAACAGCAATAAAACTGTTAAAGATATTACCATTCCCAATTTCAACTTACAGAGCTACAGTATTTAAAAACAGCGAGATACTTTAATAAAATACAGACTTAGTGGTCATCGGAGGAGAATTAGGAATGCACACTCCTACAGGCATTTGATATTTCAAGGGAAAAAAAAAAGACCCAAGGATACACACTGACATCTTGAACAAATGGTTTGGGACAAACTAGACAGCTACACATCGAAGAATAAACTTGATTCTTATCCCTCACCCTGTATAAAACTCAACTCCAAATTGATCAAATATCTGAACAGATCTGCAACCCTGACTTTTATAGAGAAGAAACTAAGGAATATGCTTGAACTCACTGGCACAGGAAAGGACTTCCTGAGCAAGATCTTAGCCATGCGGACACTAATGACCAACAATTAATAAATGAGACCTCATGAAACTGAAAATTTTGAATATCAAAGGACATCATCACTAATTGAAAAGGAAGCCAACAAAATGGGAAAATTTTTTCTACCTTCTGTAATGTAACAAAATGTTCATATTTCAAGTTTAAAAAAATTTTTTTTAAACTCTAAACATTAGGAACACAACTTAATTTTAAAATAGGTCATGGAACTAAACAGTGAGTCCTCAAAGGATAAGATATAAATGTCTGAGAAAATATTTTTCTTTTTAAATTCTCAACATATTTAGCCATCAGGGAAATGAAAATAAAACAACCCTCAGTTTTACTTTACCCCACCCTAGATTTTTAAACATGATGTGCTAAAGAGATAGCTCAGTGGTTAAGACCACATAATACTCTTCCAGAGAACCTGAGTTCAAGCCCCAGCAAGCCTACCAGGCATCTCACAACTGCCTGTTAGTCCACACCAGGGAGATCTAACGCCTCTACTCAACTCACGTTTACCCCACATACCTACACACACATACAGAGAGAAAAAAAAAGAGAGACAGATAGAGACAGAGAGACATAGACAGAAACAGAGACAGAAAGGGGGAGAGAGAGAGAGAGAGAGAGAGAGAGAGAGAGAGAGAGAGATGGAGAGAGAGATTTAAAAAGCTGAAAATAACAAATTCTGGTATGGATATAGGAAGAAGGAACACATTCAGTGATGGTAAAAATGCAAACTGTTGTTACCACAATGAAAATCACTATGAAGTTTCCCAAGAAAGCTGAAAAGATACTTACCACATAACTCAGAATACTGTTCTTGGGCATATACACAAAAGACCTCTCCATATCTGACTATAGCTTTAACTACTCATCTATGTTCATTGATGCTCTCTATTCATAATCTCCAGGAAATGGAAAGAGCTTAGATTTCGATCAGCTGAAAAACGGACAATAAAAATGTGGTATGCTTACATATTGAAATTTTACTCAGTTAATATTTCTTAACAAGAAAAATGGAATTATAATTTTTTCAGTTAAACTGATGGAGCTGAAAACAACCATTTCAATTAAGGTAATACAGACCAAGAAAGACAAATGACAAATATTTTCTCTCATTTGTGGGAATTAGCTCTGAATCTTCAAATACATGTGTTTTGTTTGGAAAGGTTAAGCTGGCGTGGGGAAGTGGAGAATAAGGTAAAAGAGGAACTATGAAAAGACGCTTTGAAATAATCATATGAAAATGAACAAATGTAGACATTTATTTACCATGAATTGTATTAAAATGGGGTACCAATACCTCTATTAGACACCAGAGACTAACAAATGAAAAACACAGTCCCAAGAATGGATTACTTTTCTTGAAGCTGTTGGTTGGTGAATTCCCACAGACTCCCAAACATTGCAGACTAATGCCAATGCTCTTGGCTTTCCTCTAGATCTTGACAATAAAACCTTACTGCTTAAGGCTGTGCATATCTGAGTCATAGAACATAAAGAAAACAAGCTTTAGCCCTACTAGCTAGCTTTCATAGAACTGGGAGGTCCAAGACATGCTACTAAAAAAGTAATCACTTATCTATGACCCCTGCAAGCTACAACAATGACTTGCCTGAGAATATGTGTTCACTGGTGCTGCAAGATACAACAATGACTTGCCTGAGAATATGTGTTCACTGGTACAAACTGTAATGTGGGCATCAGAGAGTCAACCACCATCTTGACTTAAGTCATCCATACAATGAAACTCATACCTGATACCATTATCAGCCAAGACTGTATTGCTCATCAGAGAAACTTCTATTTATTGTATATGGTGAGTCTCAGAGACTCACCGATTTGCAAGGTGTGGAGAATAAGTGTCTGTAGCCTCTTCAGTCATTAAGGGAACATAAATACCACATCCTGTCCTCCAAAGGCTTAGGGGTCTTGGGGAAAGAGGTGGTGGAAAGGGTGGATGACTGTGAGGAGACAGCGTCTTGTGGACACAACAGGGCAGTGCACATGTAAACTCTGAGCATCTTTGACAGAGCATATAAAATCTATGCAAGTCTAAGCTGGGCTAAGTCCTAGCATGGAAAGGGAGAATTTGGCATTCTTGGGTATAGAGTCAGCTTTGCTACATTGGAAGGCCACACATCCAAGAATATTTGAGTAATACAAATTTGTATTGATGGGCTCAACTGTTTAAAAGTGGAGAGAATGTTGGGTTGGTAGGGAATGGAGGTGGATTGTGGAAGAGTTGGGACATAATATAAATGAAAGATGAAATAAATTCTCAAAGAACATTTTTTTAAAGTTATAACCACCCTCTCCTGTTAATACAACATACATCTTAGGGGTATGAAATATTTATGAGGAAATTAAGCAGAGATGAACTCTATTAAAATGTCTTTTTTCCTAAGAGGTCATATGACTGAAGTATATAAATTAGTAGAGGTAAGTACTACTTGATAAATTTCTACATTAGCTCATCTGATAATATCCTCCCTGAGGAAGATTTTCATAATATTTACATTAAAAACAGAAAACGTGTTTTTAAAAAGTGGCTTGTCTAGATAGCATAGATTCTAAGTGACAGATATGGTACATTAACTTAGGTCTTAATTTCTGGTCCCTGATTGTTTTCTAACAAAGGAGTGGTCAGAAGGGCTTCCTACATGTTGGGAAGCAACTTGGCTCTAAGAGATGATTACACAGTAGACTCGCAGAGGGGTTTTGGTAGAAGGTGGGAATTGAAAAATAAGGGCATTTCTGACTGGGAAGATGCTGTGAGGAAGCATATATGTCCATTCCTACCATTATCCAAAAACACTTTGCCTGAAACATGCCAAGTTATCTGCAGGACTTTTGCCCTGTTCCTTCTGCTGGGAGAAACACACAATAACAAACGCTATGCAGAGATGACCATGCACAGGCATTTCACGTTTAAACCAATTTCCTCTTCCCATCTTAACAAGGGCATGGCTATTACTCTCATTTTACAGCTAAGAAGCTGAGGCTCAAGAGTAAGTAAACAGTCTGAGGATACACAGTAAGTAAAGGTAGAACCCAGAGCCTGCTTGGTGTAATGCCAGAATTATTTGCTAGCCTGCCTATCTTTGAGCCCTTACCTACTTCTCATTCTTCTTATCTCAGTATAAATGTCACCTGTAGAGAAAATTCATTTCTGGATTCTCAGGAAGAGGTCACCTGGGAGCTTGATGTCATATCACTCATATAAAGCATGGCCTGCCATATAAAACATTGCCTGTAAATTCTTGTCAATTAATCATTAGAATATTAACTCTGTAAGATTATTAGCCTTGTAACCTTTGAAGTGATAGTCTTATCATCTTTTGAATTGAAGAAAACAAGACGAGAAGACACTTGTGAGTTTCCAAAAGCTACTATAGAGTAGTAAAGCAAAGACTCCAATTCAGTGTACAGCAGCATAATATTCTACACATATCCATGGAGCTGTTGGCAATGTTAGCTACTTGGGAAAGGAAGTTTTTCCTAAGAGTTTAGCCCCTGGTAAATTGATCAGTGGAAGGCCACAAATCCAAAAGTATTTGGTAAGCACAAATTGGTTTTAGTTGGTAAAAAGAAAAAAAAAGAGAAAGAGAGAAGAGAAAAGGAATGACACACAGTTGGGTAGGGAGGGCCTATTCTGGGCAGCACTGTGGGAGTGAGTTAATACGGTCAGAAGAGTTTGTATTAAACTCTCAACTAAACACTGGATGAGGGCTCCATTATAAACATCTCCGTACACGCGTCACGAATGCAGCGCTTCACTTAGGGTTGACAATCTCCCCAGCCCACCCCTCAGTGCATGAACTCCTCCAGGTGGGAAGAACCTCTGGCTAAGATTTTGCACTTGAGTTTTTAAATGATGTTATACATTTACCAAATAAATAAAAATTATAGGAAAATAAAATGATGTTAAAGACATTAATAATGAAAACCGGCACATATGTCAGCACGCTGGAAGCAGGCAGGGAGTCATTTATAAGCTTCAAAAGCGATTCATTAAAAGAATTGGAAGTAATATCTGCCGTCTCAAGCCTGAAGAATATTACTAGGGAAAATAAAGGCAGTGGAGGAAGGCAAGGTGTGGGGTGTGTTAGAAAATAACTCTGGAGTTTATGAACAGGCAACACACTTCAACCTTGTATCCTGTTGAGAGTCTAAGGTGCCACTAGATTTTGTGAACAGTTCATGAATGTGTTTTTCTTTAGACACACTTTGTGTGTGTGTTCATGCTCAAATTTTCCATTTTTTATCCCTGCATGATGCTACAAGTTGTTTAAGTCAAGAGCTATTTTCCCGATTGTTCCTCAGCAGACATCTGGCACTGCGGTCTTCATTTCTAAGTTAGAGCTGACAACCACAATATGTTAGGAAGATAATTTTGCTTTAATTTCAGCTTTCTTTTAAAAGAATAAAAATAAGAAAGACAGAGTTGTCAAAATTTATTTTGTTTCCTTTTTGTCCCCAAGGAACCCTTTCTTTAGTAATCAGCTATTGACTAAGCACACACAGGCCACATGAAGAAGGCAGGCTATGTACTGAATGATAGGAATCCACCAGGTAGCACAGTAGTGTGGTACAGTGGTGTGCACATATGAGGTACTAACTTAGAAACAGTCTTCTTGAGGTGATAGGTGACCCAGAGAAAACACAGCAGAGAAGCCCTTCATCTCTTATCTTCCTGCTTGCTTGAGATGCTCCTTATTAGACTATGAGATCATCAGTTGAAAACTTTGTAGATCAAAAAATACATTCACTATGCCTAATCAATGACCATCATAGAGAGGATGAATTACTTAGTTTTATCATATGGCTGCTTTTAAACTAGCTCAGAAGTAATAAAAATTCAAATTTCAGATTTTGATTGAATACATTTTTATGTCATTATAAAGTAAAAAACTTGTAAAGTCAGAAGTCAAGCAATTCTAAGTTGAACACCATATGTAATCTTATAACTTGGGGGCAATTTTTGATCCATCTGACATCCACCCATCCCACAGAGCCTTGTGTCAGCCTTTAAAGAGAATTTTCTGGGCTGCTCTCCTCCAAAGACTGACATACAGAAGCAAAATCAAGTGTGCATCAGTTCCCTGAGAACAGGCTAGGAGCAAAATGTGCAACTTCAGTTTTAAACCTTTATCAGTAGAACAGTGTTGGTGTGCTCTGGACTGCTCCTTAGTAAGCAGCTCACTTAAAGGATCTTGCATTCGTGCTAGAGCATGAATTTCATCAGATGATCACTAGCTATGGAGCAGATGTTGCTTAATTACCATATTCCCACAGAGCTTGACAGACTCAAGGGATTACTTTTAAAAGGATAAGAAAGTCTGAAGAAAGTTTTCCTCTGGCCCCTGTCGGCAGTGGTAGACCACTAAGCCTGGTTAGTCCCTAGAGAAGTACATGCCTGAGAAGTGGTCACACACTCTACCAACCCTAAATCATGTTGCTGTGGCAAGAGACTGGAAAACCAGCCACATCACCTTCTTTTCTATGAGCTCACATCTAAAATTCACTGAATTAAGATGATGGAGTAGTAGGGAATCACTGTTTTTTAAATATAACAAAGAATATTATTTCACACGTGAAAAAATACTAATTACACAACGCACACATCTCAATACAGTTCATTGCTAATCTCTTTTATAGTAGCCTCCCTAGCCAGTAGTTTTCTATCCTTTTTTTTTTAACTTATACTCAACTTTAGTTTTATATTCAATGGGGAATTCTAATAATATACAATTCATAAATTTTAAATAGTGTCCTAGGATATAAGTCATTCCTTGTCCAGCATATACATATCATATATATTATATGCCCATTAGTCACGTAGTCAGCACCTCAGTTATGGATTCCCAGTGCTTCAGCACTCCTGTTTAAGTAACCTTTGCTTTACTTAATAATAGTCTCAAAGTACAAGCTTTCATTACAGCATATTGTGATAATGGTTAGACTATAATAATATAATAAGGTTTATAATACAATATAAAATGTTATAATCACTACCTATTTTTGTTAATCTTTCACTTTGTCCAAAACATGAACTAAACTTACATAGGTTATAGTTTCGTGCTATCTTTGAGTTTTTTTCTTTTTTTAATTGAAAATAGATTACTTTTATACAATATACTTATATTTAGATTATGATTTTTCTTCCCCTAACTCCTCTAAGATCCTTTCCCCTTCCCCACTCATACAAATCTACATCTTTCTCTCACTAGAGTTCAAACAGGCATCAAATTTAAAATAAGATAAAACGAAACAAACCAGAATAGGACAAAACAAAACAACAACAACAAAAGCCAAACAAGAGAAAAATTAAGAGCCAAAGAAAAAAACACCAGAGAAGCTGCATAACCCAGAGACCTAGGGTCGAGCCAACAGACTGCCTCCCCCAAAGTCCATGAAATGATTCCTAATGATCGGTGTCTAGCCCAAATGTCCTCAGAAAGGCTTACTTCAGCTACTGATGGGATGAGGTGCAGAGACCACAGTCAAACATTTGGCCGAGCTAGGGGAGCCCAGCAGAAGAGAAGGTGGAACGAGTGTAGGAACCAGAAGGTCAGAGGACAGCAGGGGAACATGGCCAATAGAATCATCTAAGGAGGGTTCATAGGGACTCAGACTAAAAGTGGCAATCTTGGAACCTGCACGGATCTGTACTAGGTCTTCTGAAGATACATTATGACTGTTTAGTTAGGGGTTTTCTGGGAGGGGAGTGTGGATGTCTATGATGCTTCTGCCTGCTTTGGGGTTCCCCCTATGGGTTGCCTCGTATGAGCCTTGATATGAGGGTTTGTGCCATGCCTTCCCTGGAAGGCCTTGCTCTTTTCTGAAGGGAAAAAGAGGAGGAGTGGATCTAGAGGAGAGAAAAGTTTTGGGGGGAGAAACTGAAAGGAGAAACTGTGGTTGAGATGTATTATATGAGAGAAGAATGAATAAAAAGAAAAAGAAAGAAAGAGCACAAGAAACAAATACAGATGCTGAGACACACACAGAAAAACATCAAAACAAAACCGGAAACCATAATAAATAAGCAGATCTGTAAGGGATGTGGGAAAGAGAGAAATCACTGTAAGATCAAAAATAAAATCCATAAATACCATTGTGTGTTTTCTCTTGACAATCTTCTGCCAAGAGGCCTGCCATAATGTCTGGTTTCTGTACACAGTGAGATTCTGTTGGAGAAAACTAATTTTTCTTTTGTGAAAAGTTATCAATTGGAGATTGCTTTGGGTTAGGTATTTCCCCTCTCAGCACTAGATCTGTTTTAGGTCTGTATGGGCTCTGTGTATACTTCCACAGTATATATGAGTGAGCTCATATGTGTGTCAGCCCTGTGATTCTAGAAGTCTTGATTTCTTGGTGTCTTCCATCCCCACTTACATTTATAATCTTTCTGCCTCTTCTTCTACAGAGTTCCCTGAGCCCTGAGGACAGGGGTTTGATGAAGACATCACATTTCCAAGGTTCCTCACTCTCCCCACATTGCCCAGTTGTGGGTCTCTGTATTTGGTCCTATCTACTGTAGGAGGAACTTCTCTAAAAAATGGCTGAGCAAGACACAGATTTATGGGGCAGCTGAATGTTTTTAAGAGTTGTTTTCTTCTAGAAAAGATCATCCTGCATGAGATAACCCAGAAACAGAAAGACACACATGGTATTTATACAATATAGGTTAAATATACCAAGATCTATAGTCCTAGAGAAACTGAATGAAAGGGAGGACCTTAGGGAAGAGGCTTCATCCTCATTCAGAAGGGCAAACAGGATAGACATCAGAAGTAGGAGAAGACAAAGAACAGGACAGGAACCTTCCACAGAGGACATCTGAAAGTCTCTACCCACCAGGGTATCGAGGTAGACATTGAGATACAAAGCCAAACTTCGGGTAAAGTGCAGGGAGCCTTATGGAGAAGGGGGAGATAGAAATACCTGGAGGAATAGGAGCTCTACAATGAGACCAACAGAACAAAAAATCTGGGCCTGGGGGTCCTGCAGAAACTGATGAATCAACCAAGAACCACACCTGGAGAGGACCTAGACCTCCTGCTCAGATGTAGCCAATGGGCAGCTCAGTCTCCATGGGGGTCTCCTAGTAAGGGGAGCAGGGGCAGTCACATGAACTTCGTTGCCTGCTCTTTGATCAAATACCCCTGGTGAGAGAGAGAGGATCCAGACAATCCTGATGAGACCTGATAGGCTAGGGTCAGATAGTTAGGGAGGAGGGCCTCCCCTATCAGTGGACTAGGGAAGGGACATAGTGGGAAATGAAGGAGGAGGGTGGGACTGGGAGGAGATAAAGGAGGAGGCTACTACTGGCATACAAAGTGAATAAATTATAAATTATAAACAGCTGTGCAGTTTGAGCAGCACCTTTTGTTGAAGATGTTAAATCTTTTTCAGTGTGTGTTGATTTCTTTACCAAAAATTAGGTGTCCATAGGTGTGTAGGTTTATGTCTTGGTCTTCAATTTGATTCTATTGATCAACATGTCTATTTTTACATCTATAGTTTGGGGCTATCCTAACTTTCAGGCATAGACTAAGCATCCAAGGACAAAGAAAGACTATCATCTATTTCAAACAAGTAGTTGTAAAACCACCATTTGTAGTCTTAAGTTACCTTTTTCTTTTCTTTTTCTGAGACAAAGTGTTGCTCTGTAGGTCAGTTTTCTTTGAACTTGCAATCCTTGCGCCTCTGCCTCTCAGCTGGGGTTTATGTATACATTATCACAGGAGCAGTGCCCCTTCCTGAGGGGGCTGAAATTAGAAACCTCCTTTGTAATGATTGTTGTTTTGAAAGCCGAGGGTGAAAGCATCATTAGCAACAATCAGAGTAGTAAAATCTACTCCTGTTTTCACACATAGGGCCTGGAGGAAGACTATGTATGATTTACAAAAAGTTATACAATATTTAAGTCTTAGGAAGAAAGAACTGGTTAACTCATGGGTAATTGGATCACTGTCATTCATATACTTGTTATATTTTTTGATTGAAACTCATACTTTTGGTTGACCTAAAAAAACAAAAGACTTATTCTTACCAGGAGACCAACATGCATGAAAATCTATTTGTGCAATATGAGCTAGAAAACTAGAAGTTTTCAGTGCTTCAACTTAGTGATATTACCCACCTCACAAAGAGAAAATGCTATCATATAAAAAAGTCTTCACCATTTTCACCTCCTCTCTATTACTCTCTTGCTTAATTTTATTGGAACAAACAATTACAAATGTTATAGTTCTGTTTTTCTTCTGTAATCCTAAAATACAACATTTCTTACACTTGAATTTCCATCTATAAAAGTATGTGTCATAGTCATGCTTCATTGTTGCTTCTAAGGAAGATGTTGACTGAAGGCAGGCATGTCGGTTGTCTCTGTAAGAAGTCTTGACTATAAGTAAATAAGAATAGCATAAACAAGTGATTTCAATGATATGGCACTGCTAGGACTTTAATGTTATATAAAAGGCAGAACCTTTTAAAAGTATTGAAATTCTTTTCATACAGTGTATTTTGATCATATTCTTTCTCTTCTCTAACTCCTCTTAGATCCTCCTCACCTCCCTAACCACACAACTTTATATTTCTTTTCTCTCTGAAATAAAGTGAAAATCAAAACAAACAAAAATAAGAAAAAAAAGAAAAAGAACAAAAAAAATTTAAAAAATGAAACAAAAATCCCACAAGCAAAACCATGAAATCTCTTTTTTGTCTTGACCAACTACTTCTAGGCATGAGGGCTGCCCTGGGGTGTGGTTGACATACTCAGTAGGTATTAAATTCAAATAGCTTCTTGGTTAGGATAAGACCACATATCTCCTTCCCTTTCTCATGCTGTGATTTTGTCTTTTTGAATTTGTGCTGGTCTTGTGCATGTTGTCACAGTCTCCTGAGTGCATTAGAACTTTTGTGTATGTGGAAGATGCTATTTCTTTGGAATCATCTACTATCTTCAGCTCTTACAATATTTCTGTTTCCTCTTCTATATAGATCTATTAGCCTTGAGAGAGATGTTCTATTCAGGACTAAGTGCTCCAAAGTCTTTTACTGTTGTCAAATTATTCAGTTGTGGGTCCCTGCTAATTAGCATCTACTGCAAGAAGCTTCTCTGATGGGAGATGATTGATGCACAGATCTCTATCTATCCATCTTCATATATGCATACATATATGCATATATATTAATATGTTGTTAGGAGTCATTTTATTGCTATGCTCCTTTTGTGGAATAATAGTAGTTGGTTTTCCTCTAGGACCCAGGATCTATCTAGTCTCAGGTACTGGGCCACATGAACAATGTCAGGTATGGACTCCATCCCACAATTTTAAATCCAATTTTAAAAAGTGGTTGGTTACTCCCGTAACAATTGTGCCACTATTTTACCAGTACATCTTGCAGGCACATCACTGTTTTAGGTTGTAGGATTTGTTGTTGGAGGATATTAATGATTACTTTTCTCTCAAGCAGAGGTGAAATCAGGTTCTCTGTGCTTGATGACATAAGTGGCATCTTCAATAGTACATTGTGGAGAGCAACCAACAGCTTATGATGCATTTGGGTTTTCCATGGGATCCGTTTGGCCAATCGCTCAACAAGATCTGCCTTTTGGGTTACAAAAGTCAGAGTTTTAAAGTATACAAAAAGAAAACCTTGGTAACATTAAAAAAAAAAAAACATGCGTCTAGGAAAAAAGTTAGAGGAAGAGAGATTAACAAAGTTATTTAAACAGTTTTTAATATTTTATACCATGCTTCATTTTATGTACTATTTATTTATTTTTATTATTTTTTTATAATTTATTCACTTTGTGTCCCTGTTGTAGCTCCATCCCTCATCTCCTCCTGGACAACCCTCCCTCCCTCTTCTCCTTCTATCGCCCTCCCACTCCACTGATAGGGGAAGTCCCCCTCCCCTACTATCTGACTGTTAGCCTATCAGGTCTCATCAGGACTGCCTGGATCCTCTTTTTCTGTAGCCTAGTAAGGCATTTTATGTATCTTTTAAAGCTTCTAAAATTTAGGACCATAAAACATATAAATACAAAGAGTCTAAATGGAGAAATATATTGTTTTATTAGACAAAATATATTGAAATATTAAAGCTTTCCGCTATTCTCAGCTGAAGAAAAAAGGATCACTAGGAATAGTGAAATCTAGAAAAAAAGTATTCTGAGTTCTTTGTGAGAACTGTTTCTCAGAAAAGTGAAAATGAAGAATAAAGAAAAAGGTAGCATTCATGATACTCAGGATAAATAGCCTGATTCTAGCAACAAGGAAAAAAAATATCGAGTTCATGAAAGTTATATGTTATAATTTTTATACCAAGTATCATGGTGTATGCTCATAACTCCAGCATTCAGAAGACGGAGGTAGGCAGAAGGATTACAAATTTAATGTCAGCTAGGACAAGATGTGTTTCAAACAAAACAAAATATCAAAACATTTTTGGTGCTGCCACAAAGTGACATGTATTCTCTTTGAAGAAGTAAATGTGGAAGAGCAAATTCACAATCTAAAGTTGATTATCTCTTTAAGCTGCAGGAACACTTGCAATGCTACTGATTAGCACTGAAAAACTTGTTGAAGAAGAAGGATTCATTCACAGATCTCCTGACAAAGCAAGCAAAAACAGGAAGCATCATTGGATTAAATGCTTTACCCATTAGTCGAAGTTGCAAAATTTGTTTTCACTAGAGATTAAAGACACTGATATTTTTATGTCATGAAAACTAATTAAGAATACACAATGAATTCAATGTAAAGTGCCAAGAATATTAGCAAGCAACGAAAATTAAAAAGTGAAACATGAGCTAAAGATCAATAGTCTTTTGTTTCTTCTCATCACTTAATAAATAACTTTGTAATTAACCCTAAACCACAGTAAACAGAATTAGCCACCTAAGAGTTTCTGGCTTCTGTCAAGATGATTCACAATTCCCAAAACTAGTAAAATACAAATAAATAAAACCTGCCGCCAAATTGTCTAAGAAAGTGCCAAATTGATTTCCAGAGTGGTTGTACAAGTTTGCATTCCCACCAGCAATGGAAGAGGGTTCCTCTTTCTCTGCAACCTCTCCAGCATGCGTTGTCACTAGAGTTTTTGATCTTAGCCATTCTGGTGGGTGTAAGGTGAAAACTCAGGGACGTTTTGATTTGCATTTCCCTGACGACTAAGGATGTTGAACATTTCTTTAAGTGTTTTTCTGCCATTCTATAATCCTCTACAGTCAGTTCTCTTTTTAGCTCCATACCCCATGTTTTAATTGGATTACTTGATTTGTTGCTTTTTAACTTCTTGAGTTCTTTATATATACTGGATATTAGCCCTCTGTCAGAAGTAGGATTGGTAATGATCCTTTCCCAGTCTGTAGGCTGTTGTTTTGTTTTGATGACAGTATCTTTTGCTTTACAGAAGCTTTTCAGTTTCATGAGGTCCCATTTATTGATTGTTGATCTTAGAGCCTGTGCTGTTGGTGTTCTATTCAGGAAGTAATCTCCTGTACCAATGAGTTCTAGGATCTTCCCCACTTTTTCTTCTAACTGGTTTAGTGTGTTTGTATGTGTGTTTAGTGTTAGTATGTTGAGGTCTTTGATCCTCTTGGACTTTAGCTTTCTGCAAGGTGATAAATATGGATCTATTTTCATTTTTCTGCATACAGATATCCAGTTGGACCAGCACCATTTGTTGAAGATGCTGTCTTTTTTCCATTGAATGGTTTGGCTTCTTTGTCAAAAATCAAGTTTCCATAGGTGTGTGGGTTTATTTCTGGGTCTTCTATTCGGATCCATTGATAAAGTGAATAAATTTTAATAAATAATAATAAAAATAATATAGTCAACAAGACACATCAAAGAACACTCTTTGGTACTTCTCCTGGAAGCATTTCTGCCTGTTGTGTTTGGGGTGGAAGCCAAGAAAACTCACTTCAGATACAGAAGCTTTATTTTCTGAGCTCAGATGAAAGTTTTAGTTTCTGAGCTCATAGGGGCAGTTAGTTTAGGTTCTGAACTGCATTCTTGAGAGGAAGCTGTACATATTTAAAGGGTGAAAACTGCAGTTAGCTCCCAATGGGTGCAGGAAGATAGAGGGCACAGCGGAATAGGGCAGTCATCTTTGACTCAGGTTCTTGTTTTGCTATCTAGACAAGCACTTCTAGCTGACATTTAATTCAATTGGTCCCAAGTAAAGTTTGTGGATAGGACCAGCTGTACCCTATGTTTGAGGAATTTCTGGGAACCAAAGGCCACAGAGTATGCAGAACATAAACATAATTTTTGGTCAACCTGACCTTGTACAGAAAGTCCTTTTTCTCTATCAGCAACAAGCTGAGATGATGTGGCTGTTAGGCCTGAAACAGAAATAGCTGTAGTTCTGATCCCCAAAAGGAGTGGCTCATCATACCATTGGAATTAGTTTTTAAATCTTTTGTAATTATATTGAGAAAGACAAATCCCAAAGTATACTGATAATTAATGAAAGCTGTTCCTTTTGGTATACATAACAATGTGCACCTGGATTCAATTAAAGCAACGCTCACAATAGCCTTCTTCACAATAGTTCACACTAAGAGGATCTACCCACCTATTGTCAATATAAATTCTTTCACAGACTTACAATGGAGTTCTCTACAGCATGAAACACAACCAAATGTGATACATAAAACATGGATAAATCATTTTCAAAACTTGACCTGAAGGATGATGTGAAGTACATAAACTTATGACCTCTTGCTTCTCCCAATCCCTTAGTACTTGAGCATTTTTATTGAAAATGTGGACATGATCAATCCAAGAAATTGTTGAAATGAAGGTATTTATGGTACATATTAAACAGAGGATAGCCAGAGACATCAGGAAGGGTTCAGAGCAGGTCTAGAAGATAGCACAGCAGACATGGTCATTAGACTGACCAGGCTATGAGAAAACAGATAAAGGGGTAGAGTGAGAGAAGGAAAGAGAAAGAAAAAAGGATCAAAGTAGATAAAGTGCCAAGAGACCAAGAGCACGTGGCCAAAATGCCAGGGTTTTATAGGAAAGAAAAGCAGGGAGAAAGAAAATGAAGCTCAAGGGCAACAGAGGTTTAGGGTAGGGGATGAGTGCTGAGTGGAGCCAGGACTTTGTAAGAGGTACTTGCAATGTTGTGAGTTCTGGCAGACAGCATCTCCTCTGATATGTTAATAGGCACCTAAGTTAGCCATTTATCCTGAGAGTCTTTGGGAGCAAACACTTTTGAGATGTTGAAATTGTCTAGGATGCTGAGTGATAGGGAAAGGCTCTCCAGTGGCAAGGCTATGCAACTTGCTTATACTTTAATGGCACTAAAATTCTTTCTTCATGCCTCTCTGCCATACTCCAAAGACTGACAGAAAAGTTCCTATCCTGATTCCTAATTGCTTCCTTTGAGTAGCTCATATAGTTTACACTTCTTGTTTTGTTTAGCTTTGTTTTCTGGTCTGACAGGAAGGCATTTAAAAGTTACTTCAGACCCTTGTGGAGTTGCTGTCGTTATTGGTTTAGAATTGAAATGAAAACTACCACTCTGTTGGGAATGAATACCAGGATATCATGAACCTGTAAGTTAGGGAGAATATATCATCACAGTTTCAACAGAGACTCACTTCTTATGGTGACAGGCATCTTCATAGTGTCATTTAGAACTGAGGTGAGTGATCAGAGCAGAGGACTAGTAAAAACTAAAAACATTAGAAAGAAATCTTTGAAGAATCCATGCTAGTGCTCTCTGCTGTTGCTGCTTCCTCCTCCTCCTCCTCCTCCTCTTCCTCCTCTTCTTTTTCAAGACAGGGTTTCCCTATGTAGCCTTGGCTGTCCTGGACTTATTTTGTAGACCAGGCTAGCCTACGAACTCACAGTGATCTGCCTGCCTCTGTCTCCCATAATTTTGGGATTATACGCCTGGCTTCAATGCACTTTATTTTCTTCCTGAGTGCCTCTTAATCTTAGTTGTGCCTTATATCTGTGTTAAAAATTTATTTAAACCTCTATGCTTAGAAGAAGGAAGGATGGAGGGAAGGAAGGGAGAAAGATAGAGTAAGGAAAAGGGACTCAAGTATTGTTTAGGAAGTGGGAGCTGGAACGGACATCTGGGTGAAATTGCAGCTATTTTCAACTCGGGGCAGAATACACTGTCTCCAGTCCTCCCTAAACGATGTGTAGCCTCCTTAAGCTGCTACTGAATCTCTCTTATTGATACCACCTTATTTTCTTCTTTCCTTTCTTCACTTGGCTTCTGTCTCTGTCTCTTCTCTCTGTTTATGTTTCCATCTATACCTTTCTCACCCTATTCCTATCTGTTTTTCACATATGCCTTCCTAGTTTTTAGTTTTTAAAACGAAGATTTATTTGGATTCTTCATTTCTGTTTACTGATAACACTAGGGATCACAGCCCGGGCCCTGCACCCACTGGGCAAGCTGTAAACTACATCCCCAAATTATACTAAATAGCTTGAAAAGCTTTTCTTATTTTAAATCCTCCTACTCATCAATTATATGCTTCTGGAAAAATATTTTACAGTTTTGTGTTTGACTAGTTGGAGTAGGAATGACTGGTATAGAATATTAATACTGTTGTTTATAATTGTTTTATCAATGATGGAATTAGAGGAAATATGTTTTTATAAAGAAAAATTAATTTCATGAAAATTAAATTAAGGCTTAAGGCTTAAAATTTGAATGACTTACAAGAAGAGAATTAATGCAAAAGAGGAGTATATTTAATTTTTTAGTACTTCAGCTATTCTGAAATGTGACAGATGTTCCTGAATCTATTTATATATTACACTAAATAAACACTGAGATTGGTTTGTAAAAAAATCTCAGCTTGTTATTAGAAAGAACATGGAGATACACTGTTTTATTGTGTAAATAGTTAGGCTACTCAACGTCTGGAAAATGCACACAGGTATGTTTGGCTTTCTCTATTCCTACTGACATGGTCACTGTCAAGAGTTTCAGATCTGTCTGATATCTGGGATTGCTCTTAATAAGTGAAACCCAAAACAACAACAGCAAAACTCTTACCTAACACCCTTCCACACCTGTGACAGCATATATGTGTGGAGGTTAGAGGAAATATGTTTGTAACTGGCTCTCTCCTTTGACCACGAGGGACTCTGGATTGAACTCTGGACATCAGGCTTACTGAAAAGCATCTTTATGTGTTGAGCAATCTTGCTGGCCCTCATCATTTCCGTTTCTGGGTATTTGTAGTTGATCATCGTAGTTACAGCAGCTGGACAGAATCAAACAGCAGTCTAACTGGTCGTAGCACTTAACACAGGAACTCTGTGGTTACCTATCTTATAGCATGTATCAACCTTCCTTTTAAAGAATAAAAGCTGTACCTTTGCATGAATACATCATGTTGTCTTTGTGCAATTCTTTCTTTTTTCTTTTCTTTTTTTTTTGGACATGTGGGATGACTGCAACTTTAAACTGTTTTAGATGATTCTGCTGTGGACATGACTAAGGAAATATCTCTCCAAAACCCTGCTTTTAATTTTTAAAAGTCATTCCCCAAAAGTGGAATTGATAGATGAAATAGTAATTCTTCTTTTGTATAAAATATGTTCAGGGCACCTATGCTATAAGACTTCTTCCGAAATGGCACTTATAATAGCAATAAAATTAATAAATCAGAGGAAATGTCTTAGAAAAGGCATTTCTTTTAAAAAGAAAATTATTACAATTTAAAATATAATCCATAAGGTGAAGTGGAATGCCATCTTCTTCAAGGAGAATTTCAGGGACACGGACAAGACTTTTTCTCACATTATTCCATGTACGAAATGGCAACAGAGTCTCCGTATTAGCAAAACCTAAGAACTACAAATTTCATTCTTCTACAACTTGACATACTGATCTAAAATTTGGATAGAAATTTGTCTAAAAAACTGCATGATAGACTACTTGTTTATTATGATTGGGACTCTGGGTTCAATCCCTAAAAGAGTAAAATTCCAATATAGTAAAATTGTTAGTAGTAAAATTCCTATAAAAAAAAAACAGAAAGCATGTGAATGACCATGGCAATTTTATTTTTTTTATGTAATTTATTTATTTTATATTTTGGCAATTTTAGATATTGAGTGTAAGTTTGTAAAATTGCATTGACTATAAGAACTATTATTATTCGATGGCAAAAAATTCCCACAAAACCATAATCTTGGGGGGGGGGCTTGGTCTTTCAACATCTTAATTAGCATATATAATATTGAACAGTTATGATTTTTAAAGATAATTTTTATTATCCTCTTCCATGTTTCTTCTCCAGTCCCCCCAACATCGCTTTGCATATCTCTATATACATTATAATCATTTGCAAATGCCACATATGCTCTATTACCCTTTCCTTGATTCCTCAATTCCTCTTTTTTTCTTCATCTTTTGATCTCCTTTCTGATTTCATAGCTCATAACTACTATCTCTCCACGTACATTTATATGGACATGTCCCTGTTAGAAAAACAACATGTGATCTTTGTTTTTCCAAATCCCTCACTGCATTATGTGGAAGTCCATCTAGTTCCTAAATATTTCATGATTTCATTTTCCTTTACAGATGAACAAAATTCCACTGCGTAGAGATACCATACATCTATTATCTGCTGATGAGCATCTAGGGGGACATCATTTCTTTGCTGTTGTGAATAGAGCAGCATCTTATGTGGATACGCAAGCATCTGTGGTAGGACAGACAGTCCCGCTGCTTTATGCTCGGCAATTATAAAGCTGTGTTATATGGTAATTCTATTTTTAACATCTTGAGAATTCTTGTTATTTCTTTTCATTTAAATTTTTATTTATTCATTTTACATCCCAGTTGCAGCCACCTCCCTCCTCCCAGTCCCAAGTTCCTTCCCTCTTTCCCCTATGCCCCCTCCACTACTCCTCAGAGAAGGGGAGCTCCTTTCTACCCACCCAGTTCAGCAAGTCTCATCAGAACTGAGCACATCTTCTTCCCCTGTGGCCTGGCAAGGTAGTCCGCACAGGGAAACTGATCAAAAAGCAAGCAAGAGTCCATGTCAAAGTCAGTCCCCATTCCCCTTGTTAGGGAACCTATGTGAGGACTAAGCTGTCGCCCGGCTTGAGGAGCCTAGGTCCAGTCTATGCATGGTCCTTGGCTGAATATAGTGTTTTGCCCTCCTACCAGTGCAGAATGATGATTACATTTTCCCATGTCATCATCAGCATTTGTCATTGTTTTCTCTGGACGATAAGCATTCTAAGGTGTACAATGAAGTCTTTAAGTATTTGTAATATGCATATCTCTGAAAGGCAAATATGTTGAACACACATTTGTGTTTTTTTTTTCTTTAAAGAAATCTCTGCCCTGTTTGTTGACTGCAAAGTCTGTGGAGAGACTGTTCAATCCTTATTTCCCTTGATACATTCTGGCTGTTAAAGTACAGGAGCCACTGTTTTACTTCCGTTCTGTGCATTTTATCTTCACTCGGCTGTTACTTCCTCTTCTGTGCAGTGAGCTTTTCATTTCATGCGGCTCGACCTCTTGATTCTT
>CM053763.1:69320409-69367945 GCA_028658305.1 Pachyuromys duprasi | reverse complement strand
TTCTCACCGTAGGAGTTCCGCTCACCTGGCACTCACAATGCTGGCGTTTTAGGTCCCAGAGTTCAGTCTCCTGGTCGCTGCGTTGTTTCTGCTCTCCTACTCCTCAGACACAGTGTTCTCTCGTGGCAGCCATCTTGGATCCCCAGTCCTGTTAGTTCTTATATGGCTCTTTTCCATGATTTTCTTGTTTCTTGTCATGCAAACAGTTCCCTTTCCTGTCGGGCAGGGGAATACCAATTTGCAATTCCTGCCTCCATTCCAACTTTGGATTCTAACTGCCAAATCAGAGACAGGATAGGCCGAGAAGCAACTTTTTATTATGAGAAAAAAAAAAAAAAAAAAAAGTCCTTAGAACTTGAGGTAAGCCTTGTGCACTTACTTTTTTCATGATACATAACTTGTTGATTGGATTTATTTTCTGAGTACAATATTGATGAGTCTCACTTTTGGGCATTCTTCCTCAAAATTGTCAGGTTTTTAACTTGAAAGCAGGATTTTCTTCCTCATACATATCTACAAGTTTGTAAAATACAGGACTCTCTTTATTGGCTGAATAAATTTTGATAGAGACATCTATGTAGGTTATCAAGAGGGACAATTAACTCAGTGATTGGTTTTTGTACCTAAAACCTTGAAGAAAATTTCTGATTTCAAGATAGCTTGGAAAGCTTTTAAATTAAATAGTTGGCATATTTACCAAAATGAGCCCCAAGATTATATTTTTGCTGCTGATTTCATGTAGGCAATCTTTTCAGCCTTTTATCAAGGTCTTTGACATCAATCGTTTCCATTTCCCATGGAAATGAAGGCTTTTCTTGAGTAGAACATCTCATTATGGCATTTTGCTTCTTTCTGGAGATTTAAGAACTTGTTTCTGTTTCTGACTTTTGTGTGAGGCTGCTAATATCTCAAGGCTGCTTGTCTGATGGAATTTTGCTGGTAGCACCTAAATTTTCGTTCTTTCAAAGCAATTCTTTTGCTAGAAGCAGAACAGCACCCTCAACTATTTAATTGTTGTAGTTATACAGAGTTAAAGAATGTATTGAAAAGGGAAAAATAGCTCCCATGAGAGTGGATTATTATATAAATATCTATGGGATGTTATTTCACTATTGAATTTAGATGTTTTGTTTCCAGACCCTGTCTATTTTTTAAACTTATCAAAGAAAAATTAAATGATAATTGTTTAATTTTGGTAGCAGCTTTGCTACCAACAGGGGACTACTTGGTGGAAATATTATCCCAAGGCAGCAGGTGCCACAGGCACAGAGGTGCTTTCATCTTGTCACACTGCACATTTGGCTCATCAGAACTCAAGACAGAAGCACACACACTCCAGCCTCAGGGGAGCATTGGCAAAGAGCAGAGATGCACACAGCACCTTCTCTCTTTAAAAAGCTAAGCCTGCAGAGACTGATGAATCAACCAAGGACCATGTGTGGAGAGGACCTTTACTCATGTTCAGATGTAGTCCATAGACAGCTAAGTCTCCATGGGGGTTCCCTAGTAAAGGGAGAAGGGTCAGTCACATGAACTTGGTTGTCTGCTCTTTGATCAACTCCCCCTAGTGAGGTGTCCTTACTAGGTCACAGAGAAAGAGGATCCAGACAGTCCTGATGAGACCTGATAGGCTAGAGTCAGATAGTAGAGGAGGAGGACCTTCCCTATCAGTAGACTGAGGGAGGGACATAGGGGGAATAGAAGGAGGAAGTGAGGGATCAGGAAGAGATGAAGGAGGAGACTACAGCTAGGATGCAAAGTGAATAAATTGTAACAAACAATAATAAAAAATAAATAAATAAGAAAGAAAAGTTAAGCCAAGGGCTGAACAAAAACCAAGTAAAAATATGTCCTTTGTTTCACAAGATAAAACTAGCCTATTTTAAAATAAATGTCCAAATGGATAAACTAAAGATGAGCAGAAAACCCAATATGGTGCTATCATCCACCTTACTTGTAAAGTGGGCTCCTTTACTCCTTCAAGTCCTTCCCTATCAGTAGCCTGTTGGGCAGTCAGGAGTAAAAACTCATGTAATGTAATGTAAAAAGTAATGTAACTCCTCTTAAAATGCATTTATCAATGGAAAAACTGTATGAGGTATAGAGTCTGAGCTGCCTGGATCCAGATTACTGTCCTATCATCTATTATAGGTGTGTTTTGGGCCAGTTAAGCCAACTGTGTCATAACCCCATTATCTGTGAAAGCAGATGAATGTTGCTGTAAGATGAAATGACAGAACACATACGTGAAATCTCCAGCACTTAGTGAGGGATTCATGTCTCTGTTGGTTCAAGACCTATAGTTTATCCATTGTAAATTCTCTTTTTCTATTGGCAATGTGGACTGTTCATTTCTATAACTCTGCTCTTAAATTACTACAGTCTTCCTGTAGTCTCTTTTGCACATGGATTTACCAACCTAAGCCACAGCTTTGTATCCTGGACAAAGCTTCTCTCCTTGAACAAACTCTAAACCAGGCTCTTCTGAGATAAGCAAGTTCATCAGTATCTGTGACTTTTTAGTATCTTATCATTCTCAATTTCTGAGGCAGTAACTTATTTCCACTATGCTTAGATGATGTCTGACTACAGCAGCCCATGTTCATCAAGGATCTAAGTGAACAGATTTATCTTAAATTCCCTTGACACTTGGGCTATTCCTCGAATAACTTTTTACTCACTAATTACCCCTTGCCCCAATTATTAGCTATATGATTTCTAAATTTTATCATTGTTTCAAATCCACCCTAATTTCTCTTCCTGCAAAAACTGAATAAGTAGCCACTCTATAATAACAATTATTCTAGCTAACTCCACCTCACTACTATCTGCTAAACATTAGAAAGAATAACTCCATAATAACACCTAGCATGTCATATACACTGTCTTGTTAATACATTAGTCAAACTAGCAACATTAAAATAAAAATATTATGAAAATATTTACTTTTCACAGTTTCAATGTCCCACTAGTAAATGTCATCTGAAACTGTTCAGTGAAAAAGTCTAGATAGAGGGCTGGAAAGGCGCTTCAGTGGCTAAGAGAGCTGAGGCTCTGACAGAAGACCCGAGTTAGATTCTCAGCACCCAAGTCAGTGGCTTACAACCTTCTGTGTCTGAAGCTCCTAGAGGTCTAACACCCTCTTCTGGCCTCAAGAGGCAACTCGTACACACATTACACACACACACATACACAGACATACACACACATTACACACACACACATACACACACATACACACACAAACACACATTACACACACACATACACACACACACAATACCTATAAATTCACCCAAAACAAACAATTTCTAAATTTTAAATAATCGATTATATGATATTATCACAATTACTGGTTATTATTGTTAATCTTATACCGTCCCCATTAATTTGTAAATTAAACTATCATAGATATATGTGAATAGGAATAGCCCAATATTGATGGAAGTATGTATTATCTGTGGTCTTAAGCATGCAGAGGTACATGAAATACCCCTCCCTATGTAGGGTAGGAGTGAGTAAAGTTCAGAATTTGGTATGTGATTCTAATACAAAAGCCTAATAATCTTGCATACAGCCCAGAATGTGGTAAGAGTCATAGGCTTACCAAAGAAGCTTTTCTCTTGGCATTTGGCTTGTCAGCTTTGGTGTTGAGTGCTAATATATGTGACTTTGTCTTCTGTTTTGTATCAAAGAAAGAAATATATATTTTCATAACAAATTATTATGGGAAGAATCCCAACTTATCCCTTTGACAGACATCAAACAGACTTAATTTAATTTAAAACTTTAATTAAATTTAAAAATTTATTTAGTTAAAGGGATTTGATTTAATTTAAAACTTTAATTAAATTTAAAAATTGATTTATTTAAATTAATGCACAGATTAGATTAGAGTTAGCTTTGACCAGTCGAGTGAAAACAAACAGAAAAATGAGGCAAATGAGAGCTAAAGGAAGGTTAGTCATTTACGAAGTACATATATTTAAAATAATGCTACCTCAACATCTATGTATGTATCATCTATCTATATATCTATTTGTATGTATATGTGTTCACACACTTGTGCTATGGCATTTATATAGAAGTCAGAGGCCAGAGAACAACTTTTTGGAGTCAGTTTTCTCTTGTGGCTCTAGGAATTGAGCACAGGCAAACATCTTCCCCTGATGAACCACAATGCTAGCATTCCATCAATATTTTTCAAAGTGTTTATTCTTCCTGAATCCCTTTTCAAATATATTCAGTGTAAAGACCTTAATTTATTAGCACAACATTTATCCTCACCTCATTTCATACTAATTATGTGCTAACACACTGCAGATCTGTAATTTGTACTGTTTCCAGAAATATGTGATAAATAGAACCTTTCCTGCCAGCCTGCAGGAATGCAATAGATGGGATTTCTGTGTGAGAACATGTGATTTCTCAATACTTTTAGAGGCTAGGAAAAGTAAGACCAGGGAAGCACATCTAAGCAGTGGAGGGGAACTCTTATAAATAAAAGGATGGGGTTAGGATAGAGATATGGTTCAGTAGGTAAAGCAGTGTCCAAAGGTAAGATTTATATTCAAATCTCCAAAACTCACACAAAGCTGCTTGCGTAACCTGTGTGCAGGTCAGTGTCTGTGTAGCTAGATGGGGCAGAGACAAGGGAATCCTTCCAAACTTATGTACCTGGTAGCTTGGTTTAAACAGCAGTGAACAGCAAAAGAGAGCCCTGTCTCATATAAACAGGAAGGGGAGAACAGACACCAGCGTTGTCTTCTGACCTTTACCTATATGCTTGGTATATGTGTGCCTGCATGCGCGAGCGCACACACACACACACACACAAACACACACACACACGGGGGTTGGGGGGGAGAGGGAGGTCAGGGAGACTTCATTAAATTCAGAAGATTCCTCACATCAAAGGAAGCAGCTGAGTAAAGAAGCAGCCTGAAGAGTGGGAGAAAAAATATTTTCTAACTGTCCATTTGACAAAGTATTCTTATTTAGACTATAAAAATAACTCAGAAAGCTAAATAACAAAGAAATAAAACAATCCAATCAATAACAGGCTAATGAAATAAGCAGAGTTCTCAATACAGCTACAGTACAAATAGCCAATGAACATATGAAAGTTCATAATTAAGTTAGTAGATGGAAAATTAAAAGTACATTAAAAGTAATACAAAATGAATGCATCAATGAAGAAATCAAGAAAATAAAATCATCCCTAGAATTAAAAAATAACAAAAACACAACATACCAAATCTATGGGATATGGTAAGGCATGTCTAAAAGGTATGTTCATAGACCTCAATGCCTACATTAAAATTAAGTTTACCAGAAAGATCCCAAAGAGCCTCATGATGAACCTCAGTGAATCCCATGTGATCTGTGTAGAGAGTTCCTGGTCAGCCAGGGCTATGTGCTGAAATTATGTTTCAGAAAAAAATAAAATAAAATTCTCCTAAATAAAAAAAGACTAAGGTCAGATGGATTCAGTAAAGCAGTCCATTAAATCTTCAAAGAGTAATAAACATACCTCAAATTATTGTATAGAACACAAAAAGGATAAGCACTTTCTATGAAGCCAGTATTGTCCTGCTACCAAAACCAAATAAAGGGATGGGAGGATCTCCCTGACAAATAAAAAATGCAAAAGTTCTTAATAAAATACTTGTAAACCAACATATCCAAAATATCCTATACCATAACAACTCCAGGGATACAGGAATATTTTAATATATGTAACTGATAACTGTAACTCATCACATAAATGGACTCAAGGGCTTTTACACAGAGCCATAGACAGAGAAATAGAAAGAGAAAATAACTTTGACCAAATCCAGCATCCCTTCATGATAAAAACCCTGGGTAGACTAAGGGTGGAGGGAACATGTCAATACAATAAAGGCTATCCAAGACAACCAATAGACATCACCATGCTAAATGGAGATGAACTTGAAGCATTCCCACTAAGATTGTGAATAAGGCAGGTATGTCAGGGAGCGGTGAGATAAAAAAAGAAATTCCTATTCAAAACAGTGCTTGACATCCTAGTTAGAATAATAAGACTTCAGAAGTGAAAATAAATAGGATATGAATATGAAAAGAAGATGTCAAAGCATCCATACTTGTAGGTGATTTACATATGAGAGACCTCAAAGTCTCCATTAGGAAATCCAGAAAAGTAGCAGGATATAAAATTAACATGCTCAAATAGTAAAGAAACACAAACTGAAAGAAAAATTCAAGGAAATGATATCTATATTCACCATGACTCCCAAATGACCTAACTAAGGAAGTGAAGGACCTCTGCCTGAAAACCTTAAATATCAGAGAAAACACCAGGAGATCAAAATACTTCCCATGTTCATGGATTGGCTGGTTTAAAACTACAAAAATGTTTATCCTACCAAAAGCAATCTACAGGTTCAAATATAATACCTCTCAATATCGCAGTGTAATTCTTCACAAAATAATGAAAAGAATCTTAAAATATCATGTATGTAACCAATAGGATAAAAGAAAAAGAGACTACCAACTTGAGGGGGAGCACGTGAGGATTTGAGACAGGATAATTATGAGGGACTGAAGGGAGGAAATGGAGGGGGAAGTGTGGTAAATCTATTTTCATTAAAAACATTTTAAAAAATAAAATAAAATAATGATATGGATGCACAAAAGGGCTGAGATAGCCAAACAATTCCCAACAATAAAAACACTGCTGGTTGTATCCCATTCCTGATTTCAGGTTTTACTACAGACTCATGATGCTAAAACAAGCATAGTACTGGCACAATAACAGACACAGTGGTTGACGGAATAGAATAGAGGATTCAGATGTAAGCTCATGAAACCAATTGATTTTTGTCAAAGTCACAAAGATACATACTAGAAAAAATGCAATATCTTTTAACAGCTGGTGCTGGTAAAACTACTATCTACATGTGAAAGGATAACATTTGATTCTCTCTCTCTCATCTCATCTCTCATCACAAATCAATTCCAAATGGAGCAAAGATTTCCATGTTAGGCCTGAAATTCTGAAACATCAGTATCAAGAAGAATTAGCAGGGAGTACACTTCACGAGTAAGGCTCAGGCAAAGGCTTTCTGAAATGGAGACCCTGACCACACGGTAGTCTATAAGTGTGACTTCAGGAAATTTAAAAAGCTTCTTACTGCAGCCAGGAACAGTGGCACATGCCTGTAATCCCAGCACTTCAAGGAGGCATTGGCAAGCAGATCTCTGTGAGTTTGAGGCCAGCCTGGTCTGGAAAACAAGTCCAACCAAGGCTACACAGAGAAACCCATGATTGAAAAACAAAATAAAACAAAAAAAAAAAGCTTCTTACTGCAAAGAAAAATGTTAATTGACTGAAAAAACAACTTATTGAATATTAAAACATTTCTGATAGCTATATATATTTGACAGAGAATTAGTGTCTAGAATATACAAATTAGTTTTTGTTTAGTTACATCAAGAAATAAACAACTCAACTTAAGATAGACCATAGATCTGAACAACAAAAGAAGAAATAAAATATATAAAAATATGTGAAGAAGTGTTCAGCATTCTTAGCAATCAGGAAAATGCAAATTAAAACATATACACAGGAGGTATTGTGTCCCATTCTCTAACTACTCAGCAGTTGATGTAGGCTGTTTTCTAGCTTTTGTGAATAGAGCAACTATAAACATGGGTGAGAAAGTGTCTTTGTGATGGACATCAAGTGTTTTGTATATATGTGACATAACTGGGTCATACGGTATATCTCTTTCTAACTTTCCAAGGAACCTCCATTCTGATTTTCTTGGTGGCCGCACCGATTAGCACTTTGAACAATAGTGAATGAGAGATCCTCTTTCCGCAAATCCTGGCTAGCATTTGTTGTCATTTTTCTCCTTTATTCTCAGCCATTCTGAGCAGGGTGAAATGACGTCTTTATTTATGAACTTATAACAGCTGTGGTTGTCAGTATTCTACCATGGGGTGAGATATTATAACCCTAACCCTAGATAAAGAGTTATTGACAGATGATGGCTGCTTTGAGGCAGCCATCTTTGAGGGAATGGTCATGGCCTCATACACAGGAATATATAAAAATGCAACCTAAATTGTATTCTGTGGGGTATTAAAAAAACTTTAAATTTGGAAAGAGCTGGAGGAGGGCAGGTAGAACCAAGTGCAATAAAGGCAGCAGTGAAGAGTCAGTAAAATCAAAATATATTGAATGAATATATAGAAATCCTCAAAGGAGAAATTAAAACAAAACATTTTAAAATGCTGGCAAGTTTGTCAGTGGAAGTATAAAGCACTCCAGTCACTAGGGAAATCAGCATGGAGTTTCTTCAAATAAGTAAATATGTAAATAAACAGGTCTGCTTATCACAGAGCTTAGCCAAACATTAGAAATCAGTTGTTTAGAGATACTTGCCCATCAATGCTCAATATGCTATTACTTACAACAGTTAACTTAGAGAACCAACTTAGGTGTTCAACTACAAAGGAATGGATAAAATATGATTTAAATAAACATTGGCATTTTTTAGCCATAAAGATATAACTATATCATTTTCAGGAAAATGGATGCAACTAGGGATAATTATGTTAAACTAATTAAGTCAGTATCAGAAACATGTTGAATATTTTTATTCCTTTTGGGTCTTTGATTTCATTGGGAAATTGTTTTAATCAACAATATATATTTTTTCTGACAAATTAGCCTAGGATAAAATAGGATAAAATATCTATCCTTCAGATATTCTTTAAAGAAAAGTGGAAAAACTATTATAAAAAACAGTTGGCCCAAAGGAGTTTATAATAACTAAGTTACAAATTGCACCTAAATGATAACAAAAGGTTCATTTGAAGCAAGAGATACATGTGTACAGTTCCAGCTACTCAGAAGGCTGAGATAGGATTATTTGGGCTTCAAGAAGTCAAAGCTAACCTTGAAAATATGGCAAGACCTAGACTCAAAAAAAAAAAAATCAAAAACCAAAAACAAGGCTTGTAGGATGAGCATCAAAATAGCAATGTGAAGGACTTTAGAAGTCAAAACAAAATGAATCTTTGTAGACATATTAACATATTTGAATGTGATAAACTAGTACTGTATATAATATTAAACTGGAATAAAAAATTAGAACAGCATGTTATAATTCACAAGTTCAAATACATTATGAAAAATTTGCATATGTAAATAATGACCACTGCGAGGCCTAGTTTTTGCTTCAACACCACACAGGCCAGAATCAATTTTTGAAGAGAGAACTTCATAATAATAATATGATCCCAACAGATTGGCCTATGGGATATTTCCTTAATTAGCAACTGATGTGGGAAGGACATCCCACAAGTGGTGCTCCCCCTGGGTAGGTGATCCTGGGTGGTGTATAAGAAGGCAAAACAAACCATGGGGAGCAAAACAATAATCAACACTCCCCCACAACCTCTGCTTTGAGTTCTTTCCCTGACTTCCCTAGATGATGGACTATGAACTGTAAGAGTAAATAAACTCTTTCCCCCACAAGTTGATTTAGTCATGGTATTTTATCACATCAATATTAACTCTAACTTTCTTAGTTACTTTTCTGATGCTCTGAAGAGTAACCACAACCAAGGCAACTCTTATAAAGAAAGAATAAAGAAAAAAAAGAAAGAAGGAAAGAAAAGGAAGAAGGAAAGAAAGAAAAGATACAAAAAATTAAACAAAACAACAACAAAAAACACATTTAATTGGGTGTTCACTTGCAGCTTCAAAGGGTTAATCCATCATGGCAGGAAGCAGACAGGCACTGTGCTAGAGCAGGAGCTAATAGCTTTACATCATGATCTACAGGCAGCAGGAGGGGGTGGGAGTGGAGAGAGAGAGAGAGCTGGGTCTGGCATGAGTCTTTGAAACCTCAAAGCCCTATCCCAGTGACACAGCTCTTTCAACAAGATCATACCTTCTAATCCTGCCCAAACAGTTCCACTAACTGTGGATCAAACATTAAAATATATGAGCTTATGGGGAACCTTCTTATTCAAATCACCACACTAAGACCAAGACTGGTACCAGAACTGGGGTGTTTCTGTGATAGAACTGACCATACATATTTGAGAGGATTGTGACAGCATTTGAATGCTGGGTTGGTAAAGTTATTGAGTACTCAGAGCTCAGTGGGCTACTTTGTGGGAGCTTGGAAGATAAAAATGCAGGGAGAAGTACAGACAAATGGAGACTTGTCTTCTGAAGTGTCAAAGGGATGCAAACTATATCAAGACTGTTCAACTGGTATTTGGAATTAAGATCCCTACAGTAAAAATTTTGCTATGCTGGGAGAATTGCTTCTGGTTACCTGCAACTGAGAGATTAGCAGTGATTACAAAGAGGTCAGTATTATGGAGGCAGCATCTGAAAATGTTTCCTCTGGGTCAGCTGTGATGCAGAGTGGGTCAAGTTTGCACTTTGTGCTGGCAGATGAACTTGCTATTTTGTAAAAGGTTTTTCTAGTGGTACTTGTTTTAAAGACATGAAGGTATCGTGGAAGGAAGCTGAGGCTTATGACAATAAGAGAACAGGACAGGCCTTTGGTGAAGGTAGAGCCTCAGTTTTATTAGAAGATCCAGGATTAAATGGGTCACAGAGAGAAGCTGACGTTGGGTACAAACCTGAAGAGATTCCAGAAGAGGCTGCTGTTGAAAGTGAAGTCTGCTTGCAGTGGAGATGCCAGCATTTTGAGATGCCAACATGATAGGAAAACTGCCAAGAACAGAGGAACTATGGAGCAGTGCTGGCGTGAGCCTAGAAGGCAAGCTGTGTATGCAGAACCACTGAGAGATTATAGGGCCAGAGAAGAGCCACTTTGTAGGCCCTTTGGAGCCATGAGGAAAGTGACTCATGTGTCAAGTCCTGAGCTCTTTACACTGTTGGACTTTGTATTGAATTGATAGTGATTGAGACCTGAATCTTTTATCTCAAAATTAAAAAAATTTTAACTTATTTTCCATTTTATAGTAGTCCACTGTTAGGAGATTTCTGAAATTTTAGAGAAGCTTTGGATATTTTAGAGAAACTTAGGAGGCAATCATTTTCTATTATTAATTTCCTTCTATAACAAAGCCATCTTTCTTCATTAGTGAAAAATACTTCTTCAAATTATTTAAGTTTTCTTGAAAGCTTTGAATTTTTGTTGGCTAATGTTGCCCTATCTTCAAGTTAAATCCAAAGATATAACCAGCACAGTGTTCTTACTACATGGACTGAGCATGTCATAGCCCTAACTACTCCAGCTTCAGATTAGTATCAAACATGGAAAATTTTTTTTCTTTCTGTGCTGGCTAGTTTTATTTCAACTAGACACACACTAAGTCATCTGAGAAAAGGAACTTCAAATGAGAAAGTGCCTCCATAATATCAGGCTGCAGGCAAGCCTATAGGGCATTTTTTAAATTAATGACTTATGTGAATAGGGCCACCCCTGAGCTGGTGGTCCTGGGTTCTAGAAGAAAGCAGGATGAGCAAGCCGTGAAAAGGAAGCCTGTAAACAGTAGTCCTCCATGACTTCAGTATCGGTTCCTGTCCTCTTTGGGTTCCTCTCAAGGCTTTCTTCATTGATGGATTGTGATATGGAAGCATAAGTCAAATACTAACTTGCTTTTCATCATAGCAATTGTAATCCTAAATGGGACACTCTCACTCAAAGAATTTACAATCATAATGAATAATAAATACTACACTTATGTCACAGCGTATTATAAGTGGCAGAAGCCACATCTAAACTTGACATTTGTCTAGGTGCTTCTCATGTGCCTTCATAAAGTTAAACTGTACTAAACGTCTAACTTCAGAAATAAAATAAAGCAGTCAAAAATACAAGTCTCTTTCATGAGAGATTTCAGTGCTTAAGAAGGTTAGCAACTAATACAGCCAAAATTTTTATCCTCTTGGAATCAAATTCACCAGGGCAGCTTTTCTTGTCTTCATTAAGACCCACAAAGTGGTTTATGAAAATTGGTGATGTGAGAGACAGGACAGTGAACTGTAGCAGGCTGAGGCCAAGCATCAGCCACAAGACTGATAGTAGCAGCCTTTAGCCTTGAAACAGAGACACCACCGCCAAGGAAGCATGGACTTAAGTCTCACAACTACACAGAACTGAAACTGTCAACAACCTAAAAGGCTCAGGCATGGGCAAGCCCGGATGTTACATTGGATTTACATTGGTGAGACATGTAATTGGGTAAACAAGAGAACCCAAATTTCTTACCTACAGCAAGGAGATGATGAATTTATTATCTTACAACAATTTTAATAAAACATTATTATAAAAATCTTGCAAAAAAATCAGACACTGAAAATAACCAGACAAGTCTATACATTTTACTGAACCTCTATGAAGTTACAATAGTCCTTCTGAAGCTGTGGACCTGCACAGTGAATTTTACCCCTTTGTCACCGATACAGTCATAAGTTCTTACACCCCATCAAAACTGCAAGATCTATGACAGTAAGAACTAGAAAGACAATTAGCTTTTTGGTAATGAATTATTACATTATTACTTACTGTTTTAAGGCACAAAATTGGTGGTACTCTGTTAAAACAGTAAATGAAATCTAATGCAGCCTAGTTAGAGACAACCAGACTGAAACTGTTCATGCTCACCAAGGACATGCTCAGCTGCAGCTGGACTCCAAGAAGTCCAACCTCAGAGCACGAACTTTGAGTTAGAGCACGGAGCAGGTTGTTATTGTTACTATCATTATTGCGGAGCTCCTGAGAGTGCCTCACTTGAAAAGAGTTGAGATGTTTCTCCCAACCAATAAAATAAGAAACAAAATCAGTGGTGCAAAAGGAGGAATATCCTTATTCATTTATGATAAAATACAGCTTTGTAGGTTCTAGATAAAGTTTATGGGGAAGAACAGTATTTTAATAAAAGCCTAGAAGAATGTCTGGGCAGAAAATGTTGTACAAAGTATATAATAATAAATAAAATGGGAGTTATTTTCTTTCTTGGTTACTCAGTTGATTCAGAGGGTCAGGTTCTCCTGGTGTCCTCCATCCCTCTGGCTCCTGCAGTCTTTCTGACTCTTCTTCCATGGAGTTCCCTAAGCTTGGAGGGAAGGGATTTGATGTAGACATGCCAGTTAGAGTTGTGTGTTGGCTTGCCCAGGTCTGTACCTGGTCCCCTACAGTTTAATGTTTTTATGAACGAGTGGGCCTCTGATTTCTGTGTGTTCTCATGGGCTCTATTCCTTCTATTTGTTTGCCTTGTTCAATTTTGATGTGATGTTTTTTCGTTTTATCGTACTGTATTTTATTTTGTTATGTTGTTACCTCTTAGAAGCATGTTTTTTGTTTTTTGTTTTTGTTTGTTTTCTAATGAGAAATAGGGAGTGGACAGGAAATGGACAGGAGGGAAGGGGAGGAGAAACTGAGTGCTGGGAGGTATAGTGAGAAGGGAAACTACTCAGGATATATTGTATGGAAAAATAATCTTTTTCCAGTAAAGGGGGGGGGATGAGAAAAAGTGATCCCTTCAGTCAGTCCTGACTTGAACAGCAACTCCCCCGTGATGCCATATAGTAGCTCAGAAAACTGATTTTACTGCGTGGGGGTTGGGAGGCAGGAATAAAAATATACAAGAAAACGCAAAATTCTAATGACCCACACATCAAAATTGGTAGCAAATACCTCAAAACATGTATTTTTAACATATAAAGAGCCTGACTTGTGTAGATGACAAAATAAGTGAGGAGAGTGGACAATACGATTGTGTGTGTGTGTTTGTGCATGTAGGAAGCAGCACCTTCTTCGAGATAACATGCTAATCTTAAACAATATTGGCCTTAGCCTAACTAACACAATTTGCTTTTATCCAGAATGCTAGCACCATTCAAATGGGCAAAGTACAACTAATATAAAATTTCAGCAAAAAATCATATCACCACCAACCTTTTTCTAGACTCTAATAATCAAATCCTTGGCTGCAAGGGGTGGAGGGGAGGCTAAGTGCATTTGGTGCCACATGAATTAAACATCAAACCCCAGAATTATTTATCCCTACACCATACATTCTCCCTTCCTACCTTAAGGGACCCCAATTGTTTATCGACTTTGTAAAGATTATTTCCTGTAAGATATTCAGAAACCAGAATAACAGAATTGGGGAGAACTATAAGTTATAAGCACAAAAGCAAGCAAGCAAGGATCACAGGAATATTCAAGCATTAGATAATGGTGATGATTACACTCTATAAGTGTACTAACAGCCACTGAATTACACACTTTAAGAGCATGAATTTCATGTTAAATAATTTATACCTTGGTTGTATCCAAAAGTTCACCGGGCTTAAACTCAGCATGGGAAAAAGAAAGTCAGAGGAAAGCGTCCCTTTAAAGTGACAGTCTGGACATCTACTTTCCTTCCTAATGCATGGAATGAAAATAGAACATTTTATAAAGGAAACAAGACATCCCAGATAAAGAGAACAACATCAACAAAATCAGAGTCAGCAGGTAAAAGACTCACACACAGACACCACTGTGTGTATCACATACTCGCACACTTTTATGGATTCATTTTGCTTTTTCTCTCCCCAAGCTTAGATAACCTTATCCCCTGTTCTGAATTGTGTAAAGGGATCAAATGTCATCACAGTGAGATTAAAGATGCATATGTGTACTCAGCAAAGAATGCACCACCTGGTTATCAGAATCTAGAAGTTTAGAGGCCCAGGGGTTATAAAAACAACAGGGTTTTTCCAGTCACACGGACTTGGGTGGAAGCAGGCCAACTGTCATGCTGCTGCTGTGTGCCAGGTATCTCCGACTGACTGGCACCTAGGGGCAGATATATGGATGTCAGCCCTTTAATTCTGTTCTGCATTCAATCTTTAGCTAGAAAAAAATAATCAGCTTCTATATTTTGGCATTGCTTACAGAAAATGCAAAAGGTTAAAGTTGTCATTCAATATAGTTTTTCATTGAAATTCAAATAAAGGGGAGAAAGGAGAAAACACATTGAAATAAAAATGGACCATCTGTTTTGAGAGCAAATATTAATAGAAAACATTTTCCCCTTTGAATTGTTGCAACTGTTCCAATTGAGCAATTGATTAAAAGTAGCCCCTATCAGTGGACTTGGGGAGGGGCATGGGAGGAGATGAGGGAGGGAAGGTGGGATTGGGAGGGAACAAGGGAGGGACCTTCAGCTGGGATACAAAGTGTATAAACTGCAATTAATAAAAATAAATAAATTGTAGATAAAATAAATAAATTAACAAAACAAAACAACAAAAAGAAATTCAAAAGGAAAAGCACTTCTCACATCTGAGAACAGATGTGCAGGAAAGAAAACTTATCCTCTGCTTTTTATAGGATTCAAATGTCCAAGGAACATACCACACCTAATATCCAAAATTGAGCAGTACTTGTACAGAGACTAAATCTGCAAGGCAGGCCCACCAAGTTAACTCTAAACAATGCATGTGGCACCTGGGTAGGATTGGTAAGAGCTGCTTAAATGTGACCACTTCCAACTAGGCATCTCACGTAATCAAGAAAAATAAAATTCAAGGCCCAGGCACAGGTGAGCGCAGTCTTGTTTCCCCACCCCACTCCCGGACGGGTTTTATCTGTGTAGCCTTTGTAGAGCAGGCTGATCTCGAACTCACAGAGATCCTCCTGCCTCTGACTTTCTGAGTGCTAGGATTAAAGGTATTTACCACTACGCCTGGCTGAACTCATTGAATTTTATTTCTTTATGGCTACTCATTGTAATGATTTAAATAACCCTGTCGTTAGTGTTGCCTTTTGAGAGAAAAACCAAACCAAACAAAACCACCACCGTATAAATTATTAAATTTCATATGAACTGAAATTCACAAGGCCTTGAATGGTGTTTGCTCAACTGCTGTTGTGACATTCTGTTCCCTTTAAAATCAGTTTTGGGGAGTTAAAAAGACAGAGGCTCATTTCCATTAAAGAGACTAACTTGTGATAGTATGAGATTTTGTCATCTTCCCAGGACTCTACCGGAATGACAGTTAATATAAGCACCCAAGATTAAAAAGAGCAACAGAGAAGGTGGAACTAGGTTACAGAGACAAATGGAAGCCTGCTGGCTCAGGAAGACACTGCAGTTCTCACACCTAGCAAACATATTCTTATGAAGAGAGTGCCCCTGTTGGCTCTGTCAGTCTCTTTGTGCAGTTCCTGTCCCTTCCAGCATTTCTATCTCCCTATTCTTCTATAAGGTTTCCGGCATTCTGCCCAAAGTTTGGCTACGAGTCTCAGTATCTCCTTCCATACCCTGATGGGTAGAGTCTCTCAGAGGGCCCCTGTGGAAGGCTCCTCTCCTATTCCCTGTCTTTTCCTGCATCTGATGTCTAGTCTGTTTGTCCTTCTGAGTGAGGATTCAGTGTCTTCTCTACGGTCTTCTTTGTTGTTTAGCTTCTTTAGGACTATAGATTTTAGTATGTTTATCCTATAATATATGGCTAATATCAACTTATAAGTAAGTCAATACCATATGTGTATTTCTGTTTCTGGGATACCTTACTCAGGATGATCTTTTCTAGTTCTCACCATTTGCCTGCAAATTTCATGATTTCCTTGTTTTTAATTGCTGAGTAGTATTCCATTGTGCTTGCAGAGACCAATTCTCCAACCAAGGATCATGCATGGAGAGGACTTGGACCCTCTGGTCAGAGGAAGTCCATAGGGTGCTCAGTTTCCAAGTGGGTTCACTAGTAAGGGAAGCAGGAGCTGTCTCTGATAAGAACTCAGTGGTGGGCTCAGTGGTGGGCTCCAGAGGTGGGTGCAGTCTTGTCAGGCCACAGAGGAAGATGATGCAGCCATCCCTGATGAGTCTTGATAGGCTAGGGTCAGATAGAAGGGGAGGAAGTCAACCCCTATCAATGGGCTAGACTTAGGGGGAGAAGAGGAAGGGTGGGTGGAACTGGGAGGAGATGGAGGGGGTTACAGCCAGGATACAAAGTAAAAAAAATTGTAATAAATAAATAAATTTTAAAAAGAAATACACATATACACAAAAATAACTTAAAAGAAGAAGAAGAAAAAGAAGAAGAAGAGAATGATTTAGAAAGTAGCCAATGGGTCTTGGACTCTTCACACATTAAACGCTAGAGTAAGGACACAAATGAAAATGTAAACTGGTAAAAAAAAAAATCTACAAAGAAACAGGAACCTTTTAATGACCATAACTCTCCATTTCCTGATATGAGTAATGAAATTGCTAAACAGGAGAATGATTTCACCAACTGTCATTTGAAGAAACCCCTCAGGTGAAATAAGTCAAAAGATAAACCCAAGTCTCTGGGATAGCATATCTTTGTGTAATGAGGTAAAATGAAAAGCCACAGATAGACAATACTGACACATGGAAGACAAAATTAATGACAAGATTTTTATGTCCTCAGAAGACAATGCTAAAATACTACAGAGTTGCTGATTTTGGGGGGATCCCTGATCATTGTTGATATTAAAAACAAAAAGTGAAGGGCTGGAGTAGCACAGTGGAAGAGTACTTGCCTAACAACACAGTGCTGGGGTTCAAGCTCCTGTCCCGCAGAAATTAAAAATAACATCTTTCACCAGCTTTGCTTCATGAACTTCTCAGTATCTTGTCTCTTACTCTCAAGCCACGAGCCTAGCTCCTCTGCAGACTTATCCTGGTATGTCTCCCCCATTACACTGTCTAACTACACCATCTCCACACATACAGGCTTAGCTTTGGACATTCAGCTCATACACAGGTCTTTCTTGGAGAGACCCCAATGAATCAAGCCTGCTCACACTGACTCCACACTCCTAGGCATAGCTGTGTTCACACAATCCCAATACTGACTCAGTCTGATGTAGGCTAGACACAACCAATGGAAGAGTTGAGACTCCCACGTCACATTACAAAAACGTAATACAAAAGGCCAAGACCTTGTGTATCCCTCCAAACCAACTAGTGCTGCAGAAGTGTCCTCCAATGAGAGTTACATAGATGAAAATCATGACACAAAAATTAAAAGAACAACCACACATTTCTTCAAAGAATTTAGGAGTTTAAAGAATACATGACTGATCCTGACAGTTATTGCATGTAATAGTCACTGTGGTTCATAGGCACTGTAGCTGGGTAGGCTACTGGCTATTTCCCTCCTTTGGATGCTTGCTCAGTGCCTTCTGGTATAAGGAAAGCCAGTCCCCAGATAGGAGACAATCAGATATTTTCAAACTCAGAGGTTTCTGGGACCTGTGTCTGAAGTGCATGGTGTCTTCAGCAGTAGGGACTTACCTTCCACCACTGTGGTGTGTGTGTGTGCCTGTTGCGAGGGGGTGGGAAGAGTTGGCTATGAAGGGCAATAGCAATAGACTATTTTTTGAGTCTCTTGGATAATACTGACCAACAAAATGAATGAAGACTTCTCATGTTGGTATCAGGTTTTTATGATTGTTGGCTCTTAGAGGGAATATTGTTAGCCTGTATGGGAGAATTTCATTTAAACTGTGTATGTATATATCAATTTACATGTATTATAGGTATTTTGGCTAGACAGTGAATAATATGATTGCTTTTTCAGGCATCCTTACTGTAGCTTTATATTTTTCTCTCCTTCTTCTGTATTTATCTTCTTCCTCTTCCTATTTTTCCATTTCCTTGATCAGATCACTTGTTCTCTGCTATTCCCCTTTCTACTGCTCCCCAACATTTCTTGTTCCCACGTCACTGCCACCCTTACTTTCTTGATTATTTTTACAGTATACCTGCCTGAAGGCTTAGAGCTAAGAGCCTCAGATAAGAAAGGATATTTGACATTTGTTTTTGTGGGTCTGGATTACTTCACTCATGATCTTCTCTAGTTCCATCCGTTTATGTGCATTGTTCATGATTCTATTTTCCTTTACAGATGAATAGTATTTATAGTGTATATGTACCACATTTTCATTATCCATTTGCCAGCTGAAAGATATTTAGATTGGTTCTTATCTAATAAACCCACACACTTACAGGCACCTGATTTTTGACAAAGATGCCAAAACCATACAATGGAAAAAAGATAGCATCTTTAACAAATGGTGCTGGTCTAACTGGATGTCTACATGTAGAAAAATGCAAATAGATCCATACTTATCACCCTGCACAAAACTAAAGTCCAAGTGGATCAAAGACCTCAATATAAAACCAGATACACTAAACCGCTTAGAAGAAAAAGTGGGAAAGAGCCTTGAACTCATTGGCATAGGAGACAACTTCCTGAACAGAACACCAACAGCACAGGCTCTAAGAGCAACAATCAATAAATGGGACCTCATGAAATTGAAAAGCTTCTGTAAAACAAAGGACACTGTCATTAAAACAAAACGACAGCCTACAGACTGGGAAAGGATCTTCACCAACCCTACATCTGACAGAGGGCTAATATCCTAGCTATTGTGATTAGAGCAACAATGAACATAGCTGAGCAAGTATCTACTGATTTTTTGGGCATTTGCCAAGGAGTGAGATAACTGGGTCATAGGACATGTATATATGACACCACATTTTGGATGTAGCCAATAGCTTTCTGATTGAATTTGAGACCTGCTCAACAAGAGGGAAATCTCATCTGGTACTAGAAACATAGCCAGCTATTCATGATCTTGAATAAGAACCTGTAACCACCACTTTACTAAACCACCAAAGTCCCTAGCTACATTCGAAATACTTATCCTTCTACACACAGCTAAGTGTAGCCCCACAACTCTTCAAGGAAACTTCTCTTTGAAAATAGTGAGACCACTGCAAAAAAATGCAACCAATAAAAAATCAGGAGATGTGGAGTTCAGTCACAACTGATACATCTACAACATAGCTCCTGTACCTAAGTCTACATACAAGTAACATTATACAGACTAACCAGATTGTGTTTATGTATTTGGGAATACAAACTTACACATACACACACATCTAAGCATCTTAACAACAGTGAATGAAAAAAAGAGGTTATTAATTTGAAAGAATGAGGGGTATATGGGAGGGCTTACATGGGGGAAGTGTTATGGATAAAAGGTGTAATTATAATATCAAAAATAAAAATATTTAAAAAGAGAAGATATGGACTTTAATAAAGAGCAAAACAGCAAAATCTCGAGTGATACGAAAATAAACAAACACATGCAGCTGGGCGAAATGATGACGACAATTCAGGATTTTAAAACTGAATAAAAAGCTAGAAATAGTGAATAGAATTTAACTTATTTTTATTATTATTATTATTTATTACAATTTATTCACTTTGTATCCTGGCTGTTTCTCCTCCCAATCCCAGCCTCCCTCTTCTCCCCCGATACCCCTCCCCTAGTCCACTGACAGAGGAGGTTCTTCTCCCCTTCTATCTGACTCTAGCCTATCAGGTCTCCTCAGTACTAGCTGCCTTGTCTTCCTCTGTGGCCTGGCAAGACTACTACACCCCCAGGGGGAGGTGATCAGAGAGCCTGCTACTGACTTCATGTCAGAGACAGCCCCTGCTCCCCTTACTAGGGACCCCCTTGGAGACTGAGTCTATGGGCTACATGTAAGTAGGGGTTTTAGCTCCTCTTCATGTGTGGTCCTTGGTTAGGGTATCCATCTCTGCACGAACTTCAGGGCCTAGTGGTTTTTGGCTCTGTTGGTCTTTTGGAGCTCTTGTCTTTCTATCTCCTCCTTCTTTCCATACATTCTGCCCAAAGTCTCAGTCTCTGCTTTGATACCTCAGTCAATAGAGTCTTTCAAGAGCCTCCTGTGGTAGGCTCCTGTTCTGTTCCCTGTCTTCTCCTGCTTCTAATGTCTATTGCTTTTGCCCTTCTGATGGAGGATTAAGCCTCTTCCCTAGGCTCTTTCTTGTTGTTTAGCTTCTTTAGGGGTATAGATTTTAGTATTTTATCCTATGTTATATGTCTAATAATCACTTATGAGTGATTATTACCATGAGTGATTATATACCATGTGTGTATTTTTGCTTCTGGGTTACCTCACTCAGGATAATCTTTTCTAGTTCCCACCATTTGCCTGCAAATTTCATGATTTTCTTGGTTTTAATAGCTGAGTATTCCACTGGGTAAATGTACAACAATATCTGTATCCATTCTTCAACTGAGGGACATCTGGGTTGTTTCCAACTTCTGGCTATTACAAATAGAGCTGCTATGTTTGAGCAAATGTCCTTGTATACTTGAGCATATTTTGGATATATGCCTAGGAGTGGTATAGCTGAATCTTGAGGTAATTATCTGAGAAAGAGCCAGATAGATTTCTAAAGTGGTTGTACCAGGTTACATTCCCACCAGCAATGGAGGAGGGCTCTGCTTTCTCCACATCCTCTCTAGCAGGTGTTGTCACTTAAGTTTTTTATCTTAGCCATTCTGATGGGTATAAGGTGAAATCTCAGGGTTGTTTTCATTTGTATCTCCCTGATGATTTAAAATTTGATGAAGATAATTCAGGATTTTAAAACTGAATTGAGTAAAAAGTTAGAAATGTTGGAAAGAATTTAATTTAATTGAAGATGGAATTGAAAAATCCAATTTTAAATCTTGGGTTTGAGGAAAGCCTCATAAATAGAATTGATTAAACAGAAGATGGACTTTTATTATTTGAATACACAGTTAATGAAATGGACTAACCATGTAAATAATATGACAAAATTAAACACACAAGAGGAATGTACAGAAACTTTGGGACTCTATAGCAAAAATTAAAAAATAAAAAAAACAAGTCTTTGAATTATAGGCTGATATAAAGGAGAAAAATTGGGGGGTTCCAAGATGGCGGCGCCCTGAGGACACTCTTTCCGACCAGCAGTACAGCAGGATCTGCACTGTGACCAGCAGACAGAACTCTCAGTCCTAAAACACCAGCGACCTGTGTTTCCCAGGTGAGAGGACACCCCATGGTGTGGGATTTAATCAGCTGCAACTCTCCTAGCTAAATCACAAAAGAGGTCCCGGTTCCACCAGGTGCTTGGGCACCAGCTCAGAGCCACACGCCTGCGTGCTCTGATCACTGTTCCGGACTGAACTGCAGGCCCGACAACATGGGAGACTGGGGTTTCCAGTCGAGAGAAAACCCCATGGTGCAGGAAATGATTGGACTGACCTTAGGTCATCCAGATAATCCCTGGAAAAAGACCCAGGTCCGACGGATGCCCAGCAACCAGCCCAAAGCTAGGGATGCAGAGTCCTGCCTGTGCGCCTGACCAGCTGTTCCAAATAGAACTGTGGGCCCCAGGGCTCCAGAGACTGATTCTCTCTGTCAGGTGACCCACAGAGAGGGGAACAGCAGGTTTGACCTCAGAGCACTCAGCCCACACCTCCCCCCGAAAAGTTCTCAGGAAAAGTTACCGATTCCGCAGACATTCAGGCGCCCAATTGCCAGCAAGGCGGAGGCAGGCATGCGACTGTGCCCGTGGATTCTACTCCCAGAAAGAATTGCAGTCTCCAAAACACAGTCTGGGTGTCCCTGCTGGGAGGAAACCTCACAACAGAGGGATCATCAGGTCCATCACTTAGGACACCCAGCTCCAGAAGACTTTCTGGGTTCACACAGGCTCTAGGCGCTAGTCTTCTACTGCAGACTTGACTGCCCTGCTCACCTGCCATTGATTGATTACTGCTAGGGCACAGGGGCACACAGCTGCAACCTCAGACCTACAAAAGCCTGAGAATCATCAGAGCAGCCCTCAGATACTGGTCCAAGTTGTGACTGGCTATCCCTAGCTAAACTGACAAAACTGTGGGATTCCCTGATTCTTCAAGAGGGCTGCACCCCCAAAAATACACCTTAAAAACAGCAGCTGCAGCTCACTAAACTCAGAGCAAAAAAACCAGCAGGAGGGCAGCCATCTCCAGGACTTCTCCTGATGAGAGGAGAGCCTTCCTGAACACCACAGTTACCACACAGGTCCATATGCCTGAGGTGAACTGTGACAATTACTGAGAAGCACCACCATTCAGTTGAGTATACCCAAAAAGCTGAGGAGATCTACTTCAGAACCCTGCCAAGGGGATTCTCCCCACCCCAGGACACAGCAGGCGCCAGAAATTAACAGACAACATCTGAGATAGCCGGATGGGTAGAGGCCAGCATAAAATCAACAATCAACAAAAAGCAAAGCAATATGGCATACCCAGAACCCAGTTACCGAGGAGCAAGTAGTCCTGGACACCCTAACATAAGTGAAATTCAAGAAGATGACCTTACATCTATGCTTAAGAAGAGGTTAATGGAGGAAACAATAAATTAAATTATGTGTAAAGAGAGGGAGCTATAGTAAAACAGATTATGGCCATCTATAAAGAAATACAGGAAGATGCAGCCAAACAGTTTGTGGCTTTCAGAGAAGAAATGATTAAATCACTGAAAGAAATAAGAGACACAGAGGAATGTTCAAACAAATGGGAAGGAATTGAAGGAAAATACAATCACACAGGTGAAGGAAATCAACAAAACAGTTCAAGATCTGAAGATAGAATTGGAAAATTTAAAGAAAACACAAATGGAGGAAATCATGGAGAGGGAGTACCTAGGAAAGAAAACAGGAACTATAGAGGTAAGCATAACCAACAGACTACAAGAGATGGAAGAGAGAATATCAGGTGTGGAAGATACAATGGAAGAAATTGATGTATCTGTCAAAGAAAACAATAAATCTAAGAAATTCCTGACAAAAACCATCCAAGACAACATAAAAAGACAAAATCTAAGAATAATAGGAATAGAGGAAAAAGAAGATTCCCTTCTCCAAAGCCCAGAAAATATTTTCAACAAAATCATAGAAGAAAATTTCCCCAACTTAAAGGAGAGGCCCATAAAAATACAAGAGGCCTACAGAACACCTAATAAATTAGAACAGAAAAGAATATCCTCCTGCCACATAATAATCAAAACAGTAAATATACAGAACAAAGAAAAAAATACTAAAAGCTGAAAGGGAAAAAGGCCAAGTAACATATAATGGCAAACCCATCAGAATCACTCCTGACTTCTCAACAGAGACTATGAAAGCCGTAAGAGCCTGGACAGATATCATGCAGATCCTAAGAGAACACAGATGTCAGCCCAGGCTACTATACCCAGCAAAACTCTCAGTCCTCATAGACAGAGAAAACAAGATATTCAAGGACAAAAACAAATTTCAACAATATCTACACACAAATCCGGTGTTACAGAAGATACTAGAAGGACAAATACAACCCAAGAAAACTAACTACTTTCAAGAAAACACAAAAACTAAATAACCTCACTACAGCAAAACAAAAAGTAGCCAAGCACACAAACACACTACCATAGCCAACATCAAAATCAAAGGATCTAATAGCCACTGGTCATTAATCTCTCTCAACATAAATGGACTCAATTCTCCAATAAAAAGACACAGACTAGCAGAATGGTAGTGTAAACAAGACCTAACAATCTGTTGCATATAAGAAACACACCTAAGTCACAAAGATAGACATTGCCTGAGAGTAAAGGGCTGGCAGATGGTTCTTCAAGCAAATGGACCCAAGAAGCAAGCAGGAGTAGCCATTCTAATATCTAATAAAATGGACTTTCAATGAAAATTAATCAAAAAGGATGGAGAAGGACACTTCATACTCATCAAGGGAACATTCCACCAGGAAGATATTACAATCCTGAACATCTATGCCCCCAATACAAGGGCACCCACATTTGTAAAATAAACATTAATAAAACTTAAACCACACATAGATCCCCACACATTAATAGTGGGAGACTTCAACACACCACTCTCAACAAAGGACAGATCAACAAAACAAAAATTAAACAAAGATACAGTAATTCTAATAGAGGTTATGAATCAAATGGACCTAACAGACATCAACAGAACATTTCACCCAAACACAAAAGAATTTACCTTTTTCTCAGCACCTATGGAACCTTCTCCAAAATAGACCCTATAGTTGGTCACAAAGCAAGCCTCAACAGATACAAGAAGATTGAAATAATCCCTTGTATCCTATCTGATCACCATGGCCTAAAACTAGACCTCAACAATAGAAATAACAAAAAGCCTACACACACATGGAAACTGAACAACTTGCTACTAAATGACAGCTGGGTCAGGGAAGAAATAAAGAAAGAAATTAAAGTCTTCCCAGAATTCAATGAAAATGAAGGCACAACATAACCAAACTTATGGGACACAATGAAAGCAGTGTTAAGAGGAAAGTTCATAGCACTATGTACCTTCAAGAAGAAATTTGAAACATCCCATTCAAGGAACTTAATGGCTCACCTAAAAACCCTAGAAAAAAAAAAAAGAGGCAGACACAAAGAGGCAGTGTTTCAAACAAAAGGAAACAGATAACAAACAGGTATCACTATATTGTATTATTCCTAATAACTGACAAAATAGACTTCAAACTAAAATACTTCATTTTAGCCATGGGAACAATTAAACAAGAAGACATTACAATCCTAAATACACATGCTCCAAACTCTGGTCCATTAAATTTTATAAAAAGTGTATTAATGAACTTTAATACAGAGATTAACTTCAACAATAATAGTAAGTGATTTCAATATCCTGCTTTCTTCAATAGACAGGTTAGCTAGATGAAAAATAAAGCGAGAAACAACAGATTTAAATGACATCATATATCAAATAGACCTAAGATATCTATTGAATATTCTACCCCTCCCTACTCCTCCCCCCACATGCATGCATGCACACAAGCACAGAGATGCATACAGATACACACACACACACACACACACACACACACACACACACACACCACATTCTACTCAGTAGCACTTAAAAACATCTTTAAAAGAGACCATATCCTGTTTTGGTTTGGTTTGGTTTTGTAGACCTCGAACTCTCAGAGATCCACCTGCCTCTGCCTTACCATGCTCACACACACAAAAAAATCTTAGTACATTAAAAAAATTCAAAATAACTCCATGTAATCTCTCTAACCATGATACAACAGAACTTAAAATCAACCATAATGAGTCTATAGTAATCAAAGATTAAAGAATACATTATTTAATGATAAATGGGCCAAGAAAGAAACGTAAAAAGAACTTTTAAAAAATTTTGGAATTAAGTGAAAATAAAAACGCAACACAGTAAATCCTCTAGGGCAAATAAAAAGTAATCCTAATAGTGAAGTTTATAGCCCTGTGTGTTTACATTTAAAAATAAAAAAGACCACAAATAACTGACTTAATGCAAACAAACAAATAAACAAACAACAAAAAACAATTGACTTAATGCTGTAGCTAAAAAATTTGGAAAATTTGGACACAGTGGCCCACTCCTGTAAGCCCAACACACAGGAACACATAGACAGGTGGATCTCTGTGAGTCTGAGGCCAGTCTGGTCTACAAAGTGAGTCCAGGACAGCCAAGGCTACCCAGAGAAACCCTGTCTCAAAAATAAAATGAAATAAAAGAAAAAAATTGAAAAAAGCAACGCCAAATTCAGTAGACTGGATGAAAAAAAAGTCAGAAAAGAATTAATAAAACAGAAGCAAATAAGACAATATAAAGATTCAGAGAATCTAAGAGCTGTTTCTTTGAGAAGATAAATGAACTGATAGACCCTTGACCCAACTGACACAAAAAAACTAAAGAGAGTATCCAAATAAACAGAATGAACAGAAAAAAAAAGATTACAATGGATACCAGAAAAACCTGGGACATGAGGTAATGCTTTAACAACCTATCCCCTGTTAAGTCAGATAATTTAAAAGAAATGGATGACCATCTAGGCCCATCTGAACCACCAAAATTGAACCAAGAGTAGAACAGCAATTTCCAGTAAGCAAGAAGATCACAACACTAATAAAACACCTGACTAGAGCAAAAGCCCAGGTCCAGATGAATCTATAAGACAGTTCTAACAGACTATCCATGGAATTATTCAAACAATACATCTTAAATGATTTCAAAAATTAGAAACAGAAAGAGTACTTCTAAATCCCTTCGATGAATCCTGTATTATTATAATATAAAAACCAAGTAAAAACACAATAAAAAGAAAACTATAGACCAATATCCCTGATGAACACAGATGTAAAATTTCTCAATAATAAAATTAACAAATGTCATATATATGTATATATATATGTATGTAAAAGATCATCTACTATCCTCAAGTTACCGTGATCGCAGAGATGCAGGGGTGGCTCACCATATGTAAGTCAGTGACTGAAATATATCATATAAATGGACTTGACAAAACTCACATTATCATCTCAGCAGATGTACAAAATCCCATTAACAAAATCTAGCATGTGTTCAAGATAAAATAGTACTAGTGAGAGTAAACTGGAGGGAACATACCTCCAGATAAAACATAAAGGTTTTATCTGACAAATATACAGTCATCATTATAAATGAAAAAAATCTCAAAGTAATCCCATTAAAATTAGAAACGAGAAGGGGCTGTCCAATAACCTCATCTCTTTTTCATATATTGTTGGATTCACTAGCTAGAGCAATAAGACAGTGAAGAAAATTAAGATACAGATATGAAAAGAAGTGAAACTATCTCTATTAATAAATGAATATGATCTATTTGAGCAATGCCAAAAATTCTGCCAGAAAATATCTAGAAATAATCACCACTTTCAGAAAGGTAGCAAGGTAACAAACTTCCAAAAAAGTATACAAAATAGTTTTCTATGTATCAATAACAAAACTGAGAAAGAGATTAAAATGCTGAGAAAGAGATTACAGAAACATCTTGATTTATAATTTCCTCCAAAAATATCTAGGAATAGACTGAACCAATGATGTGAATGAACCATATGATGAAAACTTTAAATCTCAGAAGAAAGATTTTCTAGAAGACAAAAAGAGCTTCCATAACCTTGGGATCAGTAGACTTAACATTGTGAAAATTGACCATTCTACCAAAAGCAATTTACAGAATCAAGGTAATTCCACTGAAATTCACAATATAGTCTTCTCAGAAACAACAACAAAACCCACATGGAAACACAAAAGACCCTGAACAGACAAAGCAATCCTAAACAAAGATAACAATGATGGAGAGATTACTATACCAGATTTCAAGTTATATTACAAAGGTGCAGTAATTTTTTTTTAAAAAGTATGGTTTGAACAAAAATACATATAGATGTACCACTTAAGGTGATCATGTTCCTTTTAAAAGCCATAGACTAACAATAACCTGAGTATCAGGCATGGGAACCTTTTCTGTTATTCATTGGGGTAATCTAAGACATTTCCAGAACAATATAGGCTACTGAAGTTGCTCTTAGTTTCTTCCCAGAACTTGAAAGCCAGGTCCTTATTGCTGAAGACACTATACTCTTATGATACAAGATGGAGAGGAATACAACTAGAACTTTCTTGGAAGTCTCCTCCCTTAGAAATAGCACTCATAGTTCCTGAGGAACTATGTAAGCTGCCAAGTGAGAAAAGCAATCAACAGATCTACCCAGCTGGAAAGCCCACAAACCACAACAATGACAAGATACACCCACAAACTACAACTCAACAAGCTATACCCAAGCTTTCAATGGTGGCATTTACATCTTGACAATAACTAACATAAATAAGAAATAACTTAAGGCCTGCTTGATGAGAGAGAATTCATGACTATTACTGTAAACCTGTGGCTAGTGAGGTTATGATCTTAAAGAACATATTGCTGCCACTTTTCCTAAACTAGAACAATCAGTAACTGCATTCTAAATATGTATTCTCATACCCACAGAAAAGTGTAATACTAACTCCTCATCAAGCTTCTTTTTGCAGGTGGAGTCCATTACAGAAATCTACAACTGGTCAAAATGGGGAGAACTAGTGACTAGGGGATGCTCAGCCTCAACTGACATATTTTCAATGCAACCCCTATACCTAAAGCTCAGCGAACATCATGCATGCAAGAGGGGGCAGGAAGATTTAAGTGCCAGATGACAGGGAAATCTGTAGCAGGATAGTGTCTTCTACATATGACAGGAAAGCTCTGTCCATGAAGCTTCAACAATATAAATATAGTCTACAAAATTACAAATAATTACAACCCCAGTTGCCATGCCAACAAGGGTGGGGAAGGTTCACTCTGTGTGTGTGTGTGTGTGTGTGTGTGTGTGTGTGTGTTGAAGCAGTCAATAATTTGAGGATTTGAATAACACAGGGGAATGTATAGGGGTGAAAGCAAGGGGTAAAAATGATATATATATGGTATTCATATATTAAATTATTTTTAATTCAACAATTAAAATAAATAAGAAAAACTTAAATTAAAAACATCCTGGTAAACACAGTTCAGAAAATTTCACAGAACCAGATAAAAACAAAGAACAAAACAGTTACAACACTGAAAACAGCTACAACATAGGAATGATTTTTCAGAAAGAAATTTTGAAGACCAAAAGAGAAAATTTCCTTTACCACAAAGGTTCAAAACAAAAAGGAGGGGGAAGGTATTCCAGGAAATAGTATTTCCAGGAAAGCAAGCAGGTGAGGGAATGTTGGATGTCCCACAGAACATTCCAGATGGAAACAGAAGGAAAATCAGCTTATGAAAGAAAGAACTGATTTTTTGATTATTGGACGATTTTGAAAAAAAAGATAATTAATGATGGAACTTTATGTCCCTCTTGATTAGATGCACAAGTAAGTTTACAAAAATTTGTGTGAATTAGAAAACAAGGCAAATATGCACAGTAGGAAATACACTGTTTCACTAGGAAATGCAGCCCACACACTTGGACATATCAGGATGACATAGACTGTACCCATATTATAAGCATACTGGAATAGACAGTGGTGAATGACAAACACAACTGCTAATGGTGCCCCCTCTCAATGTAGTAATAAGGTAATGTCTGTGAGTTGGCCATCAAAAGATAATTCTCTATTATCAAATGAACATAAATTTCAAAAGCCCCAGCAAACCCAGCCTTCTCCGTGAAAGACAGAAAACTGCCAAAGGAAGCTGAGTTGTGTTCCTATAAATCTTTTTATTTTGTTCTTTTTAAGGAAATCATGCAATTTATTTGTTTTCTGTTCTGAGAATCACAGAGACAGTGGAAGTAAGCACGGGGCAGAACGGGGTAAGCCAGACAAGGTCCCAGAGCTGGAGAGGGAAATGGACATGAGTTCCCATTCCTAACCAGGAAGCAACCTCCAATCCACAACTGCTTGCAAAGAAAACATTAGTTTTCTCTGATAGAATCTCAGTGGGTACACGAACTACAGTCCGCACACCCAGCAGAAGATGGCTGACACAAAACAAACTCAACAGTGTTTTTGTACAATTTTTATCTCATATTGCTTTGTGTGTGAATTTTTTATATCTTACTGTCCTGTTGCATGTATATTTATGGTTTCCAATTTTTAAAATGTTTTTATGGTGTGTGTGTTTCTTGTGCTTTTTAATTGTATTTTAAATTCTGGTTTGTTTTATTTGTCTGGTTGATGTCTAAAAAGAGAGAGAAAGAAGGCATGGAGTTGGATGGGAGGGGATATAGAGAGGATCTGAGAGGAAAAACTATGATCAGAATAGATTATATGAATTTTCAATTCAAAAAATAATTAACCACGGGGAAAAAAACTTTGCCATATTGCCCAAACTGGTCTCAAAACTTGTGGATTCAGGCAAGGCTCCTAAGACCAGGCATCCAACAATACCTGCTAAATTTTTCTTTAATAAAGGACAATATGGACACTGAAGATGACACAGGTATTTGATAATTAAGTAACAATCTTGCTTAAATATTAACAAACTCAACTATACTCATCTTTCTACACACATATACATATGCACGAATGTATACACAGAGACACACATATCCACACACTTGTATACATGTAAGCACATACATATGTGAGCACTTATAAACACATACACATATACATGCAGAATCATGAGTGCTCATGTCTATACTTTGTAAATTTCCACCCAAAGGGCCACACTGCTGTGATCCACTTTAAGTGCCAGTCTTCTCCTTTTCCCAGCTCCACTCCATCTCATTTAGGAATGACTGCTGTCTGTTAATGCCACTTTGTTTCATGGATCCTGACCTTTGAAAGTATATTCCATATTTTCCTAACAGAACCATAAACTTACTGGCAGGACAGAGTTCTAGTTTTTTGTGGGATCAATAAAGTACCCAAAGTAATAAATCTCTCAATTTAAAAACTTGAAAGCAACTTGCCAATCACTGATTTGTCATTTAAAAGTTATTTTCTATACATAAAGCATACATCTGCAGATTTAGACAGCCATTACAATTACATAAAACACAAAAAGTTAAAATTATTTATAATTGGTATCTGATCCAAAAATTAGTCACAGAAATTTTATAGAAGTGTTTGTTTCATCTTGTATAATTTACCATCACAACCAACAGTTAAAGGACTACATAAAATTTCATTAACATGGCAAAATTTTAAAAATCTTTACCTTAACTCCAACTGAAACAATTATTTTTCCCCTTTCTGCATCTTTCCCAACATTAGCAGGTAAGTACTTATTCTTCCATAACCACTTCATACTGTAAAATATTTATTTTTAATTTTTATATAAGAAAGTTAGTATATAGGAATGACAGCAATTTCAAGCTTGAAAATGAAAATGTGAACCATTTCATGCTAAATTGCCTGTCTTCCTATAACCAATAAAGCAGGGTCCGTAGTGAAGGTAGAAAATCAACTGAGACAAAAGTTGGGGCAAGAGAGATGAGAGCCTGCCCACGGCCACGTGACACGGGTGTGTGGGCGCCACTGTGATGGAGGAGCCAGCGCATGGTAGAGAGATGGAGGAGAAAGAGAAGCAGGATGTTCTGTGCACTGGGAAAGGGCACAAGTAGAGATGTGCAAAGGTAGTGAAAGTCAGCCTGAGCTACCACCTGAGGCCGCGGTGATGATGTGGTCCTGTGCTGGTCTACACAGCAAGTGCAGGACAGCAAAGCTACACAGAGAAACCCTGTCTTGAAAAACAAAAACAAACAAACAAAAACGAGTCTCTCCTACTTCATCACAAAAAGCAGCTAAACCTCAGAGGCAGACAACTAATAAAGCTCCATAAGATCTATGTATGTAGATCTACATATGTAAGATCTATGTACCTAGAACCCCTGCTCAGATGTAGCACATGGCAGCTCACATCCAAGTGGGTACCCTAGTAAGGGGAACAGGGACTATTTCTGACATTTCACCTGGGAGAGAGGAATCCTTGAGTCATGAATCATTGTTCCTAGAAATTCCAGAACTGTTTTTTCTGTCAGGACAAAACAACAGGTCTGAGCACATGTGGTATTTCTTTTTACTTTCACTGCTACTAAAAGTCCCACACTAGGTGTAAACAGGAAGGATAAGAATTACTGAAGACAAGTCTTTTCAAAACACCAACCTTGCCACAAGTGATCTCTGAGACTACTAAAATGTGGCTTGAAAACTCTCTTCCTGGTTTGTTCCTCTCAAGGCAAAAATCTGACAAGCTGCCCACTTCCTTTACAAGCCTCCTATGCACCTAACCAAAGGGAGGGGCAACATACAATTCTTTGGGCCATCCACTAAGAATTTTAAGATTAGCATTCACTCATTTATAGCATTGTCTGACTCAGCAGCCATATTCTTCTGTTTTCTTCCTAACATCTTTAGTCGCCTTATTTAAGACTCCATTCCCAGTTTCTGTCTGGAATGGTGATAGAGTGTTTGGTAAGGCAGATTAGTGATGGTTTAATGACACTATGAATTTGCTTTTTCATTTTTTCTTTTTCTTTCTTTCTTTTTTTTTTTTTGCATGTTTTTTGAGACAAGGTTTATCTCTGTAACAAAGCCCTAGGTGTCCTGAACTCACTTTGTAGACATCACATTCACAGAGATACTCCTGCATCTGCCTCTCCAGTGGGATTAAAGGAGTCAATTTTCTTAATGCCAACAATTTGTGAACTTAAGAGCAGAAATATACTGTATTTTATATCATGGATTTTGGAATAACTTTATACAATCCCAGTGCTAATCACTTACAAGCTAGGACCTTAGGAAAATGACTTGAATGTCTTCTGGGTTTCTAGATATTCTGTCTCAACCCAGTGTCTTCTCACAAAACATCTTACAAAGCACTTCCTAAAACATTCCATTATATATGACTTTCTTATATATGAATTAGTCACTTATACAATCACAGCATAATGTGATATGTAATAGTAAGACTTTATACCATCTGGGGTCAACCTGCCTTTTATTCTCTTTTTAATCTATGTCTCTGATCCTTCTTTTCAACACTTCTGCATTAACAGTGGTTTTGAATATGCCATTTCCTCATTTAAAATACCTTCCTCTCCATCAAAGTTGATTTCACATGCTCTACTCTTGCTTTCCCACAGTGTTCTCTGAGCACCATAGTCTAGCCTGGATCTCTCCTCTTCTTTTTAGTTTATCATTGATTATGTATGTTCTTACCATCCATTCAGATCATCATAGAATATGATTTATGTATAAATATATATATTTTATAATTTTACATACTCAAACTGTATACACCTTACAATTAGGATATTTAATCTTCATATATATGTAAAAGGCACTAAAAATATTGATAGGCTATTCACACTGAGGTCTTCAAATAACAACACTCAGTTGTAAGACAGAAATAATTACATTGCTGTATGGATCTAGCCTGACATAATAGTAGCCAACTCTAGAAAAAGCTGCCACAATAGCTCTAGAATAACCCTGGTTGGTCTTTCCTGTGTAGTCACCATGCAAAGTGTAAACAGACAAACTCGTTACAGAGGGATATCTAATAAGTCCACCCCCTGCAATATTTTCATTGTTTACAAACTCCTGCCTATTTCCAAAACATGCTTGGGGTGATAAGCACAGAAAATAAATGTCATTAACTTAGCAAAGAGAGAGAGAGAGAGAGAGAGAGAGAGATAGAGAGAGAGAGAGAGAGAGAGAGAGAGAGAGAGAGAGGACGTAAAGAACAAAAGTTATAGAATATCCCATGCTGAGAAGTTACACTGGAAACCGCCATTGAGGAATAATAATCGTTGCAATCAGAGATGATCTTAACATGCCATCAGGAAATGATGAAGAATGTCCTTTTTTTTCTCTATTAAATATGAATTAACTAAGCCAGGCCTCTGATACAAAACAAATGTTCACACAGAAGTCAACAATAGACATAAATACCTCGTATATAAGAGCATTGGTTTGATAACTAAAAGCACTACGACCTCAAAGCTTTAGACAATAGTCAAATCCAAAGTCAACAATTTATAATAAAAAACAATGACTCTGGCTAGGTATGATACTATATCCCTGTAATCCTATTTCCTGGTAGGCATGCAGAGGGACTAAAGTTAGAAGCCATCTGGACTACACAGAAATATCCTGTCTCAAAAGAAAAAGAAAACACATCTAATAGACATCAAGAACCTTAAAATGGGAAGTCACAGGACAGTCACAGGCTGTGCCTAGATTTTTCTCAACAGTAGTATTGGTTTAGTTAAATTTGTGAAGAACAACCTGGAACTCCTGAATCCCATTCTGCAAAGCATGAGAAAGATAGCAACTTAGGTCATAATCAAGCAGGAAACTGTGTACTCTTATGTCATCTTTACAAGAGTATCATTCAAGAGCTTATGGAGACACGTAAAATGAAATATGATATTGAACTGAAGTATAGTATCAATACAATGATTTTATGAGAACTGAATTATGAAAGCAAGTAAGTCTTTAAGGAAATTACATCAAGACAATTACATTATATGTTCATGTACAATCGTGTTCATAAATTGGCACATGCATGTCCATAGTCACAGCTACTCAGGATGCCAGGGTAGGAAGAGCACCAAACATTCTGATTAAAGACTAGCCTGGAGGAAAAAACTAGCAAGATTTTGTCTCAGGAAAAGAAAGAAAGAGAGAGAGAAAGGGAGGGAGGGAGAAAGAAAGGAAGGAAGGAAGGGACGGAGGGAGGGAGGGAGGGAGGGAGAGAGGGAGGGAGGAAGGAAGGAAAAGAAAAGCCATTACTAAAGTAGCATGAAGACGGCAAGAATGCTGTAACTGCTGAGCATATCACTGGAGTGCCTAAGCAGGAGGTGGAATACTTGTCTAGAGCACTTGCCTACTAGTGAAGTCCTTAGCTCAAGTTCTAGCACAGAAAAGAAATAAAATGTACAGTAGGCATACAGTTTGTAAAAAGTCTTACATTCTCCAGCTGTAAGAATGACCAGTTGCAGTGTTTGACCTCTAAGAATACCCCAGACAGAATAAACCAGTTGAGCATGGTTGCCTTTCTGAGCTATTTTGACCTGTATTATTACAGGGAGAAGCTTATTTTATAGAACTGTACTGTCTCATACTTACAGCATGTCTTTTTATTCTCTCTTTAGTATGCAAATCACAGCTAGCAGATCAACTCTTCCTTTATTGAATATCACAAAATTAACTTCAGAATTTTCAGGATTTGAAAGGACAGTATTCAAAGTGAAAGAAAAAAAATGACTTGTTAAAATGTATTTGTGAATAATCATACATACCTTATACATACAACCATATTTGCCTTAAGTGTATTAAATTCACCAGCCAAAAGATATAGGCTAAACAAATAAAAAAATTAGTCAAGCTATGGGCTGGAAATATATGTATAACACACACACAAAACACACAGAAACACACCTACATTTCCTGAGCATACACAAGGCCCCAGGTAACAGCTCCATTACTAGATAGATACATACTCACCTTCACTAATAAAGATGCTGAAAATAACAATTTGGAAAAAGATAAATCAAGTAATTGTAAACAAAGAGCAAGTGTGATTAGCATACTCATACCAGAGAAACTGAACTCTTTAAATAAAAATATGAGACAACACTCATTACATATTAATAAAATTAATTAATTAATAAGTTCAGCAAGAAGATAGGAGAATTGTAAATACACACACATGAAACATAGCTTCCCAGATATATAAATCAAATATTATTAGAGCTAAGAGGAAAGACAATACAATATAAAGTAAGAAGCACCTCTGATCAGAACATACAGTATTATCCAGAATATATTCATTTTAGGCCACAAATCAAGTCTTAATAAATGAAAGTGAAAAAAAAAGATGCAAATCAAAAGGAATGGAAAGTATACAAATGGATAAAAATTAGGTAATACACTCCTACAAGAACAATAGACAACTGGAAAAAACACTAAGATATGTAAGGAAACATTTCTAGAAACTCATAAAAATAACAAAACAAATCAAAGCCTGTGGGTTATGGTAAATATGAACCAAGAGGGAAGTTCATACTAATAAGTCCATATGCCCCAAACAAGCTAACAGGCAACTCCTTCCTCCAGACAAAACAATCCAGAAAGAATTTCAAGGCACAAGAAATGCCTGTCTCAACAGGACCAGTAACGTGGGCATTTAATCCAACAACTGACAAATGGGAACCCACAAAACTAAACTAAAAAACTCCTTTGCAATGAAGGACACTCACTTAAGTAAAGAGGCAGACTGCAGAATGGGGAAAATCTTTACTCTTTATATATCTGACGAATGTTATTGTCTAAAATACACAGAGAACTACAAAAATTACTATCAAGAAAACAACCAAAGTAAAAATCAGGGTATGGAATGAAACAAAAAGTTCTTAAAAGAAGAAATATGAATGGCTAACACATATTTTAAAAGTTCAAAATTCTTAGTCATAAGTGAGACATAAATCAAAACTCCTTTAAGATTTCACCTCTGACATGAACTGATTGATCTGCTCTTTGATCACCTCCCCCTGAGGGGGGAACAGCCTTACCAGGCCACAGAGAAAGACAATGCAGCCACTCCTGGTGAGAGCTGATAGACTAGGATCAGACAGGAGAGGAAGACCTCCCCTATCAGTGGATTTGGGGAGGGGCATGCGTGGAGAAGGAGGAGGGAAGGTGGGATTGGGAGGGGCTTATGGTGGGATACAAAGTGAATAAAGTGTAATTAATAAAAATTAAAAAAAAGATTTCACCTCACTCAGAATGTCAAGTGAAAAAAACAAAAGGCAACCAAAGATGGCATTTTTGTGGGGACAGCGGGGGCATTCTACAATAGAGGACAGCTGTAACACCTTTGGACATATACCCAAAGGGCTGTCCTACTGCAGAAATAATTGCTCATCCAAGTTCCTTGTTGCTCTATCTGCAAGAGCCAAGAAATGGAAACAGCCTAGATGTCCATTGACTGATAGATAAATAATGAAAACGTGGTATTTAGCTGTTAAGAACAATAAAATTAGCAGATAAATGGATGGAGCTGGAAATAATTATTCTGACTGAGGTAACCCAGACTCAGAGACAAATGGTGCACATTCTTTCCGGTCTGTGGATGTTAGCTTTAACTCCTTAGTGGGGGTTGTATTTCCTCTGGAATAGACACAGAAGGCAGGAAACTAGAAGGGAAGGAATGGGGGATTTCGAGATTACCAGGAAGGAACACAGAGAAAAAGGGGAGTGCTGGGGCGGGACAGCCAACACGGCCTACATTTGAAGAAGCCTCTTTCCTAACATACAGACATGCACATATACAAAAGGGGTCTAAGGGGAATTATTCTAAACAGGGAGGAAAGTGCGTGGCCCAGATACTACAGGTTATCAAATAAAATGTCTGGTGTCAGAAATGGGTCACTTCTTTTGGAGATGTTGGTCAATGGGGTCCATAGACCCCAAATTTTACAGATTGTTGACATTTTTCTTAATTCTCTTTCTATAACCTGGTTGTAAGGTGCCCTATGATTAAAGATACCACATACTTGAGTCATAGATTATGGAGACACTAAGCTGGTACTGACCTGGAAGCTTCATGTTTACTGGGTAGCTCTCATAGTTCCTGGAGGTGTTGTGAAAGTTATACCAGTCAGTCTTACTCAGCTGAAAAGTACAATAATGTCCAGTCTGGCAGAAAATGCCCACTGGTGCAATTGAGGTACAAAGGTTAAGGAAATAACCAACCACTTTCTGATTGGATTTAAGGACATCCCAGAACACTGACCTCATGATTGGCACTGTTACTGGAGCCAAGAACAAGGGGCTAGATAGGTCATAGGTCTTAGGGCAGAACTTACCACTAGTATTCTGCTAAATTACAAAACTTCTAAACTGATTCCTAATGACTTACCATTATACCATAGATAAGTGCATCTTTCATCTTTCATTAGAGAAGCTTCTTTTTTCAGCAGGTGGTGATTAACACAGGCACCCACAACTGATTAATGTGCAGAGAATAAGTCTGAGTGCTCAGCTCTAATGGGTATCCCATATCACACAGGCTCCTCTCAAGCCTCATGGATATCTTGGAAGGAGGTGAGGAAAGCTTGTAAGAGATAGAGGTAGTGGATGACTACAATAAAACAGTGTCCTCTGGCATGACAAGGTTTTTGCACATGGGAGCACGCTCCAGTTGTGACCTCATTGACATAAGATCTAGTCAGCCAAAATCGCACAGTATACTGGGGAAGAGGGTCACGATGTCCTACACCTAGCTGAGGGGCTACTGGCAACTGATGGCTGTTGGGAGAGAGAGATAGTTTTCTTCATGGATGCAAGCTCTGAGAGGCTATTTTATGTTCCAGCACACAGTCCTATAAACCATACGCATACCGGCAGCACTAAGTGGAGTCAGTAAGGTTCATTTAAAAAAAGAAAGAAAGAAAGAAAGAAAGAAAGAAATATATATATACATGGGAGGGTAAACATACTGAAAGCAATTTATATGCACATATGGAATACTGCAATAAAAGCTATTTCTTTGTATTATTAAATATGTACACATATATTTAATAATCAGTATGGTAAGGACACCATCAAACCAGAGACACATGAGAATGTGTGCTAGATAGATAGCTTCTGAAATAGTCATATCCATACCTCATACCTCAGACCCATATGTACTACACTTCACTGAAGTCTGGACATACAGCTCAACTTCGAGTAATAGAACATAGCAAATGGAATGTGATGTGATCTCACTCTGAAAGTCACACATAATCCACCTTGTTTCTTGTCCCCCTTCTTCATCTTCCTCCTGCTTTTTCTCCTTTCTGACCTCTCCTTTCCCCATCTCTCAGCAGCTGTTTTTTTTTTTTTGCTTTGTTTTGCTTTTGCTGCCAACAATGAGTAACTGAGACCTGAGGGTAACAGTCCACAAGTGACTGATCTTTCGCAACATCCATCTTCAAGTCTTGATGTGGCTATAGCCTTGGCTAACAGTGTCATGAAAGCATTATATGAGACACTAAGACAGACAACAAGGCTACATTCTGTCTGATGCACAGAAATTGTGTCACCGCATATGTTACTGTTTTAATATGTTTATGGCATATGTTAGGAAGCAATAGGCAACTAACACAAATTTCTCAAATTTCCAGAAGATTTCAGCAGTCACTAAACACTCAGTGCTGTTTTCTCCACCAGTGTTTGCCTTAGTTTCTGAAAGGTCCACCAGATTGAATAAGATTTTTTTCTATTTAAAAATTTTATGAAGTGATGATGACAACAGAAATGTGATGAAGCAGGGTTAATCCTAGAAAATTTAGGTCTATGATTTTAGGGGACATGGTTTAATCATCCTGAAACTGAAATGTAATAGTGTTTTAGAAATGGAAGAACAATTACATCTGTCAAAGATGGTGCCATTGACAACACTGTTTTTTTAATGTAACTGAAATAAATTATAACAGTATGAATGCATCATTGTAACCAAATATGCTGTAAGTCTTGGTTTGTATTTTGGGTCACTTTGGCCCAGGAAGTCACACCACAATACATAAGCATATTCTGCCATCTGGTGGTAACTGAAAAAATCCTACATCATGTAAGATAACTCACAGAGGTGTTTCATGCTGAAAAGGATGACCAATATAAACACTACAGGCAAGGTTGTTCTAAAGACCTGCAGTGATAGCATGTTTTGTGACATAAATATTTTCATTATTTATATTTTATGTGCATCAGGGTCCTTCAGAAGAGGAGCTAGTGCTCTTAACCACTGAGCCACCTTGTTAGCCCTCGAATTGAGCATTTAAAGAAGAAAGTCAAATATCTTTTTAAAAGCCTTGATAGAAGCATTAGTAGGCAATGACATCCAAAGCATCTAGCAAGTTTCTAGTTGACTTCACCTAAGAAACATCCAAAGAGTGATTATATAAGGTTATTATTAATTAGATATTAACTAATCAAGGTTACTCACTGTAAGTATTAGACAATAGGTTCTCTTTCTGTAGCACTTAAAATAGGAAATACTTTAAAATAGGAAACTCAGTAACATGATGGTTTGATTTGGGGAGATACTGCAGTTGGTTAAGAGATTGACTTGAAGTTACAGGACATGAGTTCGAGTATGCATATAGAAAGCAAGCACACATCTGTTATCTTGAAAATGGGGAGGTGTGACTTGCTGAATTCTGGACCAGCAACAAAGCTTTTCTCAAAACAAAACAATAAAACAAAAACTCCCCCAAGAGTAGACAGCACCTGACAGATGATCCAAGGTTGTTCTCTAACCTCCGTAGGTGACTGAACATGCATGCACATGTTTGCTCTTACACACACTTGCACAATTGCTTGAGTGCTCAATGGATCTCTGGTTAGTTAGCTAACAAAATATTAGGCAAAAATGTCTCTTCTTTTTGTGCTGAGGTTCAACTTCAAGGCCCCAATATGATAAGCCAATACTCCATCCCTGAGAGATGCTTGTCCAAATAAGATCATTTGTTTGTTTGTTTTTAAGCAGGGTTTTTAAGCATGACAAGTCTGTAGCCTTGCCTAGAATTTTGGAGTTGGCCCAGAATGGCCACAAATTTGTTGTTAGCTTCCTGACTCAGCCTCTCGAATTATGAGATCACAAGTATACATCAGACACCCAAATTACTAGTGTCCTTTTAGTGGGAAAAATATTTTGCAGAAATTTAAATGAAAAGGCTTTAGAGAATGTTCTAAGCAGACACTGTAAATTAATTCACACAAAGCACCTTGTCCACATGCAAGAAACTCAAAGCAAACAGAACCAGCACACAGTGTGACTCACTGTGTTTCCTGCTACTACTGGAGTTCCGGTGGGCTGGCTCCAAACAGCCTGCCACAGACAGGATCCCTCTCCACACTCACTCTTTTCCATGTCTTTTTTTTTTAAAGCCCATCTTCTGCCTTATTTTACTTAAAAGAGGGTGAGGGAAAAGATCAGTCAGTCATTTGCAGATTGTCAGCAGCAGCTTCCACTTATTGTTACGTAGACTCAGAAAAAAATTGACAAGTCCCATATATTGGTCAGTGCTATGAATGGTTCATATTAGTCTGCTGGTTAAAATGAATGAGAGATAATGAGAAACCTAAGGCTGTAAGTGAACCTAAGAAAGGGAGTGTCACACAGCATTAGCCAAAATACACTACTGTAGCAACTGAGTGTGGAACATCGGGAAAGGGAAACATGGCAGGACATCACCACCCCATTAGATCTGCAAACAGTGACAAGTCACCTGCAGCTACCTTAGACTTGAAGTGTCAGAACAGTAAAGAAAAACCAGCTCCAGTGAGGGAATAAACAACTAACATGAAATAAACACTTCATTCCCCCTATCTGATTATCTGTACTTGCTGTGACGACTCACTGATTTTGGACACGAAGGCAGCTCTCTGGAGCACAAACACCATGTCCGGGAAACAGGAACATCTTTGGCTTTCACTAAAACTTGGCAGGGTGCTACAACCTTTCTTTTCCTGTTCTCTCCTTTAGATCAGTTGAGAAAAAGAATCTGCTCCTGTCACCCTGGATGCCTCACCATGATGGTTTCAATTTGAGGGCTTATCTGGAGATTCATGCAGGGCCAGCCAGTGCTTGCTAAGCTACACTGTGAAGGGCACAAGGAGTGTTCCAGGGCCTCTGCAGCATCCTGGAATTATAGTGGGTGAGGCTGGACCCCCAGGCTGGCATTTTCATTTCTCCTCCTGTCTTTGAAAGGCTAGCAAGGCAAAACCCCCTTAGATACTTCCCCTCCTAATTCTAATGTTTGTACATGTAGGTCCAGGCTGTGGATTGTGACTGCTCAGCTCTAGAGTTAATCAATACAACTGGATGCAATCATTCCTCATGAATTTTTACCCCAGCTGAGATTGAGCTCGTACTTTTGTCCTTGGAACCATAATTATCTTTGTCCTCCTTTTCTATTTTCACTCCAGCTGTTTGAGTCAAAATAAAAGGGACTATTAAGTAAGTAGCCAGGGATGTACAACAGTACTTTAAGCAAGTTAAATCATTGGGCAACCAAAGACTTGAACAGAGACAAAAACAACAATAATAAAAAGAAAACAAACAAAAAGTACTTATCCTATTGACCCAAAGTCTGGCTCACAACAGTGTACTCATACTGCTCATAGTGAAACCTGACCCCAGGTACTGGGAGATACTAGGTACTAGTACTCACAACAGTGTACCCATACAGCTCATGGGTACCTGACCCTAGGTACTAAGAGGTGCCACTCTTCCAAGCATAACAAGGTCAGAAAGAAGAAAGGTGCCCATTTTCTTAGAAAAAATAAGAATTAGGATGGGCCACATTGGTTAGGGAAATGTATGAAGTTACTCTCAGCCTGGAGACAGATAACCTTTGGCTTCCTTCAAAGCACCTGTATCTCCCCTCCTTATCCCATCCCTCCAGAACTCTGAGAGACAGTCCTACTGTTGTTTTAACCTAAAAACTGAACAGTGGTTAAAATTCTTTTCTCTGTCCCTCTCTAGAAGCCATCTGGGAGGAAACTCACACTGATTCTAGTCACTCCAACAGCTACCTATGGACTCTCCTTTGGGTTGAAGTCATGGAATTCCTTCCTCTGTTTTGCTTTGTGCTTTTTGTTTGTTTGTTTTGTTTAGTTTTTGCTTTGCTACTTAGGACCTACACACCAGAGGATAATTTTTTTCTGTTATATCCCTGATAACCTAACCCAGGCACTTGTTTAAAACAGTGAAAGGAAATGACTGAGAGGATGGCATAAACTCCATTTTGTCTCCATTTCAGGACCAGGACTGACTTTAAAAGAACAGTCACCAGTCCCAGAAACTAAGCCATCTGTCACCAATTCCAGGAACAACACCATAAAATTCCCTACTCAAAATAGAGCCTGGAGATAACCATAAGAATGGGAAAATATCTTGCCTCAAGGAAGCCTCATCTCATCCTGTAGTTAAATATTCATGACACAGGAATGTAGCCCACTGACCACCTGAACACAGGCCAATTAGTAATCAACCCTTGTAAGTTCTCTGGCACCCACCAATGAGGTTTTAGATCACCTAATCCTTGCTAGAATTCTCCTAGTTTCCTATAAAAAGGCCTGCACACCTTTGTCTAGGGTCACCATTTTATGAAATGGTTTGACCAGTGCTTGAATGTTTTTGAAGAATAAACCATGCTTGCTAATTGCATATGTGAGTGAAGGTCTCCGTGCAGTGATTTCAGACTTAAGAGTGACCACATTTAATCTGAGATTTGTGGATCCCTATGGACCCATGCCCTGGTGGGAGAGTAGACTCATTTTTATCATGTAGCTGAGCTCACCACAGGCAGAAAGTAATTATGTGACTGTGTTGCCAGCATAGATAGGGACTTCATCAAGATGGATGCCACCATGTTACTTTGCTGGTATGTTGGCTAGAAATTGAGGAAAAGCATCATTAGTTGTCATCTTGGTTAATGACATCATCAAAATGTCAGTACCCATAAAACTTCACAGTACCACTTAACCCTTTAGAGAATTACTGAACCCCTAGAGTTTCCTAAGCCATATGCAGCCAGTCATACATCCCAGTTATGTCCTTTGTTTGTTTTGTTTTGTTTTGTTTTGTTTGTGACAGAGTTTCTCTGTGTGATAGTCCTGGCTGACCTGGAACTTGCTTTGTAGATCAAGCTGGCCTCAAATTCAGGGTACTACCCACCTCTGCCTCCCTAGTGCTGGGATTAAAGGTGTGTGCTACCACATGAGGTGTGTCCTCCCAATTATTTTTTCCTTTTTAGATTTTCATCTTTCTGATGCTCAATAGGATCACTGAAATGAAAGAACTGGAGGAGGCTCCAACACAGCCTCTATTGCTGACTTGATAAGGCCTCTGCATTTCCTGAATCAGACTGAGGAGAAAAGAGAAACCTCAATGGAGGGTCTGGTAGAGACATGTCTCTAAAAAGGATTTAGAGTTTCCTCGCCATGAGCCACCAGAACTGCTCAAATAACTAAGGAAACTAACTAGACCTAGAAAATTCATGTGACTTTGCAGTGGTTCAGGGCCAAATACTGGGAAAGTGCAGATCCCAATCAGGGCTTGAATGATGAATTACCAGCTATTAGACAAAGCTGCTACTAGTGAGTGGGTGCTGCAGCCAGAGAATTAGCAGGAGACTCCTCTGGACCTTTACTCCTACTTTCTGTGCCTGGTATCTCTCTAGGGTTGTTAAGTGAAATAGAAGCTTCCCATCCTCTCAAGGCTCCTTTGCTCCACAGGTCCTGCCTATTTCTGACCTATCACTCGCTGGATATCTTTTCTTTGTTTCCTGATTACAGTAACAAAGCCAGGCTAAGAAAAACAACAGGCCAATGCTTTAATTTCCTAAGTTCTTTTAGATGTTTGTTTTTGCTGTTGTTATTGTATGTGGTTAGTCTCCTCTTATATCCAACTTGCATGTGCTCAATTGCAAAGAGCTTTCCCAGTAGATAGACCCCATTATTTTTTTTAACTATGTATCCTTATCTTGCTTGCTCTCTAAATTAAACTAAAATATGGGCTGACTGATTAAGATAATTGACATGAAATCAGGAAGATCATATGGTACAGGAATCTCCCCTTTCTACTTCACCAGGGGTAATATGTGCCTTTCCTGGCCCCCTGGCCTTTGGAGCCACATGCACACACACACACACACACACACACACACATAAAATGACTGTGTGTATAGGTTTTCAACTAGTTTGGTTACCCAAGCTAGCCATGAAAGACCTCAAGTGTCTAATGGTAAAGACAGGTACTTGATACAAGAGCTTGATACTGCCTGATTGTAAGTGCAGGTTACCACACACTCGTAATCTTACAAAGTGTAAAGATAACAGAGTGTGAGTCTTCAAAATCAAGTGTTCTGCCTCTGATGATATGCTAGAGAAAAAAAAGTGTCCTGTTCCCTGTCAGCCACCATTCCCAATATGTAGCCAAACAGAGAAGATTTAGTTGGAGAGTTCTGTATAGGCTATCAGAATAGATTCTTTGACTCAGCCTGTCATCACTTGACTCCACAGCCAGAGTGCTGTATTGTGTAAACCACTGGGTTCCCTTTATCTTCTCTAATACCCCCAAAGCAACATTTGGTATCCTGGGCTTAGAGAAGAATTGATGTCTTTTGAAGTGGATTATATTAGTAAACGTTCATCCACTGCTTGAATTCACTGAGAATCTGGCTCAGGGCTGATTTTACTGAGATTTGGCTGTCCCACTTCACACCCAAACATGTTTGTCTTCCAACACCCCTGCCCCAGGTCAGGCTGCCCCATAACTCCGTGACAGGGGAAACAGAGAACAACAAAACAGCCCAACCATAAAAGCATGCGTGCCCTTAAGAATAGCTAAGAGGAAAACTATTCCAATGGAAGCTATTATTGTTTAACTCCTGATATAAAGATATCTGTAGTAAAAGAAGCTAATGGAATGCCCATCCATGGAGGGGACAGAGAAGAATCTATCTAAAAAGCTCTCAACCAATAATGCCACTGTATTAGTATTAATGGGGGGGGCTTCCTTAACTTCTGCTGGATGGTATAAACATCAATTTGATCAGGTATTGCTATGCATCTGCTGCTTCTCTCTATTGGCTACTGATACTCACTCTAAACCAGCAGTATGTCAATGATGGATCACTCTCTGGCCTATATAAGCTATAAAATGAAGGGCAAAAGAGCTAGGCTCAACTTCTGGGGAATCACTGTGTACCACAATTTCTGTATCCATTCCTCAGTTGAGGGACATCTGGGTTGTTTCAGGGTTCTGGATATCACAAATAAAGCTGCTATGAACATGCTTGAGCAAATACCTTGTCGTGTACTTGAGCATATTTTGGATATATGTGTAGGAGTGGTATAGCTGGATCTTGAGGAAACTCTATTCCTAATTGTCTGAGAAAGCACCAAATTGATTTCCAGAGTGGTTGTACAAGTTTGCATTCCCACCAGCAATGGAGGAGGGTTCCCCTTTCTCCACAACCTCTCCAGCATGTATTGTCACTTGAGTTTTTGATCGTAGCTATTCTGATGGGTGTAAGGTGAAATCTCAGGGTCGTTTAGATTTGCATTTCCCTGATGACTAAGGACGTTGAGCATTTCTTTAAGTGTTTCTCTGTCATTCGATATTCCTCTCTAGAGAATTATCTGTTTAGCTCTTTACTCCATTTTTTTAAAAAAATTGGATTACTTGATTTGTTGCATTTTAACTTCTTTAGTTTTTTATACATTCTGGATATCAGCCCTCTGTCAGATATAGGGTTGGTGAAGATCCTTTCCCAGTCTGTAGGTGGTCGTTTTGTTTTGATGACAGTGTCTTTTGCTTTACAGAAGCTTTTCAGTTTCATGAGGTCCCATTTATTGATTGTTGCTCTTAGAGCCTGTGCTGTTGGTGTTCTGTTCAGAAAGTTGTCTCCTGTGCCAATGAGTTCAAGGCTCTTCCCCACTATTTCTTCTAACCAGTTTAGTGTGTCTGGTTTTATGTTGAGGTCTTTGATCCACTTGGACTTCAGTTTTGTTCAGGGTGACAAAGAAATCATGGGATTTGCAGGAAAATGATGGGAACTAGAAAAGATCATCCTGAGTGAGGTATCCTAGAAGCTGAAAGACACACATGGTATATACTCACTTATAATTGGATGTTAAACATATAATAATATAAGATAAACATACTAAAATCTGTGCACCTAAAGAAGCTAAGCAAGAAGGAGGACCCTGAATAAGATGATCAGTCCTCATTCAGGGATGGACATTGGAAGAGGGAGAAAACAGGAAACAGGACAGGAGCCTACCAGGGAGGGCCTCTGAAAGACTCTACCCAGCACGGCATCAAAGCAGATGCTGAAGCTTACAACCCTGGACAGAGTACAGGGAATCTTATGAAAGAAGGGGGAGATAGAATGACTAGGAGGAGACAGGAGCTCCACAAGGAGAGCAACAGAACTAAGAAATATGGGCCCAGGGGTCTTTTATGAGACAGATTCCAACCAAGGACCATGCATGGAGATAACCTAGCACCATTGCACAGATGTAGCCCATGGCAGCTCAGTATCCAGGGACTGTCTCTGACATGAACTCAGTGGTTGGCTCTCTGATCACCTCTCCCTGAGCGGGGAGCAGCCTTAACAGACCACAGAGGAAGACAATGCAGCCAGTCCTGATGAGACCTGATTGGCTAGGGTCAGATGGAAGGGGAGGAGAACCTCCCCTATTAGTGGACTTGGAGAGGGGCATGGGAGGAGATGAGGGAGGGTGGGATTGGGA
>CM053763.1:69273388-69314154 GCA_028658305.1 Pachyuromys duprasi | reverse complement strand
TTGATTTACATCTCCCTGATGGCTAAGGACGTTGAGTGTGCTGGACAAACTGGATGTCTATATGCAGAAAAATGAAAATAGATCCAAATTTATCACCCTGCACAAAACTAAAGTCTAAGTGGAACAAAGATCTCAACATAACACCAGACACATTAAATAGGTTAAAAGAAAAACTGGGAAAGACCCTAGAACTCATTGGCACAAGAGACTACTTCCTGAACAGAACACCAACAGCACAGGCTCTAAGATCAACAATCAATAAGTGGGACCTCATGAAGCTGAAAAGCTTCTGTAAAGCAAAAGACACCATCATCAAAACAAAATGACAGCCTACAGACTGGAAAAGGATCTTCACCAACCCTATATCTGACAGAGGGCTAATATCCAGTACATATAAAGAACTCAAGAAGTTAAAAAGCAACAAATCAAGTAATGCAATTAAAAAATGGGGTATGGAGCTAAACAGAGAACTCTCTGTAGAGGACTGTAGAATGGCAGAAAAACACTTAAAGAAATGCAATAAAATTTATTTATTTCTAAAGTGACTACACCGATTTTTAAAAACAACATTGATGAAATTTTCAGAATTTCTTTCCATCCTTGGTCATGCTTCCATAAACAGCATCATGTCTGATGACAGCACCCTGATTCCTGTGAATGTATGCTTTAAAATATGTGTGTTGTTTGTGTGGATATATATATGTATTTGTGAGTGTATTAAGGAGCATTTTCTCCATCCCCCTATGCCAGATTCTTGAGACAGAGTCTTTCTACACCTGATTGACAGGTGGGCTCAATTGCCATGGTTGTAAGTGCAGTCTCCACCCTTGATGATTGATGAAACACAACTGACTCTTCCAGCCTTTTTTGAAAGTGGTGACAACCCTGTTTTATATTTCTTTTACTTTCTTATTATAATATAATTATGTCTTTGTTTTTCCCCCTCCAAATCCTTTCAGTTAATTGGTGTTACACATATATGTGTATGTATGTTCACAAGCACATTCTGTGAAACAATTCTACCATAGTTTAAATAAAACAATATTTTTACTATTTGCTATCACATGCATGTATGTATATACACACATGTACACACTATAAATATATATGTATATAATTGCTTTTGTGAGAAAATTGTACCATGGTTTGTAATAAAGCCAGTTCAGACATGTATGTATAATATTTGGAGATATTGTAGCTGTGTGTCCCTTTAAGAAATTTTGGTAATATTCTGAAATAAACCACAGAAAATCATTGAAATACCTGATATTCTTAGGACCTTTATAGAATTCTAGCTCCTAAATTTTGGAATCCACAAATTATTCCCACTCATGATAGGGTTATGAATGAAGGTGTCCACAGTTTGGGCCTCTGATAGAATCCACTGCATGATGTACATTGGTACTTTATTGAAAATGCTTTTGCAGTATTGAAATCAATGCCATTTAGTGATGTTTGTTCTTGTTGCTGCATTTCATAGAGGAAAAGTCAGAAGAGACAGGCGTTATAATTACACTTAATAATCTGAGTTCATGAAACTTTGTCATCAGTTTGTAAATCCTGCTGCCTCATCGTGCTACCTCATACTACCACCACGGTGAGGCCAGTCAGGTCACACATTCTTTCTGGGGATAAATTAAAACAAATCCATTTCATTGTATCTAAGATGCTGATGTAAAAATCAGGAATATTAAAATTATTATTATTAGATTATTAGCCTGTACCATTCAACGCAAATTTCACACAATTGTGATTATAATTGTAAATGTAAACAAACAGCTCCTTATACCAGTGTTTCATGAAATGAAGTGCAGCAACAGTTATGTTGCAAGGAACAAACAGGAAAAAAAAGTTTTATCCCTTATGAGATTTACTTACCCAGAGCTACTGTCAGGATATGGAATGTCTTCCTATTGTCAAGAAGGAAGGCTTCGAATAGGATGTTGGTGTTCGATACAAAACGTATCCAAATATGAAATCTAGTTGGTTATACTAGTTATACATGTATTTATAGTATATGAATTTGGTATTATATTGTATAAAATATTTTATAAAGCAAATACACATTTATTCATAATATATAACCCTTTGATTCCATAGGATGTTACTTGTATATATTTTTAAATTTTATTTATTTTATTATATATGCATTAGTGTTTTGCCTGCATGTATGTCTGTGTGAGGGTATCTGATATTGGAGTTACAACTGTTGTGAGCTGCCATGTGCTAGGAATCAAACCTGGATCGTCTGAAAGAGCTGGCTGTACTCTTAACCACTGAGCCATTTCTCCAGCTCCTCAATTTTGTCATAATAATCCCAGTATGGCTTGAATTCTCTAAACTATATATACACATTTCTACATTTAATTACTGAATCAGAAAAACATTTCCTTATCTTCTAACATGAAATACAAAAGTCAAGTACACTCCTGTACTTTAGCAAAACTTGTATTTGTTTATGTTTGTGTTTCGAAAGTGCTTGTTTTACCCCCTTCATTGTCAGGGAAATCAGATAATGCTGCTTTTACTCACATCTAGCTCTCCACCATCAGGTTCTGGATGATAGTAGACTTTTAGAAAGTGACGTTCTGGGTTATGGAACAACCAGATCCTGGTTATGAAAGGTGGCACGCTCTTGTTGTTGTATCTTACTAGGTCGAAATTTGCAATATAAGGCAAAATGTAGGTTTATTTACCCACGAAAGATGCTCCAGACAAATGTAAAGAACTGAACCAGTGATACTCACAGTCTACTGAGTAATACGTGTATTCAGGGTTATCCATCCAAGCTGCGTGTAATTAGCACACCCTGTTTTCCCTAAACACAACATAATAAACAATAATCACTTGTTATTTAACATCTACCATCTCAGGTGTTTGTGCCTGAGGAAGAATAATCTTACTGAAAGTGAAACACCTTGGCGGTCCTGTCCTTGTCTTCCATGATGGTCTTCCATGTTCTGTAAATACATTCAGTAATCTTTTTAGTCTGTGATTCCTTTCAAGTGTGGAATGACTTTCTGTGTGCACCAGGACATGAGGATGAGAATGGGCCTCAGACCCGTAATTGACAGGTTTTCCGAAGGTGCAAACCTACCCCAGTGGCCTCATTGATACAATGATAGGTATCCAATCAGGATTTTTTTCCTCATATTTTTCTTTCCTCACATTCACGTTTATTATTATTTTCCTTTAACAAACATTGGTTTCATTACATGGTATACTTTTTTACTCCCTGAGTTGCTATTTTCAGCATTTAATAGAAACAAAAATTCAACATCAGATATGAATACTCAAGTTTAATATACTTTAGATGCAGTCCAGATTTCCTTATTAGATCCAGATCATCTTCTCATTTCCAGAAACATACTGGGAACGCCTTGAGTCCCATTGCAACAAATCATTTCTTCAACTCAAGCAAAGTTTTCTTACCTGACATAGAACGTCATGCTTATGACACTGTAATTGTTAAAATACTTCACTTCCCACATCAGCATCCTCACTTGACTGTTTTCCTTCATTGTACTCACATAAATGCCTGCTAGGTAGATGCTATTAAATTTCCCTGAAAACTAAAAATATGAATTAGATCCACTAGTGAAAGGACAAGAACCACATGTTGGTGGATAGATTCCTGCAACTATATTTCCAAGAGATATTGTATGGCCTTTGAGGGTACTGCATACACAGAGTGCAATGTGCAGACCAAACACACACACTCATAAAATGATAAAATAAAATTAGCAACAATTTTAAGATGAAAACAATGGTTAGAAAAAGCAAATAAATTACAGATTTTCAAGAAAAAAGAAAATATTTTATATTGTGATAAAAATTTATTGCACATTTGTTGGGATAACAGCATTATTGTTCATTTCTGTTTATATGTTAAAATTGCCTGGCATCTTATTGGAAAACATATATACATTTACTTACTAGTTAATAGTTTCATATCATGCAAAATATGATTGAGAAAAAGTATAAGTTCCTTTTATGAAAGGAAAAAGTACAGGTTCCTTTTATGAAGAAGAATCAGAACACATAACTAAGCTAAAGGAAAACATAATAAGATCCATATACCAAATGCTTTCAAAGTAAATTAAAAAAGAATAAATCATATTTTGATGATAAAAGGCCTTGTATGCCAAAATATTAGACACAATTTTTCTCCAAGAAGTCACTCTGGTGACAGAAGGAAAAAGTGAAGAGCATATCTGATGGGTGCCTTTGCCTCTGATTTCTACACTTTTGTGGCAGCATTTGTGAACCAACAGTCATGGACACGCATACACACACACACAAACACACACACATCCACACAAACTTCAAAACACATTCAAGTGTCTTTTCTGAAATATAACTGGATTATAATTCAAATTGACCGCAGTAGGATGTCTCTAAAACAGGGAAATGAAGGCACACAATATATTGATCCTGCAGATATTAAATTGATTTCAAATTTCTATTATATTTATTGAAATTAATCCCTGAATTATTATAGGAAAGTGAAATGTTTTATGCAAAGATCTATAAAGTTTCAACTAAGAAAACACGGTTAATAATGCTGAAGTATAAATTAAGAAAACAATTATGGCATTTTAAAAAGGTTATTTTTTACTCCCTTTGCCCTAGGAAAATACAACTAGGCAATACAGAAAGCTTAAATAAGGTAATTATAATATTAAAACTAAACCAAATAAATCTAAAGAGACTGAAGTATATACAAATACAAAAACAAAAGAAACCAGTATATTCACAGAGTCACATTGGCTGAGATGTTGAAAAGTGGTAAAGCTACCACTGCCACTTTTCCCTCTGCATAACCCCCTGGAACCTTGTACCAGTAAGGGTTCCTTGGTGGTAGATACCAACCAGGCTAGAGCAGTGAGCAGAAGGACTTTCATATTCTAGAATCCGTTCTTTCTTCTGGAGCAGAAGAGCAGTGTTTTGCAGCTACCGGTGAAATGATGAACTGAAAATGCTCACAAAGCATTTAAGTTTTCACCACATGAGATGAGCCTGCTACCAATGAACATGTTAGATTTTTTTTTTCGTAATTTTCAGGACAGTCTGAAGGCATGTTCTGGTATCTGGTGTTGCTCTATAGGATTAGAAGTAAATGGAGCATAATGTTCCTGAATTGTTGATATTCAGAAACAATGTCAAGGAACTTAATACTCCACTGAATTATAAGTCATGACAGGCTGACTGGGTGACATTATACCAACAAAACAGCACAGTCCACATGAGATGTCTCAAGAATGGCAATGTTAAACTGGTCGTATATCATGAGTGATTTACGACCAAGATTTAAGGGTTACATGTTCATTCCCACTTTACTGTGAAAAATTCAATAAATGGGTCTCATTAAAATTATTTTTCTAGTCCAATAAACTACTTAATTGGTTATAAAAAGCTTAAATTGAATACCAATAGCATAGCTTCAAGTTAAAAATTTGTTCCACAAATGAATCTGTATTCAGTTTCTTATTAGCCTGAAAATACTCAGATTTGGATATAATTCATTGAATTCTTGCCAGAGGATTATTTCTTCTAATATATACATATTAGAAGAAATATATCTTCATATATATATGAAATGTATCATATATATGATCTTAAAACCCATATTTTCCAATCAATTAAAGCTTCCTACTGTACTTAATCTTTTTCTCCAGTCCCATACCTCTTTTGTGGCCCATGCCAGGCCCAGTCTCTCTCACTCTCTCTTTCTCTCTCTCTCTCTGTATGGGTGTCAATCTCTCTGTCTTCCTCCCTCTTTCTGCCTATGAATGAGGATGTGACTCACAGCAGCTGCTCCCACTCAATGCCTGCTGCCATGATCCCTGCTATGATGATGGACTAGCCATCTGAAACTGTAAGGAAACCCACATTTAAACACTTTCTCTTACAATCATTGATGTCTCTTTACAGCAATAAAACAGTGAACATCAAAAGGTAATATAGACACAGTTTGAAATATCATAATAATTGAGGAATTTGCAAAATTCTGCTCAGTTGGAATGTATTTATATGGAAGGGAATTATATATTTTTAATTTTTTAAAAAAACATAGTGTTTCTTGTTCATATCCATCATCAACCTCTCCCAGTAGGTTCCCATGAATCCCTTCCAAATACCTTCCATTTTCCACTCAATTTCATTTTTTTACATCTAATTCCAATTATTGTTTCTCATATGTGCACATGTGTGGGCTCATCCACCTGGCTACAGGCAACCTATACCAGTGCTTGTTGCCCCCAAGGAAGAGTTAACCTCCATCCCTCCTTCAGTAACCTTGAACTGTAGTCTGCCATGGCCCCTGAACCCACAGAGCCAACCAGTACACAGGAGTGTAAACAATGCAGCACCATGACAGCTCTTCTGGTCTGGGCTTCTGAGCAGAAGGCATGGAAGCTCCAGCAACAAAGATTCTGCTTTAAGCAGCTTCTCACAGCTGGTTTCTGCTGATGTGGATTTCTCACTCACCTTAGACATGCAGAGTTACCCTCCTTTGCCTGTATGATGGGAGATAAGCCCTGGATCCCTGATGTGGTGGGAAATCCTGCACCAAGGTCTACAAGGTTGTTCTGGGTTAAGGGCAGACCCACACATTGTAAGCAGTAATAGTCACATATGCCTCTGTTTAATTAATAATAGCCCCATTTCAACCTCTGTTTTTTTTCCTTCATATCGAATCAAACTATAAAAACGATTAACAGAGTGAGAGACCAGAATTTTCAAAGTACTGAAGAACATTGACTTATCTGTTTCCAAAATGTCACTCTGGGTCCTTGCTTCCTTCTGTAGGATTTAGGAAACTGAGCAGTGTGTTGCTCATCAATGGCAGATCTGTGTTCTCTACTGGCCAAAACAGATGCAACAATCAGAGCAGAGCTGCTGAGAGACAGGAAAGGAAAGTGCATACATATTTTTCTGAGGGATTTGTTCCTTTCACACAAACATTTTCAATGTAAGACAAAGAGAAGGAAAAGAATAAGGTGAGGGGACTGCAAACAGGCACAAACATTCAGTATGGATATTAAATTTACAGTTTTATGTATGATATGAAAGATTCTTGGAGCTGGATGCACAAATTTAGGCACACCCACACTCTATACCTGTCTGTATATTTGAAAGGCTCCATGGTCACTCTATTGCTACCAGAAAAATATTTCCACTGGTAATCCATATTTTTGATATCTGGAAATGTCTAGACTCTCCATTTCAGCTTAATTTACTTGACAACTTCCTCAAATAAACACAACAACCAAAGCTTCTTCTGTTCTTATTTTTTAGAATTCTTTTAATCCCTAAGAGAAAACACTTATGGTATATGACTCAGTCAATGTTCTTTTGTTGTGAAGAGACATCATGACCATGAAACTTCTGATAAAAGAAAGCATTTAATTGGCACTTGCTATTTGAAGTTATAGATAGAGTAATAAAACAACTAAAGTAGATCAAGGGGATTCAAATTGTAAAAGAAGTCAAAGTATTACTATTGGCAGATGATATGATAGTATACATGAGTGACACCAAAATTTCTACCAGGGAACTCCTACACCTGAAAAACACCTTGGGAAATGTGTCTGGAAAAAAATTAATTCAAGAAAATCAGTAGCACTCCTCAATATAGAAGACAAATGTGCTTAAAAAGAAACAAAATCAGGGAAACAAAATTCTTTAAAATGGCCACAAATAATCAAAAAATTGAATAGAAGACCCAGAAATACCTATGGTTACTTGCTTTTTACAAAGAAGCCAAAATAATACAATGGAAAAAAAACCCCAGAATCTTCAACAAATGGTGCTGGTCCAACTGGATGTCTACATGTAGAAAAATGCAAATAAGTCCATATTTATCACCCTGTACAAAACTAAAGTCTAAGTGGATCAAAGACCTCAATATAAAACCAGACACACTAAATGGGTTAGAAGAAAAAGTGGCAGAAAGCCTAGAACTCACTGGCACAAGAGACAACTTCCTGAACAGAACATGAACAGCACAGGCTCTAAGATCAACAATCAGTAAATGGGACCTCATGAAACTGGAAAGTGTCCATAAAGCAAAGGACACTATTGTCAGAACAAAATGACAGCCTACAGACTGAGAAAGAATCTTCGCCAACCCTATATCTGACAGAGAGCTAAAGAACTCAAGAAGTTAAAAAGAAAAAAAAAAAGCAACAAATCAAGTAATCCAATTAAAAAAATGGTGTACAGAACTAAACAGAGAATTCTCAGTTAAGGAAAACTGAATTTCAGAGAAACACTCAAATACTCAAAGTCCTTAGTCATCAGAGAGATGCAAATCAAAATGACCCTGAGATTTCACCTTATACCCATCAGAATGGCTAAGATGAAAACCTCAAGTGACAATATGCTGGAGAAGATGTGGAGAAAGGGAAACCCTCCTCCATTGCTGGTGGAAATGTAAACTTGTAAAACCACTTTAGAAATCAGTCTGGTGCTTCCTCAGACAATTAGGAATAGCGCTTCCTCAAGATCCAGCTATACCACACCTAGGCACATATCTGAAAGATGCTCAAGCATCCTATAAGGACATTTGCTCAACCATATTTGTAGGAGCTTTATTCATAATAGCCAGAACTTGGAAACAACCCAGATGTCCCTCAACTAAGGAATGGATACAGAAATTGTGGTCAGCAATTATAAAAAAGGAAATAATGAAAATTGCAGGCAAATGGTGGGATCCAGAAAAAAATCAACCAGAATGAGGTATCCTAGAAGCAGAAAGATACACACTCACACTAAGTAGATATTATACATGTAATATAGATTAAGATATTAAAATCTGTAAAGAAACTAAGCAGGAAGGAGGACACTTGGTAAAGACAAATGGGATGGACATTGGAAGAAGGAGAAAACAGGACACAGGACAGGAGCCTACCACAGAGGGCCTCTGAAAGTCTCTACCCAGCAGTGTTATCAAAGCAGATGCTGAGACTCATAACCAAAATTTGGGCAGAGTGCCTGGAATCTTATGAAAGAAGGGGGAGATAGTAAGACCTGGAGGGGACAGGATCTCCACAAGGAGAGCAACAGAACCAAAAAATCTGGGCACAGGTGTCTTTTCTGAGACTGATACCCAACCAAGGACCATTCATGGATATAACCTAGAACCCCTGTATAGATGTAGCCCAAGGCAGCTGAGTCTCCAAGTAGGTTCCCTAGTAAGGGGAACAGGGACTGTCTCTGACATGAACTCAGTGGCTAGTTCTTTGAACACTTTCCCTTGATGGGAGAGCAGCCTTGCCAGGCCACAGAGAAAGACAATGCAGCCAGTCCTGATGAGACCTGATAGGCTAGGGTCAGATGGAGGGGCAGAGGTCCTCCCCTATCAGTGACCTGGAGAGGAGATGAGGAAGGGAAGGTGAGATTAGTTAGGTATGAGGGAGGAGATGACAGCTGGGATACAAAGTGAATAAACTGTAATTAATATAAAAATGAAAATTAAAAATTAGCCACAAATAATATGAACTACCTTGGTGCAACTCTAACCAAGCAAGTGAAAGACTTGTACAAAAAAAACTTCAAGTCTATAAAGAAAAAATTGAAGAAGCTATCAGATGATAGAAAGATCTCCCATACTTATGTCTCAATAGAAACTACAGAGTGAAAATTACTATCCTACCAAAAGCAATCTACAGATTCAATGCAATCCCCTTTAAAATACCAACACAATTCTTTAGAAACATTGAAAGAAAAAACAAGAATAACTAAAACAATCCTTTACAACAAAAGACCTTCTGGGGGTATCTCCATCCCTGGTTGCAACAGTGAAATAGAGCAATAGAGCATCAGTGAAAAAACTCAATAGTACTGGCATAGAACAGACTGGTAGATCAATGGAATCAAGCCAAAGACCCAAAAATAAACCCACACATGTATGGACACCTAATTTTTGACAAATATGCCAAAATTCTACAATGGACAAAAGATGGCATCTTTAACAAATGGTGCTGATATAACTGGATGTCTACATGTAGAAAATTCAAATAGACCCATATCTATCACCCTACACAAAATTAAAGCTCATGTGGATCAAAGAACTCAATATAAAACTAGACACACTAAATATGTTGGAAGAAAAATTGTGGAAGTTCCTTGAATTCATTGGAACAGTAGACAACTTCCTGAGCAGAACATCCAACAACTGAGGCTCTAAGATCAACAATTAATAAATGGGACCTCATAAAAACCGAATAGCTTCTGTAAAGCAAAAGACATTGTCAACAGAACAAAGTACAGCCTACAGACTGGGAAAGGATCTTCACCAACCCTACATCTGACAGAGGGCTAATATTCAGAATATATAAAGAACTCAAGAAATTAAGACACTGACAAAACTTATAATCCAATTAAAAATGGGGTACACTGCTAAACAGAGAATTTTCAACAGAGGAATATGGAATGCCAGAGAAACACCTAAAGAAATGTCCAACATGCTTAGTTATCAAGGAAATGCAAATCAAAACAACTCGGAGCTTCTATCTTATACCCATTCGAATGGCTAAGATCAAAAAGTTAAGTGACAACACATGCTGGAGAAAATTCAGAGAAAGTGGAATCCTTCTCTATTGCTGGTAGGAGTGCAAACTTGTAAAACGATTTTGGAAATCAACCTGGTACTTTCTCAAGTGGTATCTCAAGATCTAGAGATACCACTCCTGGGCATGTACCTGAAAGATGCCCCACCATTCAACAAGGACATTTGCTCAAGTATGTTCATAGCAGCTTCATTTGTAATATGCAGAATCTGGAAACAACCAATATGTCCCTCAGAGGAAGAATGGTAAAGAAATTATGGCATGTTTATACAAATTAAATACTAATGAGCTATTAAAAATAAGGGAATCATGAAATTTGCAGGCAAATGGGTGGAACTAGAAAAGGTCATCCTGCGTGAGGTAAGCCAGAAGCAGAAAGACTTCTGAATGGTATATATTCACTTATAAGTGGGTATTAGCCATATAATATAGGATAAACATACTAAAATCTAAAGACTTAAAAAAGCTAAACAACAAGGAGGACTCTAGGGGGGATGCTTAAATCTGACTGAGAATGGCAAACATGTTAGACACCTGAAGCAGTGGAAGAGTAGGAACTGAAGGGGACCCTACCATAGAGGTCTTCTGAAAGGCTCCACCCAGCAGGGAGGGGATTGAAGCAGATGCTGAGACTCAGGGCCAAATTTTGGGCAGAGTTCACAGAGTCTTATTGGAGAAGGGAGGAGGATAGAAGGACCCTGAGGGCACAGGAGCTCCATAAGGAGATCAACAAAGCTAAAAATTTTGAGCCCAGGGTTCCCTGCAGAGACTGTTGCAACAACCAAGGACCATGCATAGAGAGGACCTGGAACCCCTGCTCTGATATAGCCCATAGGCAGCTCAGTCTCCCTGTGGGTACCTGAGTAAGGGGAGCAGGGGCTGCCTCTGTCATGATCTTAGTTGCCTGCCTGATCATTTTCCCCTGGCAGTGTGGCCTGGCAAGGCCCCAGAGGAAGATGATCCAGGCAATCATGATGAGACTTGATAAGCTAAGGACAGATGGCAGGGGAGGAGGATTCCTCCTTTCAGTGAACTAGGAGAAGGAGATAGGGGAGAAAATAGAAGGAGGGTGGGACCTGGGCAGATAAGAGAGGGAGCAACAATCAGGATATAAGTGAATAATTTGTAAAAAAATAAAAAAAAATAGTTGTTTAAAATGAAGTAAAAATGCAAATGCGAAAAAACCTTGGAGTTGCTTACAGTTTCAGAGGGTTCGTCCATAACCAGCATGGTGGAGGCAGGAAAGCTTGCAGGCAGAGCAAGCTATAGAAAGAGCTGCAAGTTCTACACCCTGACCCACACGTACCAGGAAGAGACCTGGCTTGAGCATTTGAAACCCCAATCTCACCCTCAGTGACATTTTTCCTACAACAAGGCCAACCTTCTAATCTCTCTCTAGTAGCACCACACCCTAATGACCAAGCCTCCAAATATATAAGCCTAAGGGGCCATTCCTATTCAAAACATATAAAATATTATCTATAAATATAAATATTATATAAAATGTTTTATAATTATATATACATATTTTATAAAATTTGTATAAATAATTAAATATATTAAGTAGTTATAAAATAGACTATAGGTCTTCAAGATGGAAGACGAACTGAATGCACCCTTGGGGAGAAGCAGAGGACCTGAATCTCCGATATTGGTGAGTGGAGAGGCAAGCGAAGCTAGGATTTGGACTTTTGGGCTTTCTGAAGGAGAGGGAATGCTACAGAAGTGAGGAGAGCTTGTAGATTCAGATAGGTCTCAGACTTCTCTGGGAATGAAGTGGGGCACTTCCCCTGTCCAGGAGGGCCTCCCTCCCGCTCAGGGACTTCTGTATGCAGCACCAGGTAGCTGAGCACAAAGCTCACTGCCTGGGAACCTAGGCAGCAGAGGCAGAGCATCAGGCACCCCAGCTGTGGCTTCTGGCTGTACCCATCAGCTGACCACCATCCCTCACAGCACACATCCAAGGAGCCCATGCCCCACCTAATATGCTCTTGCCAAGTTCCAGACGCGTGGAGCCCATCCCATCCCCTGCTGGAGATCTCCCCATGGAGAACTCAGTGGAGCACAACCCATCCCCCCACACAACATCACTCCAAGGAGCTCACATACCTCCGGAAACCCCGCCCCACCAGGGGACAGGTACCAAACCCACCCCACCTGAACATGTGCATCAACTACGGGATATCCTGCCCACCTGAGTGAGCATGCCACCAGAAACCCTGCCTCACCTGAGCGCATGCACATGCACCCTGCCTGTGTGCATGCACCACCACCGCCAGGCATCCTGCCCACGCCCAATGAGTGCCAGCCACAGACAGTCAGATCCACAGTGTAATCCTTCCTGGTCCCCAAATCTGCAAGTGGCAGTACTGACTCCACAGGACTGCCCAGCCAGCTATTACAGGGGCCATCCAACCCCTCAGAGACAGAGACCCAGCTGAGTAGCCACCAAAGCCTAGCAGACCTTCAAAAAACAAGCTGCGGGAGATCCAAGATGGCTGCCATGAGAGGACACTGTGTCTGAGGAGTAGGTCAACAGAAACAATGCAGCGACTAGGAGACTGAACTCTGGGACCTAAAATGCCAGCATTTGTGATTGCCAGGTGAGCAGAACTCCTATGGCAAGAAAATTAAGTGGGAAAACCCTAGGGACACCCAGTTATTCCCCCAGAAAAATCTCCTGGTGACCGGCTGCGCACAGCTCTGATCTGAGCAAGTAGCTGCTCAGGGTGCCAGCAGCTGCCATACTAAACTGGACCACATAGTCTCTGGGGCAGACTGAGGATGACCCAGGCACCATTTTGTCTGACCTGCACACTGTGGGCACACACTGCTCGAATCCACCAGCAAAAACCTCAATCAGTGTGTGAGTCCACGGGCCATTCTGGGAAGGTCCGGGGATCTGCTTCACCCAGCGGGTGTACAGCAGGCACACTCTGATCACCTCTGGAACCACCTCAGACTGAGAGGGACAGGGGAACCATTTTGACCAGACTGCACACTGTGGGCACACACTGCTCGAATCCGCCAGCATAAACCTCAGTCCCTGTGTGAGTCCATGGGCCAGTCTAGAAGGGACACGGGTTCTGCTTCAACCAGCGGGTGTAAGGCAGATGCAGAATTCTACCGGACCTTCAAAGAAGTCCTAACACCAATTCTCTATAATGAGTTCCACAAAATAGAAATAGAAGGAAAATTACCGAACTCTTTCTATGAAACCACAGTCACCTTGATACCTAAACCACACAAAGATCTGACAAAAAACGAGAACTTCAGACCTATCTCTCTTATGAACATTGATGCAAAAATACTCAATAAAATACTTGCAAACCGAATCCAAGAGCACATAAAAGATATCATCCACCATGACCAAGTAGGCTTTATCCCAGGCATGCAAGAGTGGTTCAATATACGCAAATCCATAAATGTGATCCACCATATAAACAAACTGAAGGAGAAAAACCACATGATCATCTCCCTAGATGCCGAAAAAGCATTTGACAAAATCCAACACCCATTCAGGTTTAAAGTCTTGGAGAGATCAGGGATACAAGGCACATACCTAAACATAGTAAAGGCAATATACAGCAAGCCTATAGCTACCATCAAAATCAATGGAGAGAAACTGAAACCAATCCCATTGAAATCAGAGACAAGACAAGGCTGCCCATTGTCTCCATATCTCTTCAACATAGTACTTGAAGTCCTAGCTAGAGCAATAAGACAACTAAAGGAGATCAAGGGGATACAAATTGGAAAGGAAGAGATCAAAGTATCACTATTCACAGAGATATGATAGTATACACGAGCGACCCCAAATATTCAACCAAGGAATTCCTTCAGCTGATAAACATCTTGAGCAAATGGCTGGATATAAAATTAACTCAAAAAAATCAGAAGCCCTCCTATATACCAAAGACAAAAGGGCCGAGAAAGAAATTAGGGAAACAACACCCTTCACAATAGCCACTAATAACATAAAGTACCTTGGTGTGACTCTAACCAAGCAAGTGAAAGACCTGTATGAAAAAACTTCAAGTCTCTGAAGAAAGAAATAGAAGAAGATATCAGAAGATGGAAAGATCTCCCATCCTCATGGATTGGTAGGATTAACATAGTGAAAATGGCCATGCTGCCAAAAGCAATCTACAGATTTAATGCAATTCCCATCAAAATACCAACACAATTCTTTATAGATCTTGAGAGAAAAATAATCAACTTCATATGGAGAAACAAACAAAAAAAAAACCCAGAATTTCCAAAACGATCCTGTACAACAACAGATCATCTGGAGGTATCCCCATCCCTGATCTCAAGCGCTACTACAGAGCAATAGTAATAAAAACTGCATGGTATTGGCATAGAAACAGAATAGTGGATCAATGGAACCGAATAGAAGACCCAGAAATGAACCCACACACCTATGGAAACTTGATTTTTGACAAAGAAGCCAAAACCATTCAATAGAAAAAAGACAGCATCTTCAACAAATGGTATTGGTCCAACTGGATATCTGTATGCAGAAAAATGAAAATAGATCTATATTTATCACCCTGCACAAAACTAAAGTCCAAGTGGATCAAAGACCTCTATATAAAAATGGACACACTAAATCGGTTAGAAGAAAAAGTGGGGGAGAGCCTAGAACTCATCGGCACAGGAGACAACTTCCTGAAGAGAACACCAACAGCACAAGCTCTCAGATCAACAATCAATAAATGGGACCTCATGATACTGAAAAGCTTCTGTAAAACAAAAGACACTGTTGCCAGAACAAAACGACAGCCTACAGACTAGGAAAGGATCTTCACCAATCCTATCTCTGACAAAGGACTGATATTCAGAATATATAAAGAACTACAGAAGTTGAAAAGCAATAAATCAAGCAATCTGATTAAAAAATGGTGAACAGAACTAAACAGAGAATTCTCAGTAAAGGAATACAGAATGGCAGAAAAGCACGTAAAGAAATGCTCAACGTCCTTAGCCATCAGAGAGATGCAAATCAAAACGACCCTGAGATTTCACCTGACACCTATCAGATTGGCTAAGATCAAAAACTCAAGTGACAACACATGCTGGAGAGGTTGTGGAGAAAGGGGAACCCTCTTCCACTGATGGTAGAAACGTAAACTTGTACAACCACTTTGGAAATCAGTTTGGTGCTTTCTCAAACAATGCTTGATTCCTGAAATGAAATATATTAGATTCCTTATTTAGCATCAAGTTTCTGAATGTCCCCAATGACCTTGATCCTCCTAAGTAAGCAGTTGCTCTCAAATTGTGGTTGTGACCCCTTTGGCAAGCCTGTATCTCCAAAAATATTTACACTATGATGCATAACAGTATCAAAACTACAGTTATTAAGTAGCAACTAAAATAATTATTATGGTTGGGAGTAACCACAACATGAGAAAATGTATTAAACGGTCTTGGCATTAGGAAGGTTGAGAACCATTGTTCTTAAGAATATAAGAATGAATTCACTGAGTACCTGTGTGGGAAAGATATTTTTACTTAGTATTTAGGAAGCTCTGAAAACCAAGATACCAGGATCATAAATTCATCAACATAGCCTGAGAGCATGTCTTAGTCACATGCCCTATTGCTGTGAAGAGACACTATGACCACTGAAACTCTTTTGAAAGAAATACTTCATTGGGAACTTGCTTATGATTTTAGAAGTGGGGAACATGGTAGCACTCAGGCAGACATGATAATAGAGAAGGACCTTTACATTCAGATCTGCAGGAGACAGGAAGAGAGAGCTGCTGGGCCAATTTGGGCTTCTGAAACCTCAAAGCTCACCCCAAGAGACATACTTTCTCCAAGAAGGCCACACCTACTTTAACAAAGCCACATTTCCTAATCCTTCTCAAGTAGTGCCACTTCCTAGTGCCTCAGCATTTAAATAGATAGGCCTATGGGGTCCATTCCTATTCAAGGCACCACTGATCTTTATACAATATTCATTTTCAGTGAATCACCCCACAGTGAATATCCTGTATTAAATCAGGAATCAGATCCTCACTCATAGAAAAGTTTGTGGTCCAAAAATCAAGATGTCAATATGACATCAGGACCTGGGTTTGATTCTCAGCACAAAAATGGTAATGCATAACAACCTAGAAGTCTGTTTCCAGAATGTTCAACATGCTCTTCTGTCCTATGCAGTCTCAAGGAACACACACATGTTGTGTACACACTTATATACAGAGCAGACATCCATAAACATAAAATAAATTACTTAACTGATTAATTAAAATAAAATAATAACTTTCAAAATATTTTAGGGTCATGAAGGAATCTAGCAGCAAATAGAAATCATAAAACACAGTACTTAGAAGACAAGTGACAACACAGAAGAAAAACTTCACTTAAAATTTTTCAAAAGGATCCCATTTTATCCTCAAAACTGACAGTCAGGTTCAGCAGGAATGTGCACCATCCCACATCTGTTCTGGACACAAAATCTATCAAAGCCAGTTCATTGAGATGTCTTGGCCAGAAATTCCAGAATGACCCAGGATGAGAGACAGGGTTTAGTAAAAGGAGATTTTTAGCATAGATTTAAGCATGGCTGTTCATCGAAGGTGAAGCACTTAAGGAATAAGGCACTGTATACACAAATAAAACAGTAAGAGGTACATGAGCTAATGGTACTGACATGAACGTTCTGAGACTGTAAATGAAAAGATAAGGAATGTGGTGGAAAATTTGGTAAACATGACATGTCACAGTGTTAGAGCAGTATTTGTCTTCTTTTGGCTTCCGTAGCACTCTATTAGACTTTAGAATGACAGTTTTATGTGTAAATATTGATTATCTACTAAAAAGGAAATTATGTGCATGTTGCTTCTTGGAAGGCTTGTAGAAAGTTCATCTAAATTTATAGTATTTCCCAATACAAGTTACATTATTGACTTCCACAAATTACTCATTTTTAAGTTGAGAGTGTCTCAAAATTCTTTCCTATCACCTCTAAGTTAAAAGCAATCTATGCTTTGCTTTAGAAGAAAGTTGCTTTTCCTTATGTTATAAAGATTAACACAATGTCAATTATAGCATAATTATAAATAGAATTCATCTATTAAATACCTCAGTCTCATAGACTAATGTGAGAATTCAGCATATTAAAATGTTAGTAGGCTCTGCTGCCCAGTTTGAACTCACCCATGTGGTGTCCTTATTGATCACACTTGTCTGTGAAAGATAGTTTCAAGAGAGAGAGAAAATAAATAGAAAAAAAAATATTGTTAGAATTCCTTAATACTTACAGTGATTTAAAATAATTTTATTTCTCAGTCAATGATTATTCTGAACATTTTCATAGGCATTTGTTTGTTGGGTGATGCACAATCTTTTTTACCTGTGAGCACCAAGTGTTGGATGTTCTTGTAATGTTGAGTTCCTTGCTAGCTTCCTAAGCTCCTATTTGTTGTGGATATAAACATGGTGTTGTTGTGGTCCCAGGTGTGGGATGTGGGACTGATTCAGATGGTCCATAGCAGCAGACTCATGTGGGCTCTGAGAGGAACTCTTTGCCAGCTGCAGTTAGTTTGAGTCTGAGGACTATGGAGAGAGAATAAATGCCCGAGCCCAGAGAATGAAGACAGGAGAGGAATGCTGTTCCTGCTTCCCTCTTGCCGGCTTTGTTTGCTCTTGTGAAACAAGAAGGTGGAGATCTTCTGAAACAAGCACTGGAAAGGCTTCAAGGAACCCTATGACCCTGACCAGTAGGAAGCAGGTAAGAAAGAAATGCACCCTCTCTCCCACTAACCCTTTCTCTCTCCTATCTGGTATTGGGGTGATGTAAGGGATTGGGGTAGAGTAGGGAGAAAAAGATGTAAGAAACATAAATGAAAGAGTTTTAAAAACTAACATCAACACTTGTTTCTGTGCTTTTCTCAGGCTTTCTTCATTCCCTGCAGTACATGGGATGGAAGAAAGAAGAAAGATTGCCTGTTAAGATACCGGGCAACTCAGGACAGAGCCTGTTAGGATGGGTCATGTGGTGCTGACCCAGGTAAACATCCCACGTTCTGGACCTATCCTCATCTCCAGGACTTTTGTTCTGCTCAACCTAAGACTTCTAATGTGAACAGAACACATTAAATGGAGTCAAAACTTAGGAAACCGTGATTCCTGAATATTGTCTTAATTTGTTATTACTATTATTATTCATTATTTTCACATCAGCATGAGGTTTATTTTTTATTTTTCTGCAGGAGACTTCAAAACAATCAGCATCTAAATAACATATCTTGTGAACTAACTTTTCTTCAGTATCCTCACTTCACTTCAGATTCCTATTATATACAATGACATCAGCAGAACCTGTACTCATTGGTTTATAATAACTGTCTTTCAGATATTAAGATCTCATGGAGAAGATGCAGGAGCCTCTTATTCCACACCTTCTACTCTACAGTCTTCTTCAGTGAGTCGATCTGCATCTGTGCCTTCCTCAGGCTTGTCTGGAAAGCTAGTGCCTCTGTTTGGGCCTTGCTGTGGCGTACTTCATTTGCCAGCTTGAGCTTTTCCTCCAAATGGACCTTCAGCACCTGATACCTCTGGCCTTCCTTTCCAATCTTCACTGTATATTCCTCAACACACTTCTTCAGTGACTCTTCATTCTTGCAGTAGCCTTCAATCACTTCCTTCTGCTTCTCCACGTGCTTGGAAAGGTCAGAGAAGGATCTCCCCATAGAGATCAGGTCTGTGGTGAGCTGGTCTCTCTACTTTAGGACTTTGAAGATTTTGTGCTCAGCCTGTTCCTTCTGTTTCTCAGCCTCCTCCATTGACTTGTACTGGATCTTCTCAAACCCATCCACAATCCTCCTCATTTCCAAGTACTTTGCACTGCGGTCTCGGCTCTAAATTCTCCTGTTGTGCTGCATTCACTGCTGCATCTAGGTCTTTCTGGCTGTATTGCAGCACATCTACAACAGGCTCAGTAGGAAGGAGACCTCTAGGTTCAAGGACACACAGGGGTGGGCCTGACACAGGAACATCCAGAGTGCTCAAGAAATCTAAATCCACAAGCTTGCTTTCCAATGGATTTCCAGAGCCAGACTCATTTTTACCCTGTGTACTATTTGTCACCAGGACTACTGACATTGGCCACAAAGGGCTGTCTTTCAGGAGGGAATCAAATCAAATCAAATCAAAGTACAAAAACTGTTTTTTCCAGGCTGACTCCTTAAATGAGAAAGTTCCAAACTGCTCCAGATAATCCACTTCAAGGCCAGTACCTAGAACTTCTCCTGGGTCTCTGAAGCTCTCTTCCTTTGCGTAGGCTCTGGTCCCTGATAAAATGGTCCCAGCAGTGGCTCAGCAGGAGGAGCCATCAGCTCAGCATTCAAGATAGTCTCAAAATGATGAAAATGTCCCCAGTGAAAAGAATTCAGAAAGCTGTGACTTCTTGTTTTCACAACCACAACTTACTGGAAGATCCTCTGTTCTTCCTCTGTCACAGAAAGAATATGTACCACCCAAGAACCAGGCTAAACCAGCAAAGGTGACTTTTCAGACACCTCTTCAGGATCCACAGACACACAGGATCTTAAGTCCTAAAATGATCAGCAAACTTGAGACACCTTTTGCTCTGGATGACAATATCGGATTACAAAATGATTACTGTCTCTTTTTACAAAAAAATGAGCAGATTCATCATTTTGTGAGGATCAGACTAACTTCGTAACCTATATTTTCGAGTTTCAGGCCTGTGTTAATTAAAGTGATAGCTAAAGCCTCACAATACTTTTCCAGGTAATGGAGGAATGTAACCGCCCCAGGCCTTGGTCATCTGCTCGGGCAGAGATAAGGAAGTGAGCAAGCAAAAACTTCCACTCAACAAAGATCTATGCTTGAGACATAACATCGCCTAAGCAATTAACCCAGATAGACTCAATTCTTCTCCTAAACAGTCCCAACCTTCTCTCAAGCCGCTCCTCAGAAGACACAGGATGAAGCTAATAGTCTGCAGCCATATCCTCACTAGCAGCAAATTCTGAACGTAAATTAAAGATCAGATACTCCCCCAGGTGTCTGGCCAGGACAGAACAGACCAGAAAGTCGATTACCCTGGCCCCTCATCCAATTATGAGTAGCCAGGACTTTGACCCCTGAACTTCCCCGCACCCCTCTTAAAAACCTGCAGCTTTTGTCTCTCGGGGCCACTCTTTGCCGACTAGCACAGTGACCCCAATGCGCCTTGATCCAAATAAACCTACTCTGGTTCCCATCAGGAAGCAGAGCCTATCTTGAATGCTGAGCTGATGGCTCCTCCTGCTGAGCCATTGCTGGGACCATTCCATCAGGGACCAGAGCCTATCTTGGACTCAAAGGAAGAGAGCTTCAGAGACCCAGAAGTTCTAGGTACTGGCCTTGAAGTGGATTATCTGGAGCAGTTTGGAACTTTCTCATTTAAGGAGTCAGCCTGGAGAAAACAGTTTTTGTACTTGAAATTTGATTCCCTCCTGAAAGACAGCCCTTTGTGGCTTTTGCAGCGATTAAGCTTCGAGAGTTTCCTTCGGTCCCCTCTGCCTCTTGGAAGTTAAGCTCACGTGAGGCTTAACAATTAAGATATGCAGACTCTCTGCACACCTCAGTGTTCCTGGGCCCAGAAGGTAGCTCTGGCCATGACCTCCACACAGAGCGATAACAAGCAGGCCAGGACTACTGAGAGAACAAGAGATTAAAGGTGGCTATTTTTAGTGCTTAAGGTCTAAACTAATTGTGTGGGGAGGTCCAGTGGTGCTCTGAGGGGAAGAACTCGCCTTACTGCATTCTTTCCCCACACACTAGAGATACAGTTGCTAGGAAACTGGCCCATCTCCCTAGGGAGGGATCAATGGTTTGGGGACCTTCCTATAGCCAATCAATTCAAAATGTAATGTTTCAACCAATAGATGCTTGCCAGGTAGGAATCGCCCCTGCCTTGGGCATGCTGGGAGGGACCAGAATCTTTAAATTAGCCAACTAACCTGAGCATAGGGCTCTCGGCTTTTCACCGCTTCGATGGTGGCGGCTGTGAGCCCAAGCTGCAGCTTGTAATGATTTATAATAAAAGGTCCTCATGTGATTTGCAACGGACTCAGCTCTGGTGGTGGTCTTTTGGGGAATCGTGACTCGGGCACAACACTACCATGGCTCCAGAGCAGGCCACGGAGTCCTCAAGCAGTGCTTGGAGTCTGGCGGCCACTATAGCCCATGTCACCATGAGCAGGTCTGGCTTCAGCTCTCAGCCAGCCCTCCCAGGGTCAGTTGGCAGCCCACCGGGGAGTGCTCCCACCACCCTCGATGCCGCAGTGCACTGAACTGGGGCTTCCTGGTGTGCAGCAGAGGAGCTGTTGAGAGACCAAAAGATTAAAACTCAGTGGTTATTAAAGTTTAAGGCCTAAACTAGATGGGTAGAGGAGTCCTGAGGGGAAGGGCTTGCCTTACTGCATTCTTTCCCCACTCACTGGAGATACAGTTGCTAGGAAACTGGCCCATCCCCCTAGGGGGAACACAAGTTCATCCATAAGTTTGGGGACCTTCCTATTGCCAATCCAAAATTCAGCATTTGCTTGCCAGGCAGGAATCACCCCTGCCTTGGGCATGCTAGGAAGGACCGGAATTTTTAAATCAGCCAACTAACCCGGTGGAGGCTGTGGGCCCAAGCTGCAGCTTGTAACTTGCAATTAAAAACCTCATGTATTTATAACGGAGTCTATTTATTCCTGGTCTTTTGGGGTTTGTGAACTGGGCACAACATGGTTTCTTATAATCTTATAAATTACATATTCAGAAACAATTTAAATGTCTTCCCCCCCCCCCCCAGAGACAAAAGTTGAGTTATAAACGTTCTGGGTTTTCTGTCTCAGACCAAGGAAGCCATTCAAAGGTCTTTCGCAGCCCACCGTGCATGCTACTTACTTTAGATTCAGAAGTCTGGCTTCTGGTACCCTCTCTGAGCCAGGTGTCAGGATTGCTTGATTATTTAAGGCAGTTTTCAGGATGTTACAATTCAACGTTGTAACATTAGCTGTAATCACACTGACTTTCAGGAAATTGAAGATATGATATATGAATTTTTTGCTCTTACAGAGAGACCTTAATTATAACAGAATGAAAATGAGGTTCAGTACCCTATGACCATGGTGACTGATTAACTTGCCCTTATCTGCACATTTTATTCTCTAGCAAATTGTCTTCGTTTAATATTACAAACTTTTAACAAGAGTCCATAAAATAGGTTGTATTTGTTCAATAAATGTGATGCATATATTTTTACTGTTTTCTGTAAGTTTGTGTTAATAAGCAGTAATGCTCGTGTTATACATAAGCAAAATTGGCAAACTCTCTTCTGTTATATGAGAGAATGAGTAAAACCATGAGGTTTTAAGGAATAACAAAAAGGATTTTTTTGAAAAAATGTATTTGATACATGTGTGATTTTACCATTTAATAATAAATTTGAATAAAAGATTGATATCTTTATTCATTGCTAATTTTTATATAAAGAATTAAATTATTGTGGTAGAGATATGGCTCAGTGGTTAAGAGCATTTGCTCCTCCGGAGGACCCAGGTTGGGTTCCTAGCATCTACATTGTAGCTCAGAGCCATCCGAAAGTTCAGTGCCGGTTCAGTGGATCCAGTGTCCTCTTATGGACTCTGTGAGCCCCGAGCACACACGTGATGCACAGATGTACATAAGGTGAAACATGCCATAGTGTAAAATAAAAAATAAGTAAATCTTTAGAACACTATCTGATTGTAAGTTGTACTGTAAGACAGACAGCACCTTCAGCATTTGTCAGCGTTGATTGCTATTGTGAATTTACAATTGTCAGTGCTGAGTACACCACCTAACATACACGGCTAGTATAAAATGCCAGAATATTTGAGGGCCTTTTCAGAAATTGTCGAATTTAAAATGAGTTGAGCTAATCCCAACCCAAAACTTATTGAATAATTTTTATTAGTCCTTTGAGAAGTTCTTGGAATTATATTGATTATATTTAATCCCAACTTCTCTCAAATCCAACCCCTTCCCTACCTTACATGAATATTTTTTCCAAAACTGAAACTCAATCTCAAAGAACATTTTTAAAAACAAGCATTTGAGCATAGTGCAATTTAAATATGCACTAATTTCATACACACTAGAAAAATATTAAAATTTTTGTTTCCATATTAAACAATTGTTTTTTTTTTCTAAAAGCATTAAAATCAGGTATGTACAGCAATAATGCAATTCATACATATGATAGTCTTGAATTTGGGCCAAGGTATTTTGGTCTGTGTGGTCAGAACCAAGGCTGCAGTAGAATCACGTGGAGCAATATGCATTCTATTATATCTATAATAATTATTATACGAGTATATCTATAATAATTATTACACAATTATTATATCATCGTTATAATAATGATACTGACGATGAGTCACAATATGTATCAACCAAAAAGTAACAGGTCAAAACCTTATTATTGAAATAACAATTATAAATTATCATGATTGTATGTGATGCATACAGAATCTTGAAGGTATGATTACCTACATCTGCGGGGGGAAAAGGTAGATCTCAGAATAGAAGCATTTTAATACTATTTCAGTTAGTTTGAACAGGCTTAGTTCATGGACCACACAAGTATTTCCTGTTGGTATAAGGTTCTTTTGGTATGTATACACCTTACCCTTGTTCATTCAAATGTTGATTTCTCTCCCCCACTCTCTGGTTTCAATCCTGACATTGCATTGTGATACTTATTCTAAGCATCACCTGTCTCAACTTTGTGTAAACATGCCAAAATAAACAACCAGCCACAATGTTGAGCAATAGAAAGGAAGCAGGAAGAGAGGGAGGAGCCAGAGGACAGGAAGGTGGGAGGTAGAGGAGGGAGAAGGGAGAAGAGAGCTGGGAGAGGGAGGTCTTGGAACGACGTGGAGAATGAACTGGACCTAAAATTTCACTAAAAGCAAGTATAATATGGGAAATCTAAATGTTAGGAAACTATGAGGGCTTGGAGGTTTAGGATAGACTAACTATTGCCAGCATTGTGTTCTAGGTTAATTAAAGAAATCCCAGTCTCTGTGTGGTGATTTGGATATACAGCTGTTTAGGACTAACAGCAGCTTTAATAAAAGATAAACCAATAGTAAATATTAATAGTCACTTACTGACTATTGTCAGTTGTTTTAATTGTAATTGAGTATTCATTTGTGCTTCTATTTCAAGCTTTTCACATTCTTCAACCAACTCTAAAAGACAAAGAGACAGGCACCCTCATGGTCCTGAACAATGTGACTTTCAGATCACAGGACTGCAAAGGTTGAATTTGGCATTAATCTTTAATCAGTTCAGACAAAGATATCAACAAATTTTATCTTGTAGCCACTGCAGATTCCTACAGTGAAATGAAAATTCTTAATTTTTTTCTTGATATGAATAATCTTTTTCTTTTTGAACTTTTTATTTGCTATTTCCTCTTCCACAAATATTTCTGTTTTTAGGGACAACGATTCATCATTGGTTAACTCATACTTTGACTCTGCTAATTTAGCTTGCATTCACTCAGCAAGAAAATTCATATAGAAATAAATGATGGTAGACATGGATAAATGTACCGACCCATGTGGGGGAAATAGAAATGGAGATAATTGAATTCATATATTAGGTATAGATCTGAGAAATACAAAACCATCACTGATATCTGAAACCTATAATTCAGGTGAGTCTCTGTTGTTGTTACTAGGTTATAATGGAATATTTTACTCAATTTTCTACTCAAATTGCCATCTTGAATAATGACTACTTAGGAAGAAGCAAGAGATGGGTTGTTAAGGTCTTTATCTAGATGCTATTTATATTTGTTAACTGGGAAACATAGTCATTATATGTATGTGTGTGTGTTTACACACATTATATATTCATCATGGTATTCAGTCTCTACTATAATCTGAGAACCAGTGATTGTACAGAAAATGAATATCATTCCTTCTTCTTTATACCAAATCCGTGCTAATTTCTCTGCTAATGAAAATAAAATGACATTTATTATGTGTAAAAAATTTTAGCATTAACTTTTTGATTCACATTTCCGGTTAGGTTATTTAAAATCATCTAAACCCATGTTGCACATTTCTTGAAGTTCCAATGACTTTTAACATGATTTTACCTTTTCTTATCCTAATCCAAATTTTATTCTGATCTGTTTTTATTTTATTTAGTTTTATATTTCACTTTAGCTTTTTATAACACCATACATGTATAAAATAAAATCCCATTATATCTATTCCAACCCATTTTTACCCTTCACTTCCTCTCAATGCAATAAACTCACCCTTTTCAAACTTGATACATTTCTAGTCACTACTGCATGCATTTGGATCCTATCACTTTCTAGTCCAGTCCTCCCTAGTCTTATACCCAAACCCTCACCCCAACATTTCATTCTTTGTTAATTTATTTGCTCTTTCTTATTTTTAAATAACAAATGATTCCAGTTACTGTTGAATATATGTGCATGAATATAGGACACACCAGTGGCCCCATTCTTAAGGAAATGTGACTATTTCTGTTCTGACTACAGTTTCCCATCACCCACCTCACCCCAGATCTTCCCCTACATCCCCACTGCTGTCTGATCTTACTTTGCTCATGCCACATCTAACCTTCAGGCCAAGCCTTTCTCTCACAACCTGTTCCCCTTCTCCAATCTGTCTGTTCCCTCTCCAATACCTACACTCACAGCAGTCTCACAACCAGATCTTGGCCCAGACTGTAGAGCCCAGCCTTCTGTGTCCATTTGAAATATAGAAAAGAAGTCTACATATTAAGTTCTCATCATAAAAACACAAGCAATATGAATGATCAAGACACAATATCCCCCTGAAAATTCACTAGTTTTATAGAAATGTTATTCAATAAGCATTACCTAGATGAATCCCACATCACAGAATCCCACAGCACTAAAAAGAAAATCATTAAATAGTGTATGTATATATTTAGGAAATGTATTAATTATACATTAAAGGAAAAGAAGCCATGAATTTGAAAAATAACCAAGGGGGAGGGGGGCTCATGAAAAATTTTGTAGGTAGAGAATAAAAAGGAAATAATATAATTGTATTATAATTTCAAAACATTAAATGTATTTTTAAAAGAATAGTTATAAACTTCATCAAAGGAGTCAAAGAATTTAAAAAATGACACAAACATCTTAATGATCTTAAAGAGAATAAATGCCTGAATAGTGCCTTAATAAGCACACACACATTAAAAAAAACCATAGTTTGGATCAAATAACAAACACAATCAAAAATTTGATAACAATACAATAAAGAGATAGAAATATTGAAGGGCCCTCAAGCTGAAAGGAAGATGGAGTGGGAAAACTCAATAACACAGCTAAAAGACTCAGGATAGATCTACAAATAGAATGGAGCAAGTATAAGATAGGATATTAAGACTCAGGGATAAACTAGAAAAATTAAGACACACAAGTAAAGGACTTGAAAAAGGAAGCATGGGAAAGGAAAATGCAGGAACTATGGGGTATCATAAAAATAGCAAATTGTCAAGTAATAGGCATTGCTGCAGGAGAAGAAAACTAAGTCAATGATAGTGGCAAGCTCATCTAAACAAAAAGTTATAAACTTCAGAATAAAATGACAACATATATAAAATGGACATCCAGATAGCTACAGAATATTACACCCAAACACCAAAGAATATACATTCTCTTCAGCAGTCCACAGAAATATCTGTAAAATAGACAGCATACTAGGACATAAAATAGTCATCAAAAATTCAGAAAAATTGAAATATGTGTGTATCCTTTAACAATAAAGGAATAAAGCTTACAATCAACAGACAACAAATTTCTAAAGGGTACACCAACTCAAAGAGGTTAAGCAACACAGAGACACTCACCACAGAAACACAATTCTGAAAGGATTACCATTTCTATTTTAAGATATATTATAGAGATGTAGTAATGAAAAAAAAAAGCCTGATACTGGAACAAAATAAAGAGGTAGACCAAAGGACCAAAATAGAAAACCCAAATATGAGACCACATAACTTTAGCCATCAGCTATTTGACAAAGATACTGAAAACATACATTAGAGAAAAGATAGCAACTTTCACAAATGGTGGTGGGAAAACTGATGTTCACATGTAGAAGAATGAAATAGAGTTTCAGTTACAAAAAGAAGGACAATACAGAAGATGAGGGAAGGAGGAATGATAAAAAACGCTGAAGATGCCTAAATAAAAGCCATAGGAAGTCATATTATTTTATATTTACGTAAATTGTGTGCGTGCATGCGTATGTGTATACATATGCGTGTTTCCTGTGTGTGTGTATGTGTGTATGTATGCGCATGTGTGTCTGAGTGTGAGTGTGTGGTTTAAATTAAGTTTTGCCACTTGCTTGATGTTTCCTCTCAAGAACTATAGACTATCTAACAACTTGCTCCCCAAACCTGACATGGAAAATCTACTTTTGGTCAGGGGATTCCAGGAGACTCACAAAATGATATAAGCTGTTGCTGTTGTTGTTGTTGCCTTTCATTGCCTCCCAGAGGTTGAAAGTAAGTCCCTATTGCTGATGATACCACTAAATATGTACAGAGGACTCAGAGGACTTGAGCTGGATCTGATCTAAAAATCCCCTTCTCAAGGACTAGCTATGGCAGTATTTAAAAATGCTATGCAAGCTGCTCCATGAGAAAAGCAATCAACAGTCCTCGCCAACATATGAACCACATACATATGAACCACACAATAGCGAACACCGCAAGTTAGCTCTACAGGAGTGATCGACATGTTCATATCTCGGTGGAAGGCAACAGCTGTCTAATTGGACTGAGGCCCATTCTGCCAGAGAGAAGTTATGTCTGTGCTGTAAATCTAGACGACCACAGCTGGGTAGTGAGCTTAGAGAAACTGCTGCTCCCGCTTTACTAAACCTGCATTCTAGTGCATATCCTTATACCTACACATAAGAGAAGCTCTCACCACTCATCAAAGATATCTTTTACAACATGTGCAGAGGCCATAAAATAAACCCACAACTGGTCAAAACACAGAGAACAACTGATCACGGGGTACTTAAAATCAACAGATGATACATTTGCAACAGCTCCTACACCTAAGGCCCAGGGAACTTTATGGAAGGAGGGCCAAAAAGAGTGTAAGAGCCAGAGAACTGGGATGTTTGCCAGGAGATAGTGTCTTCTAGATATCTCAGGGGTACTACAGCCATGCATGCTAATCCTATGGGACAAAAAGCCCAGCTAAACTCTGTCTGTTAGAAGTTGATGTGGTCCTGGTGTTTTATCACAGCAATAAACATGTGCCTAAGACAGAAATTGGTAACATTGCTATTGCTATTAAAGCAACAAAGACCACATGGTTTAAGAGACAAGGGGCATCAGGAAATTTAATTTTAGAGCAAAGGCTTTTGCTGTAATAGATAAGGAGATTAATGAGAGGCCTGAGCAAAAATGGAGTGAATGAAGGGTGCCCACAGGGCAAGACCCATCCAACTAAGCTTCCAATTTGTGAAAGAAAAAGCCCTAAAATATTTTCATCTTCTAAAAAGCAACAGCAAATCAAAGTTGCAACAAATATGATTGAAGGCTGTCAAAGTTCACCCCAAGTTGACAGTTAAACTGGTTGTATCATCCAAATGGTTCTGGGTTTAGAGCCATGAAGGATACTCGAACAAAGGGATAGAAGGATATTTCTCTTCCATTAAGGAGAGCCCTTGAGGCCAGGAAGTGTATGGTATGGTGGTGTTTGCATGAAGGCCTTGGGAAGGCACGAGGACCTAAAAGGCCATTGTATAAAGCAGTTTAAAATAAAAGTCAGGACTGTGAAAAGCCCTGAAATACTTTTCAATGAGAGCTCCTTATAGGGGTTTGAATCAGCTCAAGGTAGGATAGAGCCATAAGAATATTATTGACACTGTGAAAGACTATGAGAACTTTTAAAGTTGGACTAAATGCATTTTGTATTATATGACTATGAGCTTTATGGAGGTCATCAAGTAGAATAAGTTGGTTTGAATGTGAATGGTGACATAGACTCATATTTTAATACTTAGTACCCAACTGGTGGAATTCGTTGGGAAGGATTAGAACCTGTGGCCATGTTGGAGATGTGTCACTAAGGAAGAGCTTTGAGCTTTCAAAAGACTATGCCATTCACAGTGTGCTCTCTGCATCCTGTTTATGGATCAAGATGTGAGATTTCAGCTAATGTTTTAATCACCTGTCATCAAGCCTTTGTTTCTCTATTAGAGTCCCAAAGTGCCTCAAACTGTAAGCCTAATTAAACTCTTTCCTCTAAAGTCGGATTCACTGTAGTATCTTATTACAGCAATTGATAAGTTGCTTTCTCTCAAGTCCTTAAGTTGCTTTCTCTCAAGTAATAATATCTCTCAAGATAGTAATTTACACAGAAAACTGATACTCAGGAACAGAGTCTTTGCAGGGAAAACCTGACTGGATCATTCTTAGGCTTTTGCAGGAGAAGTATGTGACAGTTTAGAGGTGCAGGTAGGAAGATTTCGAAGTCAATAACTAGAGCTGAGCAGGGCTGTTTAGCAGGAGTTTGGAAGACTAGAAGCCAAAAGAAATAGTGAAGACCTGACTCACAAGGTCTGAAAGGGAAACAAGGATTCTATTAAGAACTGGTCTAAAGAAATCAAATGGCAGAGTCCAATGTATCTTATGCCTTAAAATTTGTAAAAAAAAAAAAAAAAAAAAAAGAGTTGTGTTCTCAAAGTTGTTCTAAGCAGTAAATTTTTTTGTAAAGTTCCTGAACTAACATGCTTTCATTCTTCAACAAGATTTCACTTTGAGCAGTCACATATTGATGAAGGGGATTTTCTGTAACCTGTGTTTTTTCACCCACACCCTTGTTCTCATAAATAAGGACTTTGAGTCTTAAATATATTTACAAAAGCCTAAGCCAATACAGTTAGACACGTTCCCCGACTTGCTCAAAACTAATACCCTCTTTATTCTATCTAAGTTCTGCAACGTTACTGGTTACCTCTACTCAGGTTTCATACATCTGTCTTCTTAGTGTCCTGGGACAAATCCCCTGTGTGCTTCACTCTATCCCAGCATTCACTCTCCCTATTAGAACTCCCTTCTCCTACTTCCTGCCTCAGCTATAGGCCAATCAGTTCTTTGTTGACAGGTAAAGAATCCATACAGTATGCAAGAGATTATATAATGAGTAAATATGAAGTACAACAAAACACTTAGATATCATAATGTCCATCATTAGATTGGAATAGTAAAAAATTAAAATAAAGCTCATAGAACATTATATGACAGAAATTCTTTCTAGATGTCTGTGTATATGTAGCATATTTGTGTATGTGTGCATATGTACACTTTGTCAGTCACCAGTAGCTTTTTATTCCTTTATAAAAATTGTTTTATTATTACAGTTTATTTGCTTTGCATCCCAGCTGTACACCAGTAATCTTATAGAAAACCAAAACACAATATTATCTTAAATTTGAACACAATTTGGTTTTCTTGTTTCCAATATCTTGTGCTTTTTTTGTACTGTAAAGCTGCTTTAAGATGAAAATATGTTCACTCTATAATGAAAATATTTTAATCTGTACATATTCATTTCATATAGTTTTTCGTTATTTTAAAACAGATGATGCCTCAATGAAATTTGGAAGTTGCTAGATGTTGCAGGTTGCTAAGTACAGATATGTTTTGGTTTGGGTCCTGGAATGTTTTTTTTAAGTTGCCTTTTTGTGAATATTGTAATATAAAGAAATTTATATAAAAATCTAAATACCTAGCTTTTTAGAAAGATGTGGTTTTATTACGTACCCTCGGGTGGCTGACCCATTCTGATGACCTTACTAAAATCTCTGAGTCAAGCTGTTCCTGCTCTGATCCTCAGAAGCAGTAGCTTTCATTACACTGAAAATGTGATGTGATGTAAACACCAGCATCATTTCCATGGCTCACACCACTCCCAGCACCCGCCTCCTGAACTCCCTGTTTGACAGCACACTCAGGCTTGCGCTTGAGTGTGGAAATGTAATGGAGCCACATGACTCACAAGCTGCTCTTCCATCTGCCTGTTTCCTCCAAATCAGTATCCATTTCACATGAGCAACAGAACCAGTTCCAAGCTGTACTCACGTCTACTGTCACAGATGGATTCTGTCACTCATTTTCTGTGTGTATTAACACTTCTTTTCTCTTTTTTAAATTCATTTTACATCCTTGTTATAGCTTCATCTCTCCTCCCCTCCTAGTCCTACCATCCTTTCCTTCTCCTCCTTCCTCCCATCTTCCTCAAAAAAGGGGACCTCCTTTTCCCATCCAGCCCAGCTCATCAAGTGACATAAGGATTGAGCATGTCCTCTTCTCCTGTGGCCTGGCAAGGCAGTCCCACCAGGGGAAAGTGATCAAAAAGCTAGCAAGTGAGTTCCTGCCTGATGCTGTCCCCACTTCCCTTACTCAAGGACCCACACAAGGCCCAAGTTACCCATCTGCTACATCTTTGTAGGGGGCTTAGTCCAGTTCATGCATGTTCCTTGGTTGATGCTTCTGTATCATCAGTCTCAACTGGGCCGTGGTTAGTTGGCTTTGTTGGTCATCTTGTGGAGCTCCAGTCACCTCCAGGCTCTTTTCTCTTTCCTCCTACTTTTCTATGAGACTCCCTATGTATAGCACAATGTTTGGCTATGAGTCTCCACATCTGTTTTGAGGTGCTGCTGGGTAGCGCCCAACAGAGGACAATTCTGTCACGCTCCTGTCTGCAAGCTTAGCTGAGTGTCATTTATAGTGTTAGGTGTTGGCACTCTGATAGGGTGGGTCTTTGATTGGGCTAGGCATTGTTTGGGCATTTCCTTAATCTCTGCTGTATCTGCTCTATCTTTATCTATGCACACCTTGTACGCAGGGTAAATTTTGGGTCTAAGTTTTTGTGGGTGGGTTGGTGTTCCCCTCCCAAGGCTAGGAGACTAGTCTAGTTAGTTGATGTCCTCTTCAGTCTCTATGGCCTCTGCTACTAGGAGCCTCTGCTTGAGTGCCCCTCATATCCTCCCAGGAGCCTACCCTCACTTAGGTCTTCAGCTTGTCATAGAGATACCACCATCCTCAGTTTATCTTTTCTCTTCAGGGCTTAGGTACTCTCACCCTCACTCTTCCCACATCTGATCTTCACCTTCATAACTCTGAGCCCCTTCTTGAATAGTGTTCCTGCTCTACAGCCACTACCCCTTCCAAGTGAGATTTATGCATCCTCCCTTGTATCCTCTGTTACTTACTTTCTTTGGGTCTGTGCTTCATAGTATGCTTATCCTGTTCTGTATGGCTAAAATCCACTTAAAAGTGAGTGCAAACTATGTGTGTCTTTCTGCTTCTGGGTTACCTCACTAAGGGTGATCTTTTCTAGTTCCATCCATTTGCCTGCAAATTTCATGATTTCTTTCTGTTTAATAGCTGGGTAGTATTCCATTGTGTAAATGTGCCACAGTTTCTTTATCTAGTCTTCAGTTAAGGGATGTCTAGGTTGTTTCCAGATTCTGGCTATTGTGGATAAAGCTTCTATGAAAATAGTTGAGCAAGTGTTCTCTTGTTGCATGGTGGAGCATCTTTTGGCTATGTAACGAGGAGAGGTGTAGTTGGGTCTTGAAGTAGAGCTATTCCCAATTTTCTGAGAAAGCACCAGATTGATTTCCAAAAGTTGTACGAGTTTAAAATCCCACAAGCAATGAAGGAGTGTTTCTCTTTCTCCACACCCTCGCCAGTATGTACTGTAGCTTGAGATCTTGATCTTAGCCATTCTGACCAGTGTGATCTGCAATCTCAGAGTCATTCTGATTTATGTTTTTTTGATGACTAAGGAAGTTGAGCATTTCTTTAAGTGCTTTTCGACCATTTGAGATTTCTCTATTTCAAACTCTCTGTTTAGTTCTGTGCCCCATTTTTGAATTGGGTTATTTTATTTATTTGTGTTTGTTTCTTGAGTTTGTTGTATGTTTTGAATGCTAGCCCTTTGTTAGATGTAGGATTTGTGATGATCTTTACCCAATCTGTACACTGTCATTTTCTTCTATTGACAGTATCCTTTACTTTACAGAAGTTTTTCAGTTTTAAGATTACTAGACCCTGGTGATGCAGCCTTGCCAGGCCACAGAAGAAGAGGATCCAGGCATTCCTGATGAGACTTAACAAGCTATGGGCAGAGGACAATAGTGGAGAATTCCTTCTTTCTGTGGGCTAGTGGAAGGGGATGGGGAAGAGGAAGGGAGGAACGGTTTGTGAATATTTTATTGAGTATTTTTGTATCTATGTTTATGAGTGAAATTCTCTTTCTTTGTTGAGGCTTTGTGTGGTTTCGGTATCAGGGTGAATGCAGCTTCAGAGAATGAGTTTGGCAAATGTTCCTTCAGTTTCTATTTTGTAGAATAGTTTAAGGAGTATTGGTAATAGTTTTTCTATGAATGTCTGGCAGAATTCTGAACTAAAACCATCTAGCCCTGGCCGTTTTTGGTTGGGAGACATTTGATGACTGCTTCTGTTTCCTTAGGGGTTGTAGGACTGTTTAAACTTTTTACCTGATCTTCATTTAGCTTTGGTAGGTGAAATCTATCAAGAACATTGCCCATTTCCATTAGATTTTCCAATTTTGTAGAATACAGGGGTTTGAAGTAAGACCTAAAGTTTTTTGTGGATTTCCTCATTGTCTTGTTATATCCCTTTTTCCATTTCTGATTTTGTTAATTTGGATACTCTCCCTCTGCTTTTTAGTTAATTTGACTAAAGGTTTGTCTATCTTCGTGATTTTCTCAAAGAATCAGCTCTTGGTTTCATTGATTATTTGTATTATTCTCTTTGTTTACAAATTTACTGATTTCATCCCTGAGTTTGATTATTTCCTGTTTCTACTCCTCTTTGGTGTGTTTGTTTCCTTCTGTTCTACAGCATTCATATATGCTGCTATATGGGATCTCTCTAATTTCTTTATGAAGGCACTTAGTGCTGCGAACTTCCCTCTTAGCACTGTTTTCATTGTGTCCCATTGTGTGCCTTCATTTTCATTGAACACTAGAAAGTCTTTAATTTCTTTATTTCTTCTTTGATCCAGTGGTCCTTGAGGAGGGAGTTGTTCAGTTTCCATGAGTTTACAGGCTTTCTGTTGTTTCTGTTGTTATTGGGTTCCAGCTTTAATCCAAGGTGTTCTGATAAGATTGATGGAGTTATTTCAATCTTCTTATATCTGTTTGAGGCTTGCTTTGTGACTGAGTATATAGTCAGTTTTGGAGAAGAAGAAAGTAGTCTCTTACGTTTGAGTGAAATGTTTGGTAGATATCTGTTAGGTCTATTTGATTCATGACATCTGTTAGGGTTTATTTCTTTCTCCATTTAATTTCGGTCTTAATGATCATTGGAGAGAGTGGGGTGTTGAAGTCTCCCACTATTAATGTGTGGGGTTCAATGTGTGATTTAAGCTTTTATAATGTTCCTTTTACAAGTGAGGGCTCCCTTGCATTTGGGGCATAGATGTTCAGAATTGAGACATTATCTTGGTGGATTTTTCCTCTGATGAGTACCAAGTGTTCTTCTCCATCTCTTTTGATTAATTTTGGTTGAAAGTATATTTTATTAGATATTATAATGATTACTCCAGCTAGCTTTTTGGGCACTTTTTTCTAGCCCTTTACTCTGAGGTAATGTCTGTCTTTATTGCTGAGATATGTCTCTTGTATGCAGCAGAAAGATGGGTCCTGTTTTCATATCTATTCTGTTAGCCTGTGTCTTTTTATTGGGGAGTTGATGCCATTGATGTTGAGAGATATTAATGACCAGTGGTTGTTACTTCCTGTTATTTGATGTTGGTGGTGGTAGATGGAGTGCGTGTGTGTGTGTGTGTGTGTGTGTGTGTGTGTGTGTGTGATTCCCTTCTTTTGGTTTTGCAGCTGTAGGGTTATTTATTTTTCTGGATGTAGTTGGCCTCAGTGGGTTGTAGTTTTCCTTTAAATATCTTCTGCAGGGCTGGATTTGTGGATAGGTACTGTTTTTGTCATGGAATATCTTGTTTTTCTCTCTAAGGTCATTAAAAGTTTTGCTGGGTACAGTAATGGGGGTTGACATCTGTGGTCTCTTACTTTCTGTAAGATAATTGTCCAGGGAGGCAGGACAAGATGGTGGCGCCAGGAGGACGCTGCTTCTGAGCTGCAGAACAACATTTTTGGTACAGTGACCAAGAGTCTGAACTCTGGGCCCAAAACCAACAGTGATCCTGTTTTCCAGGTGAGAGGAAGCCCCACGGTGCAGGAACTGGCCCAGTCCATTCCCAGGACACCCAGCCAGAACCCGAAAGAGATCCTCGGTCCCAAGGCGCTCAGTCGCCAGACCAGAGCCACATGCCTGCATGTCCTGACCACCTTCCCAGGCTGAATGGTGGGCACAAAAACACCAGAGAATGAGAATCCCAGTTGAGAGGAAGGAAGGAAACGGGACAGACCTAGGTCACCAAGCCTTCAGCTGGAAAAGGTCCCACAGAATGGTGTACTGCCTTCTCTGAACGAGGCTCCACCCCCAAGCACAGAGACTTGCTGCATGCCCAACTCTCTGCCACAGAAGAACTGTGTGCACCAGGGCATCAGAGCCTGGGTTTCCCGGTTGGGAGACAACCCCACAGGAAAGGACTCCGAATTGGTGAATCAAGGGGCTGTGGAACCCAAAATAACTGTACAAGGAGCCTGGGGAGAAGGGTGACAAAACCTGATCTGAGTCCAATAGGACACAGGTCAACCATGGACAACTCCGTGGACTTCTCCCAGGGAATCAATTCCCGGGGAACTTCCCCATAATGGGCAGAAGCAGCTGCAGATGTAGCCAAGCCTGCAGCAGAGGAAGCGGGGGAGATACCACAGCCAGCAGGAAGACAGCAGTGGAGGTACCCCAACGAGCATTGAAGCAGAGGAGGCAACCCACAGTGTACACAGCAACTTGCAAGGAGCACAGTGCTGCACACTCCAAGCACAGATCTCCGGCATTCCCCCACAGCCTTGTTTGAAAGGGTAGCAGCTGAAGAAGCAGACAGCACTTCGCAACTCAGGGAGCAGAGTGCAGCCTGCCAGGCTCACAGCTTCCAGCACAGAACTCAGGGACGGGCTTAGAGAGTCCACAACATAGTACGTGTCCCCACCACAGCATCAGCCGCAGACCTCAGAGTTCAGTCTGCTGATCTTGACACAGAATGTAGACCACGTGGTATTCAGGAAACCTGCCCAGGCGCGTTATGCCCGCAATCTGCGCTTGCTAACAACCTAGCATCCACATCCCCTCCTGCGCTTGCTCCCAACCCATATATCCCAAGCAGCTACACACCCTAGCACTCCTCTTCAAGACAATCATCCCTGAACCCATGTCCACACACACACAAACAAGCTTACAATTCTTCGCCAAAGGCTTTTTCTCTGTTAGGAACAACTGAAGCAACAGCACACACTCTCAGGGCACAGGGGTCTTCTATGAGACTGTTTCTCCAACTAAGGACCATGTATGGATACAAACTATAACCCCTGCTTGAATGTGGCCTATGGCAGCTCAGTACCCAACAGGGTACCCTAGTAAGGGGAACAGGGACTATCGGTCATGAACTCAATGGCTGGATTGTTGACTGCCCCCCCACCCCCGATGGAGGAGCAGCCTAACTAGATCCCAGAAGAGGACATTGCAGCCAGCCCTGAAGAGACACAATAAGCTAGGGTCAGATGGAAGGGGGTGAGGTCCTCCCCTATCAGTGGACTTGGAGGGGGGCAGGGAGAAGATGAAGGAGGGATGGGGAGAGTGGGAGGGAATGAGGGAGGGGGCTACAGCTGGGATACAAAATATATAACCTGTGATTAATATAAAAATAAGTACATTACTTAAAAACAAAAAATAAAAACCTCTGGACCACACTGATCTTCCTGAAGAACTCTACAGACACCAGAATAATACGGTTCCAGTCCGAAGTTCAGACTCAAAAAACAAACAGGGAAGATTATATATAAGCAATGGCCAAGGGTCGACTTAAGAACTCATCCAACAAAAATCATGACACCATGGCACCACCAGCAACACCAAAAACTAATGGATATTTTAATTCAGCAGAAACTTAGGAAAAAATGAATTAAAAGCTATGATTATCCAGTTACTATAGGAACAAAAAAAGGAACAACAGAGCTCTTAAAGAAAATAAAAAATATATATAATGGCCCATGTAGAGGAACAATTAGAAACATATAGATAGGTAACAAATACAAAAATAGGAGCCACCTTCAATCAGATGAAGGAAATGGTGCAAAGCATAAAATCAGAATTAGAACCTATGAAGAAAACACAAACAGAGAAACACCTGGAACTGGAGAACTTAGAGAAAAGATCAGGAACCACAAAGGTAAGCATCACCAATAGAATACAAGAGATGGAAGAGAGAATCTCAGGAGCTGAAGATACAATTGCTGAAACTGATTCCTCACTGAAAGAAAAACTAAAATCAGAAAAGTCCCAAACACAAAACATTCAAGAAATCAAAGATGCCATGAAAAGACAAACCTAAGAACAGTAGAAATAGATGAAAAAGAAGACTCCAGGCTCCAAGGACTGGAAAATATTTTTAAGAAAATCATAGAAGAAAATTTCCCTAACTTAAAGAAAAAGATGTCCATAAACATACAAGAAGCCTACAGAACACCAAAGAGACTAGACCAGAAAAGGAATACCTCACGTCACATCATAGTCAAAACACTAAACCTATAAAACAAAGAAAAAATATTAAAGGCTGCAAGGGAAAAAGGTCAAGTAACATAAGAAGGAGACCTATCAGAATCACACCAGACTTCTCATCAGAAACTATGAAAGCCAGAAGGGCCTGGGCAGAGATCATGCAGTCTTTAAGGGAACACAAATACCAACCTAGACTACTATACCCAGCAAGGTTTTCAATCAACATAGAGGAAGAAAACAAAGTATTCTATGACAAAACTAAATGACAGCAATATCTACACAGCAACCCAACCCTATAGAAGATACTAGAAGGAAACCTCCAATCCATCGAAAACAACTATACCAAAGAAAATATAGGATAGAGATAATCTCCCAACAAATATTTAAAAAAAAGCAATGCATCATAGTAAGACCACCAACTCCACAATAAAAGGAACGAACAGTCATTGGTCACTATTATCTATCAACATCAATGGACTCAACTCTCCAATAAAAAGACACAGACTAACAGAATGGTTGCGGAAACAGGATCCAACATTCTGCTGCATCCAAGAAATATACCTATGCAACAAAGATAAACACTACCTCAGAGTAAAGGGCTGGGAAAATGAGTTTCAAGGTAATGGACCTAGAAAACAAGCTGGGGTAGCGATCCTAGTATCTAATGAAATAGACTTTCAATCAAAACTAATCAAAAAAGATGCAGAGGGGCACTTCCTCCGCATCAAAGGAAAATTCCAACAGGAGGACATCACAATTTTGAACATCTATACCCCAAATACATGACCACCTACTTTTGTAAATGAAACATTATTAAAGCTGAAATCTCACATTGATCCCACACCTTAATAGTGGGTGCCTTCAAGAAGAAATTTGAAACATCTCATAAAATCAACTTAATGGCCCAAATGAAAGCCCTAGAAAAAAAAGAAGCGGCTACACCCAAGCAGAGCAGAAGGCTGGAAATAATCAAACTCAGGGCAGAAATCAATCAATTAGAAACAAAGAAAACTATTTAAAGAATTAATGAAACCAAGAGCTGGCTCTTTGGGAAAATCAACAAAATAGACAAGCCTCTAGCCAAACTAACAAAAAGGCAGAAAGAAACAATATAGATCAGCAAAATCAGAAATGAAAAGGGGGACATAACAACAGATACTGAGGAAATCCAAACAATCATTAAGTCTTACTACCAAAGCCTATATGCCACAAAATTTGAAATTCTAAATGAAATGGATGATTTTCTTGATAGATTCCATCTACCTAAATTAAGTGAAGATCAGGTAGAAAGATTGAATAGACCTATATCCCCCAAGGAAATAGAAGCAGTCATTAATAGTCTCCCTTCCAAAGAAAGCCCTGGGCCAGATGGATTCAGTGCAGAATTTTACCAGACCTTCAAAGAAGTGGTAACTCCAATTTTCTAACTGATTCCACAAAATAGAAACAGTAAGAACATTACCAAACTCATTCTATGAAGCCACGGTCACCTTGATATCTAAACCATACAAAGACCCAACAAAAAAAAGAGAACTTCAGACCTCTATCTCTCATGAACATTGATGCACAAATACTCAATAAAATACTTTCAAACCAAATCCAAGAACACATAAAAGATATCATCCACCATGACCAAGTAGGTTCATCCCAGGCAAGCAAGGGTAGTTCAATATTCGAAAATCCATCAATGTGATCCACCATAAAAACAATCTGAAGGAGAAAAACCACATGATCATCTCCTTAGATGCCAAAAAAGCTTTCCACAAAGTCCAACATCCATTCATGTTTAAAGTCTTGGAGAGATCAGGGATACAAGGCACATACTTAAACATAGTAAAGGTAATATCAACATCAAACTCAATGGAGAGAAACTTAAATCAATCCCATTGAAATCAGGGACTAGGCAAGACTGCCCACAGTCTACATATCTCTTCAACATAGTACTTGAAGTCCTAGGTAGAGCAATAAGACAATTAAAGGAGATCAAGGGGATATAAATTGGAAAGGAAGAGGTCAAAATATCCCTATTTGCAGATGATATGATAGCATACATGAGCAACCCAAAAAAAATTCAGCCAGAGAACACCTTCAACTGATAAACACCTTCAGCATAGTGGCTGGATACAAAATCAACTCAAAAAAATCAGAAGCCCTCCTGTACACTAAAGACAAAAGGACCGAGAAAGAAATTAGGGAAACAACACCCTTCACAATAGCCACTAATAACATAAAATACCTTGGTGTGACTCTAACCAAGCAAGTCAAAGATCTGTTTGAGAAAAACTTCAAGTCTCTGAAAAAAGAAATAGAAGAAGATATCAGAAGATGGAAAGATCTCCCATGCTCATGGATTGGTAATATTAACATAGTAAAAATGGCTATTCTGCCAAAAGCAATCTACAGATTCAATGCAATTCC
>CM053763.1:69248500-69273288 GCA_028658305.1 Pachyuromys duprasi | reverse complement strand
CCAAATCCATCCAATGGAAAAAAGACAGCATCTTCAGCAATTGGTGCTGGACCAACTGGATGTCTTAATGCAGAAAAAAGAATATAGACCCATATTTACCACCCTGCACAAAACTAAAGTCCAAGTGGATCAAAGACCTCAACATAACACCAGACACATTAAATAGGTTAAAAGAAAAACTGGGAAAGACCCTAGAACTCATCAGCACAAGAGACTACTTCCTGAACAGAACACCAACAGCACAGGCTCTCAGATCAACAATCAATAAATGGGACCTCATGAAACTGAAAAGCTTCTGTAAAGCAAAAGACATCGTCATCGAAACAAAATGGCAGCCTACAGACAGGGAAAAGATCTTCACCAACCCTATATCTGACAGAGGGCTAATATCCAGTATATATAAAGAACTCAAGAAGTTAAAAAGCAAGAAATCAAGTAATCCAATTAGAAAATGGGGTATGGAGCTAAAAAGAGAACTCTGTGTAGAGGATTGTAGAATGGTAGAAAAACTCTTAAAGAAATGCTTAATGTCCTTAGCCATCAGGGAGATGCAAATCAAAATGACCCTGAGATTTCACCTTACACCTGTTAGAATAGTTAAAATCAAAATCTCAAGTGACAACACATGCTGGAGAGGATGTGCAGAAAGAAGAAGCCTCCTCCGTTGCTGGTGGGAATGTAAACTTGTACAACCACTCTGGAAATCAATTTGGCGCTTTCTTAGGCAATTGGGAATAGTGATTCCTCAAGACCCAGCTATAACACTCTTAGGCATATATCCAAAAGATGCTCAAGTATACAATACAACAAGGACATTTGCTCAACTATGTTTGCAGCTGCTTTATTTGTAATAGCCAGAACCTGGAAACAACCCAGATATCACTCAGTTGAGGAATGGACACAGAAATTGTGGTACTTTAACACAATGGAATACTGCTCAGCAATTAAAAATGAGGAAATCATGAAATTTGCAGACAAATGGTGGGCCCTGGAAACGATCATCCTGTGTGAGCTATCCCAGAAGCAGAAAGACACACATGCTATATACTCACTTATATAGACCCATAAGATAGGATAAACATACTGAAATCTATAAACCTAAAGAAGATAAATAAGAAAGAGAGCCTGGATAAGAGGATTAATCCTCACTTGGAAAGATAAATGGGATGGATATTGGATGTAGGAGAAAACAAGTATCAGGACAAGAGCCCACCACAGAGGGCCTCGGAAAGACTCTACCTAGCAGTGTATGAAAGCACATATGAAGACACATAACCAACACTTTGGCAGAGTGCAGAGAATCATATGGAAGGGGGGAGTTAATATGACCTGGAGAGGACAGGAGCTCCATAAGGACCAAATATATCTGGGCACAGGGGTCTTTTATGAGACTATTTCTTCAACCAAGGACCATGTGTGGATATAATCTAGAACCCCTGCTTGAATGTAGCAAATGGTAGCTCAATATCTAAGTGGGTACCCTAGCAAGGAGAAAAGGGACTATTTCGGACATGAACCTAATTGCTGGCTCTTCAACACCCTCCCTGCCCCCTGCCCTGAGGGAGGAGCAGCCTTGCTAGGCCACAGAAGAGGACATTGCAGCCAGTCCTGAAGAGACTTGATAAGCTAGAGTTAGATGGAAGGGGAGGAAGTCCTCCCCTATCATTGCCTTGGAAGGAGGCATTGAGGAGATTAGGCAGGGATGGGGGCAATAGGGAGGGAATGTTGGAGGGGGCTACGGCTGGGATACAAAGTACATAACCTGTGATTAATATAAAATAATAATAAAAATAAAAATAAAAAAATAAAGGGCAATCTCAACTCCATATGGAAAAATAAAGAACCCAGGATGGCTAAAATAATCCTGTACCATAAAATAACCTCTGGTTTTATCACCGCCCCTAATTTCAACCTGTACTACAGAGCAATAGCAATAAAAACCACATGATATTTTCATAAAAACAGTCAGGTTGTTCAATGGAATCAAATTGAAGACCCAGAAATAAACCCACACATTGACAGACACCTAATTTTTTACATAAATACAAATAGATCCATATTTATCACTTGGAACAAAACTCAAGTTCAAGTGGATCAAAGATCTCAACATAAAACCCATACACTAAATCTAATAGAAGAGAAAGCAGGGGATAACCTTGAACTCATTGTAACAAGAGGCAACTTCCTGAACAGAACACCAACAGCTCAGGCACTAAGATCAACAATTAATAAATGGGACCTCCTGAAACTGAAAAGCTTCTGTAAGACAAAGGACACTGTCAATCAGACAAAGTAGCAATCTACAGAATGGTAAAGGATTACAAACCCTGCATCTGACAGAGGGCAAACATCCAAAATATATACAGAACTCAAGAAATTAAACACCAATAAACCAAACAAGTCAATTAAACACTGGGGTACTGAGCTAAACAAACAATTCTCAACAGAGAAAGACTGAATGGCTGAGAAGCACAAGGAAATGCTCAGTGTCCTTAATCGTCATGGAATGCAAATTAAAATGACTCTGAGATTTATTCTCAAACCCATCAGAATGGCTAAGATCAAAAACTCAAGTGACATCACATGCTGGAGAAGATGTGGAGAAAGAGGAACCCTCCTCCACTGCTGGTGGGAATGTAAACTTGTACAATCAATCTGGAACTTTCTCAAAAAATTAGGAATAGGTCTACCTCAAGATCCTGGTACACCACTCCTGGACATATATCTGAAAAGCCTAGGTTTAATAGTAAGTTCAGCACACCACATTCAAGGCTTTACGTATCCTCTTGCACAAGGCAGACAACCTTTCCTCTCCCAGCATTTGTGGTATCTCCTTCAAAATCAAATATTTGTAATGAAGTTTGGTGGTTTCCTTTCTCCCTTTCCTCTCTCCTGTATTATCCTCCCCTTCTCTACCTTCCCCCTTCCTTTCTTGGGCTTGGAACAGAACCTGCTGCCCAGCACATAATCGGCAAGTGTTCTGCCATTAAGCTATATCCTCAACCTCACATAAACTAAATTTGTATATAAATAAACAATTTTATAAAGCTTTTTAAAGTAATATTAAAGACTTTCTTAGAAACACTGTCTGCACTTTAGTCTGAAATCTTGAATTAAAACTTCTCAGTCTCGTCAGCACTGCAGGCTGGAAACAAGCTGGGAAATGCACAGTGCTGACACCAGCTTGGAAAGCTGTCATCTACAAAGCCCATAAAACTAATTAACCCTGCACATCTTCATTTGACTACAAATTCAAATGTGTTTACTCAAAATAGAACCAAACTACACATTTACACGTAATCACAATAGAGGATGGAATGTTTTTAATTAGTAACCTAATTATAGCTGATCCTTAAAATATTGGGAGCCTGGTGTGGTGGCACATGCCTGTAATCCCAGCACTCAGGCAGGAAGAGGCAGGTGGATCTCTGAGTTTGAGGCCAGCCTGGTGTACAAATCAAGTTCCAGGATAGCAGAGCTACACAGAGGAATCCTGTCTCAAAAATACCAAAAACCAAAATACATATATAGATAGGTAGCTAGATATAGATATACATGTGGTTAAAAACAATGAAACATTGATTATAGTATTAAAGTAAACAGTGATAAAGAAAGATTTCATTCTCTTTTTTTGCTGTTGCTGTTGGATTTTTAAATTTTTTTCTTCACAATTTATTCATTATGTATATACCATTTGAAGCCCCCTTTGTCAGCTCCCCTCCCTCTTCCCTCCATCCCCTTCCCCTGGTCCACTGAAAGGGGGAGTTCTCCACTGTTGCCATCTGCCCATAGCTTGTTAAGTCTCATCAGGACTGCCTGGATCCTCTTTCTCTGTGGCCTGGCAAGGCTGCATCATCAGGGGCGAGTGATCAAAGAACTTAGTTCTTGATACAGGCTGTCCCCACTCCCCTCACTCAGAGATCCACATGGAGCCCGAGCTGTCAATTGGCCACATCTGATCATGGGTCTAGGTCTTCTCCATGCGTAGTCCTCTGTTGGTGCATCCGTCTCTGCAGGAACCCCTGGGCTCAGATCTTTTAGTTTTGCTGGTCTCTGTGTGGCTCCTGTCCCCTCCATGTCCCTCGAATTCCACCACTCTCTTCCTCCATTTTATCATTTTCAATTCATTAATCTAATTCAGGAAAACCCTTTTAACACATGCTGCCTTAGAAATAATCGTAGTACTGGGTGTGGGTACACACCTTTAATCCTAGCAGTCAGAAGGAAGAGGAAGGAGGATTTCTGGGAAGCTGAGGCCAGCCTGCTCTACATTTCAAGCTCCAGAACAGCCAAGACTACCAGTGAGACCCTATTTCAAAACAAAACCCCTAACCAAACAGAAAATTACCACATCGAAGGCTGATGCTGCAGCTCAGTTTCAGGTGATCCTCCACTTACAACAGTCTGCTCATCTAAGCTTAGCTGGTGAAGTGTGTGTGGGGGGAGGGGGGTGCATGCATGTGCATGCACATCTTTACTGCAGGCAGAGAAGCAATCCATAAGAGACAAGAAAGAAATTTGATTCAACATGACTTGGTTAGCCAGGCTGGTTGAAGCTTCTACAATTTGACTCCAAGCAGTTTATTTTAGACATATTTAAGTACAGTACATTTTGGAAAAAAGTGTCCTGGTAACAATTTCCCAGTACCATTTGCACACTAAAGCTTAAGGCATGACATCTAAACTCCTTTTCAAAGTACATGTGACCTGTACCAGGATAATGAATTCTATAGCTAAAGGGAAATGGTGTGGTTTCTGACAAAATAGTGTAGAGGCCAGTAGGGCACAAAGCACAGGTGACATCTCCCCTAAGGATGGGTTCTCTTGACTGAGAAGCAAAGCTAAAGGGAAGAAGGGTCTGAGATGAGCGTAATAGCTTGGGGATACAGGTGTGGGCTTGCTCTACAGATAGCACAGGTCATCGGGCTATTAGCCACTTCCACTCCCAGAGTTCTGGGTAGACAACAGGTACACACACCCTTCCACTGAAGAGACAGCCTGTATGCTTAACATTCCTGGTTCTCCTAGTACTTCTCTTTGAGCTCTTGCCCTCTACAGTGAAGTCACCTGTGAAAAAGTTTACACCTGAACAATTAAAAAATAACCTCTGTTCGGAATCAGTATAATATGTCCTTTTCAATAAGTCACACGAACTATTTGGTACCCCTTAGCCACAAAAAAGTAGAACTCTCTTAGAAATAAATAAAAATTCATTTAAAGCAAAATTGTTTTATACTGTAAAATAATATTGCTACTTCTTTGTAAACTTGAATATTGAAGGGTGTTAGTTTCCTTTAAATGTACATCTTACAGTTATTTTGTTCACAGAAACCAAAATAAGAACAAAGAGCTAAGTGAGAAAAATCTTGTTCACATAAAAATTTCATATATCACTTGAGTTTAAAGTGTGTGGATGTGTGTGTAGCACATGCTCCCACAGTCTTTGAGGAGACATGTTAGGGGAAACTTTTTTATTATGAGTACTTTGGAGGTTGGAGTAGTAAAGTTCTAGTTTTCAGGTAAATAGAACATATAGTCTATACCATTGTCTCAAAAATAAAACATACACACATATACACATGCACACCCTAGAACAAATACACAAACAAAAGAAGGAGGAAAAGAAAATTAAACAAGAAGGAAAGAGGAACAAGAAGAAGTATGAGAAGGATGGCAACAAGTTTTCCTGTGCAGTATGACAGGCCAGTCACTTCTCTACATTTTCCAGGGGCTTCACTCCTCAACTCCTAATAAACAATACAAGGAAAGCAGATACCTCAGTGATCCTCCACTTTGCAAAAGGCCCATTATGCAGAGGATTCAGAATGTGTGCCTGGTGGCATCAGCTATGCAGCATAGGCAGGAGTCACACTCAAGTAAGCCTGTCCAGAGGACAGTCCATTCTGCCTCCAAGTAGGAACTGGCAAAAATCAAAACACATGCTTCAAGGATCAGCATACATAATATCGTGGAAGCAAAGTCCATGCTTCTGGAGGATGTGCTCATTTCTTTGTCTGTCATCTGCCTGTGTAGCTGAAACATAGACTCTTTGTGCATGTCAGACAAGAACTGTTTATAACTATCTCTTTGTAAAAATGCGCTTGTTTTTCCTTTGTGGGGAGCAGGTCTCCTGGGTTGCTCAGGCTGGCCCCAAACCCGAGCTCAACCAATCCTCTTGCCTCTTTCTAGCACTACACTCAGCTGAAGCTGGCAGGTTTTTTATTTTTATTTTTATTTTTAATTTTTTTCCTGTAATTTTAGGTTATCAGCAAATCTGAATACAAGACAGATTTCCCATGTACATGCTGCTGCCCCATTCTCAACACCCACACTAGAGTGCCTGTGAACCTACACTGACAGCATTATCCACAGCTGACAGGGAACTTCACTCTTGATAATGTGCCTTCTAAATGATTTGACAAATGTTTGGCACACGTACAATTCCAGAACCACACGTTTTATTTTGTGTTTTAAATCCTGAAGAGGGATATTCACAACATATCCCTCTACAACCACAGACCAAAAGGAGACACTTTCTAGAAAGAACTAAACCTTGTGAACGCACTGCTACCTAACATGTTGGCGAAAGTTTGTTAAATACGAATGTTTTGAGTGAAAGGGCACAGCTAGAAAAATAAACATACAATGACACAAAAACACTATGGGGAAGGAAAGTAGTTTCCAGAAAAGTAGCTGACAGACAGCATTCCTTCCTTCCTTCCTGCCTTCCTTCCTTTCCTTCCCTCCTTCCTTTCCTTCTTTCCTCTTTCTGTTAAGGAATGAATAGGTGCAAGTGTTTCACGCTCCTTAGGAACAAGGATGGAAAAGAAAACCGTTTAAAGTCATGTGAATGAAATCGTACTTTGCTAGAAATGGTCATTCAGAACTGCCTGGATTGCTTGGTTGGAAGCTGGAAGGGGCGAGAATTGTGGGAAGTCTACTTTCAGGCAAAACTAGGCCTTGCCCAAAGCCACCCATGTGACAGCAAAAATAGATCAAAGCATTTCCCACTCAGCAAGCCAGGTGGGATTCTGTGGACAACTGTGCAGATATGACTTGGAAGACAGAAAAGAGCCTTGGAACCAACATTCCTTCTCAGCAGAGTGAATGCTCAATTTGATTTCCCTCTCTAGAAAATTTAGTTTTAGAAAAATTAGTTGCCTGAGACATCTAGAAAATGTTGCCTTGAGAAATAGAAGTTAGGGCACTCATGTTCAGGTGTTTGTGGAAAATGGACCTTTCTTTTTTTCTTTCTTTTTCTTTCTTTCCTTCTTTCTTGCTTCCTTTCTTTTTCCTTTCCTTCCTTCCTTCTTTCCTTCCTTTCTTTTTTCAACTATTATGCTAGAGATAGAAAAAGGGAGAGGGACAGCTCTGAGGAAGAGGAAGGTCTAAGTCTTGAGATTCCCTTTTGACTGCAGAAGGTGGTCTTTGTACTGTTCCTCCAGCATTAAAGCTCTGCGACCCCCGCCCTGCCCGCCCTCCCGCCCCTGCTACCTGGCTGCGTCGGGTCACAGCTGCAGAGGACAGCGAAGAGGCTCTCCGTGCTCCCCATGCACCCAGAGATCCGGGGATCTCCTTTGAACACAGACCGAGCAATTGCTTTAAAGGCTCTTGCAAGCCTCATCTACAAAGCCCTGTCACTGGGAATGAGCCTGCGTTGCCCTCTGCTGGCCACAGCCGTGAGCCACACCCGCTGGGTGACCGGAGGCGGAGCATTGCTCAAGCCCCGCCCCTCAACTCAGAGGTTCCGCCTCCGCAGCGCGCTCGCCCGCGCATCCCCGCCCCCTCGCCGACACCACGTTCCTGCGGGCGCGCGCGCGCGCGCTCCTAATCCCCTGCCTTCCGGCTCGGCCGCGTAGCTCCGTCTGCTCGGTGTGCGGCGGCCGGCGGGGTCGGCTTCGCTGGGGACCTCCATTGCTGGCTCTGCGTTCTGGCCCGTCAAGCAGAGCGATGCCCGCGCCCCGCTTCCCGGAGTCCCGCGCGCCCGGTGACCACTCGCCCGCTGCAGGGCTGCGGCCGTGACCCACTGCCGCCGACTTTCCCCAGCGTCCGGCTCGGAGCTCGCTGGCCGGCGGGGAGAGGCCCTGGTAGTGTCAAGAGGTAGGCTATCAGTTCCCGGGTGGTTCCTGCGAGCGTTGTCTGTTACCTGTCAGGTGGAGATGCCCTCGACACAGTTGCAGGGGTAGGTATGAGTAATACTGTGGACTGATACTGAAAAGAAAACGTGTTTGGTATTTTCCTGTAGGTTTCAGAGGCTCGCGTACCTCTACCGCCCCAGCAGCTACTTCTGTGGTCATGGAGATCATCTTCCGCCAAGATTACTGTACGGTCTTCACCCAGCCTACTACCCCCTAGTTGCAGCCTTGGCTCCTGATTTCCACCAATGAAGTTTTTTATCCTTCCTTGAATCATGTGACATCACTTCTTGTTCGCTGTTTCCCTTTCAGTTGCCAAATCCATTAGCTGTAAGTTCCTGTTGGTTGAAAGTACTGAGTTGTTTGCCTGTCCACTTACACTCCAAACCGCTCACCTCCCCTCGCTATGATTTTCACAGGTACTCACCTGAGTCCTTGCCTTGAAGAGAGCATTCACTTACTTGGCTCTCTGACAATGACAACCGTCAGGCAGTGAGTCTCTTTGCTCCTTTTTTTTATGTGTGTCAAGTTTGCAAGCCCGAGTAAAACTATTTACTTGCACATGGCATAAGAAAAAAGAAAAAAAAAATCCTGCAGTAATGGCAAACGTTGATCATCACAAGAATGTTTTAGAAACCTCAGCAGGGTAGTATTGATTCAACATATAGCTTTCTGTAAGCTGCAATTTATGAAAAGAACAACGAGGAAGAAGAGAAAATAGGGTTAATTGGAGCTATTCTTTGTCATAGGAACTGGTTCTAAAACACAAAGACTTTCTTTGAAAATTGTTGCACCTGAGGGCAACAACTGAGGGCTTTTAAGCCTGCATTTTCTAGTCTCTTTGTGTTCAAACCTAAGCTGTTGATTGTCTAAAACATTAGACTTAAAATGTTGGGGAAACGTAAACGTGTGGTGTTGACAATTAAAGACAAACTTGACATTATTAAGAAACTTGAAGAAGGCAACTCTTTCAAAAAACTTTCTGTCCTGTATGGAATTGGTGAATCCACAGTTCGTGACATTAAAAAAAACAAAGAAAGAATTATAAACTATGCCAACAGTTCAGATCCTGTTAGTGGAGTGTCCAAACGTAAATCTATGAAGTCATCAACTTATGAGGAGCTTGATAGAGTTATGATAGAATGGTTTAATCAACAGAAAACCAATGGGATTCCAGTGTCTGGGACTATCTGTGCAAAACAAGCCAAGTTCTTTTTTGATGCATTGGGTATGGAAGGTGATTTTAATGCCTCATCTGGCTGGCTAACTAGGTTTAAGCAGCGCCATGGTATTCCAAAGGCTTCTGGTAAAGGAACAAAATTAAAAGGGGATGAAGCTGCTGCCAATGAATTTTGTGGTAACTTTCAGGAATTTGTGGAAAGAGAAAATCTCCTACCAGAGCAAATATATGGTGCTGATCAAACAGGATTGTTCTGGAAATGTCTACCCTCAAGGACATTGGCTTTTGACACTGACCAGAGTACTTGTGAGTACAGGACAAGCAGAGAGAGAATCATTATTATGTGTTGTGCAAATGCCACAGGCTTACACAAGCTTAATCTTTGTGTTGTGGGGAAAGCAAAGAGACCCCGTGCATTCAAAGGAACTGACCTCTCAAACCTTCCTGTTACTTACTTCAGTCAAAAGAGTGCATGGATCGAGTCATCTGTGTTCAAACAATGGTTTGAGAAGTGCTTTGTGCCACAAGTACAGAAGCATCTGAAATCCAAAGGGCTTCGAGAAGAAGCAGTACTGCTTTTAGATTTTCCCTCAGTACATCCAACTGAAGAACTGTTGTGCTCAGATGATGGCAGAATAATTGTGAAATATTTGCCACCAAATGTCACAAGTCTGATTCAACCTATGAGCCAAGGAGTTTTAACCACAGTCAAAAGATATTACCGAGCAGGACTTATCCAGAAATACATGGATGAAGGAAAGGACCCAAAAATGTTTTGGAAGAATTTGACTGTGTTGGATGCAATTTATGAGGCGTCAAGAGCCTGGAATATGATAAGAGCAAATACCATAACCAAAGCTTGGAAAAAACTGTTCCCTGGCAATGAAGAAAATTCAAAGATGAGCATTGATGAAGGAGCCATTTTAGCAGCTAATTTAGCAACAGTTTTACAGAATACAGAAGACTGTGAACATGTTAACATTGAGAATATTGAGCAATGGTTTGACTCTCAGAGCAGTGGCTCAAACTGTCAGGTGTTAGCTGACATTGTAGGTGCTAAAGACCAGGCACCTACTTTTGCTGCTGAGCAAAAGCCTTCGAGGAAGCCTAGGAAGGCAGAACTGAATCCAGAGAAGTATATTAGCCATAAAGTTGCACTTGAATGGACTGAAAATTTGCTGGATTATCTAGAACAACAAGATGACATGCTACTTTCTGATAAGCTGGTATTGAGGAGGCTTCGGACCGTTATAAGAAGAAAACAAAGGATTCAAAATAAAAATCATCTATAGTACTCCCTTCTGTTGCTATGTATGTTCATCTTTGTGATGTTTGTCTGTAGTGGAATTTCTCTAAAGCCAAATAAATGTTACAGATGATTTTAGAATTAGATGCTGTTTTGGATTACTTAAATTACAGCTCTTTAACATTGGCTCTGACTGAGCAATGGCATGAAGTTCATTTGTTGGTGTCTGAACTGTGTCATTCTAACTAGATCATATACAATGAAAGCCTGGGACACATTGTATGCTGAATTTCATCATGTCTAGTGATGGGCCATGAGCACTGTAGGTACTCAATAAATTATCTTAAATTGAAATTTGATGACTTCTGAATGCCAGTTTCTAAAGTAAGATATGCTGGTGGATGAGTTTATGTATTTCCCGTAGTGAGACTTTTAAGAGAGTTCTCCAAAGACTGTGCTTGAAAGATTTTACTGTGACTTTGTTGAACTATATAATAATAGTGTAGAGCCTTGTCTGGCAAAATTCAGGCAGCTAGCTATTGAGATTGACCATTTCTGAGTATAGTAAAGAAGGTAAAGTTAAAACATTCTGAGAGAAGGGCATGGAACATCAGCTTTATTCTGCCCGATAAAGGTTCACTCGTATGGAAGGCATACCAGCCATGTCCCAAGAATATGAATTTTGATTTCTTAAAGAATTATGATTAGAAAAAATAAAAGGTAAGCTTTAATACCTGTCATCTTTGTTCTTTTAAAAGTTGTCAGGAGTTTTTAATAAGTTCATAGGCATTTATGTAATACTATAAAGCTTAAAAAGCATATGTTGTTTCCATATGGTGTATTTTTTTGAAATGCAGAGAGCATAAGCATATATATATGTATGTATACATACATATATATATATATAAACCAGCACATTAACTGTGAGCTGACATTAAATTGAACATGAAGGAAATGCTGGAAAAGACCCCAAGTTGATGTGTGACATGAGCACAACCGAGTTATTCTCACATCTTTAACAATAGGAAACTCTGTGTAGTTTGAAAGGATTAAATGCTTAATACATGACTTTTACTATTTGGGTGCTAGAAAAGAGTAATTCTTAAGTGTTAGTTGTGGTTCCTATACTGAAGACATTATGTTTCTGAAATAGGCTGAACAGATCCAGAGTGATATTTTTGCATTAGGAAACTCCTTCCACAGGAAGTAAAATGAACAAAGTATGTGTACATTTAGTATAATATAATTATTCAATGAAAACTAAAGGGTTAATTCTACTTATTCAGGATCTATTGGTTAAGTGTCTCTACAAGACAGGTACGTTTCAGTAGGGAATGGAAGTGGCTATTGTGAGCACATTGTAAATGTTAGACTTGTTTCTGGAGGAAGAGCTCTGTAAATGTTGGCAAATCCACTGAAGCAATAAGGTGCCTTTAAAGTACACATGCTCTCAGGAATCAGCACACTTAGTGCATTTTATCCAGCTATAGTAACAGGATTGGTTTGAAGAAACAATTGTCACAGGAGACTGGTTCTAACAGATCCAGCCATTCACAGTAAGATTCCTTGTGATCTGAAAGGGATTTGGAGCTCCCATATAACAGTTTTTCTGAGACTCCAGTTGGTAATATTGTCTTTTTATCAAAGGCTTTAGATTCTAAAATACCTATCCTAGAAGATTTCTAAGAACCTACTTTTCTGACAGACCATTTTTACATCATTATTAACACCCTTTCCTCAAACTATACAATTTCACCTACCTGATAATCTTGGGGAAATGGAATTCTCCACAGATGAGTCCTGAAGCGCCACACACCAAGTACTAGAAACTAGAGAGGTTTAGCGCTGTTCAAGAGAGCTGTGCATTCTAATTACCTTAATGTCTTTATAAGGCTGGCCATTTCCCAGATGCACATTTTACAACCTGAGCAATAATATCATCAATATCACAGGGTTTTTAGGGCTAGTTGTATTATTATTCAAGTAAAAGTGATGGTAAAAATTAAAAACAAAAACTTTTACACTTACAGATGTAAAATCATCTTGCATATCATATCTGTCCACAAGAATAGGGTTTTTGGAGGTCAGCAGATATGAAGCACAAATGGCTAACTTTTTTGATCCTTCAATACATGACCATAGCTGCTTTCTGTGCCTTTATGGATCTCAGTTTCTTCAGGCATAAAAGGATGGAAGGTTAAATAGACTTACTCTAAACATTTGTAAACACCAGCCATTAAGCAAACCAATGGCTGTTAAGAAGCCTGTTTCTAAGCTTTTCTTAGAAAATGAATCACAGTCTTCTCTCATGGTCACTGTTAAGGCCTGTGAGGGAATCTGGGAACCCAGGTTGAGACTGCAGGCTTAGACCCATCTCTGGATATACTGGCTAGGGTGTGCCAAGTGTGTGTGTGTATGGGGGAGGGTGGTGGTGTGTTCTGCAAACCAGTCAGTAAAAACAGGCAGAACCTGTCCTTGCCACAGTCTGGGAAAACTGGGCAAAAGAAGTTTTTTTTCCCAAGCAGTAGAAGGCAGATGTTAGCCCATGTCCTTTAAGCAGAAATATGGTCAGCTGTGGAAATGCCAACAGGGAAGCAAAAAAGCAGGTATAGACTGGAACTGATGACTTTGGAACCACTGGACCTGACTAGTTCAGCATTTGCTGTGTTTACACCTGTCAACCCCATCCCAGAATGGCTGTTGCAGACCCTTGTCACTCCTAGATATCCTAAATTACAGGAGAAGCTAAATGATTTCCCCCAAAGACTATGAAGGAAGGTAATTCGCCCAAGACCATAGCATCACCAGGGGCCAGGAAAGGAATAGAAGTTCCTTTGTGTTGTGTCCGACTAGCTGAGTGCATGGCTACCTCCAAGTGTGCCTCTGAGAGCTGAACTGATCTTAATTATCTTAGTGACTGACATTACACCTTGCTTCTTTTAGGAGCTCCTTCCTAAAAGTGTATCAAGGGTCAAGGCGTGTACCCAGGTATAACTCTGGATATTGTGCACATTAACCTTTACTTTGTGATATTTAACACACTTCCTATGAAATACACTGACCACTTTCAAAGGAAACTCAAGTGCAGCTGGCTAAGATCAATTAAACATGCCTATCTAAGAAGAGACAGTTTTCAGCCCTTGGAAAAAACTGTAGTCCTCCACATCTCAAGGATATCCATGAGGCACACAGCCAAAACCATTACAATCAGCTTTTGTCCTGGGCCTTGTCCTGTGCTGTACAGCTGGGATCCCCGAATTCAGGAAGCACAGGCAGGAGAATCTCACTTTCAAGGCCAGCTTGGGCAGCTGTCCTAACAAGACCTTGTCTCCACAAAGCAAAGGCTAGATACATAGCTGAGTGGTAGAGTGCTTACCACCATACACAAAACCCAGGCTGTGGCATTCCTACCACAAACAAAATCAGAGATGAACAAAGGAATAAAAAGAAAAACACTTGTAGTATCTAGTAACTTGTCCAGTGTATATAATTAAAGGGAAAGCTGTCTTCACTATTACATTACCCTGGCAGCCAAATGTCATTGCAAATCTACCAGGCTTAGAAAATCCTTTCAACTTCTAGGTCCATGCCTCTCGAGGTCCATCATTTCCATTTCTCTCTGATAAAAAGAGGAGTGGGTCTGGCTTAGATGGTATTTCTAACCACTTTTCCCAGGAGAAATCTGCTCAAGGTGTGCTGGGAATACTTGACTTTGTTCATAGATAGCTCAAGAATATGCTACAAAGCTATAATTTAGAAAGCTAGAAATGAAAGGCATTTTAAGTACATAATGAAATGAATAAGGCATACTGTTTTCCACTTTAATAGCCACTTTAAAGACTTGAATGAATATATTTGTTAAAGCTCCTTTCTGCAGTTTTGATTGATTTTCCTAGAACTCTGAACATACTCCTGAGGACTTTTATTTTCACACTAATTTGGTAATTATCAGCCATCAACACTGTAACTAATTAAGTTACTGGGGGATATGATATTTTTTTCTTGTTAAGTTACAAGAGGAAATGTGAAAATCAGTTCTGTTAACTTGAGAAGTTCACCTCTACCCAACATGCTTTGTTCTCAAGGGAATCATAATTCCTAGCAAAACGTGACATCTAGATTTTTTTTTCTAAGACCACCAAAAATGTTGGCTACTTTGTCCAACATTTCAGAATTTTTGACTCTGAGCCTTTTGTTTTGTTTTGTTTTCACAAAACACAAGTACTCTTCAGCTCACCCACTCTGAAAATAGACAGTTTTAAAAAACTCTATTGAAGCAATTAACATAGAAAAGTCAAGTAAGTCTTTAAAGATAGCAGTCTTCTTTGTAAATGCACATAAAATTAATGTATCAATTTAGTGACTTGATTTTTTTCCCCACCATCCGGGAAAACCTACGGCTTCTTGCATGCTAGGCAAGTGTTCTAGCCCTCCAATCCCAGAATTATTTTGCCATTTCTTTTTTGGCTTTAAAATAAACATGAAAATGGATTTTAGCAGAATTTCTATAATCTATGTGACATAATAGCGTTAGGCAATAATCATAATATGGGCTGTTTTCTAAATTGTTAACAGGATAAATGCTTTTTATATTTTGCTTTTGGATCAATGGCATTTAATATGTGGAGGGTTTGCACACTCCCAGTGTAGTAATGAGAAATTTTACCAGTAGCATATACAATATTTGAATTACTTTTCTATGAAAAATGAAGACTTGCTGTTCAAGCTCTGCTTCCCCAGAGTGAGTGATGGAGACTTCAGGCAGCAGATGAGTGCAATGAGAAGAGAATCTCAGGAGGCAGGTTTCATTGAGCATCTCATGTAATTGGGGAGGGGCAAGGAGGGAAGGCTATTTAAACCTTTGGGGAGTGGGTAGAGGCTTTTGGAGTGAGTGTATATCATTGGTCAGGGCCAAGGTGCTGGGAATGCCTCACTTGCATGAAGAGGAATTCCAGGTACTTATTGGACGTGAGCTTATAAGGAGAGGGGAAGTTTAACCTGGCCTCAACTATGTGATCACCTCTGGTGTGGGCAAAAGTGTATTGGGAGGGAGGGGGAGTGCAGGACTATATGCTCAGAACATGCAGGTCTGGGACAGAGGAGGGAATGGTCCTCATTCTCACTGCTCTTGAGTAGAGACTTCCAGCGTTGCACATGACTGGACTGCATTCTTGCTGTAGACCAGCTCTTCCGGGTTCCAAGGTATTCCAGCCTTGGAACAGAGAATATAGGATTTTTTTTCCTGTAAAATATAGATCATAGTCAGTAGCTAAATTGGTACACTACATTTTCAAAACATTTTCCAGGGGCAAAACACTACTACATGTCTTCACACTCCAGCCACATTTTAGTATCTGTATAATTGGGTTACTTCTTATAAACATAACAATATTTTTTCTTATATAATTTTAAATTCTCTGAAATATGATTTTAAAACTGTGTAAAGCTAGACAAGATGGGAAGATCCTTTAATTCCAGCACTTGAGATACAGAGTCAGGTGATTGAGGCCAGTCTGGTCTACACAGCAAGTTCTAAGTGTGACAGATCTACATGGTGAGACCTTGTCTCTGAAAATTAATTAGTTAATTAATTAAAACTGCAAATCTTGTCTTTTCTAAAAGTAAAGGCAGATACAAATGTTTCTAACCAGTAAGTGTATTGTAACAAAATATATTACATATGACTATGCAACAATTAAATCTTTTTTTAGAAAAAGATCTGTTTTTAGCTGTCATACTTCATAATACTATTAGTTAATTGTACACATCTGGATGGTTTACTAATTTAGGAGAAGAAAGGGCTGGTTAATCCTTAATAAATTATTAAAAATTTGATATTTAAAATACATGTCATTTCATTTTCTTTGAATGTAAAAAAAAAAAGAATGAAAAGCTAATGACATACAGACATTTATGGTTTTACTTCTCTGTGAATTAAACCTGGTAAGAAATTTCTATATTGTTCATGAAGAGCTTATTTTCTGTTTATGTGTTCCATGTTATCCATATTATACACTGTAATAGGGTTTTCCTGTGTTTCCTTACACTTTCGAGTTCCTGTTTTAACGTTTTTCCTTTTTCAGAATAGGAAGTGCATCCAGGCGTCCAACCACCTTTAGTCATCCCATCTCCTTCCACTCCTCTACACCCTTGTTTGAGATGACTGGGACAGTTTGAAGGACCACTGGTCATATATTTTACAGAATGTCCTCCATTTATTCTGTAAACTTTGGAGAGAGATTTTTGTACTCTCCTAGGCTACTATAACAGGAAGTAGCTTTGGAAGAGCTGAAATTAGTAACTATTCTATAAAATAAAAGCATGTGACAAAGATTCCAATGATAGTATGACAAGCTCTTCTCAAATGTAGATTTTTAGCTTGCCCTAAAAGAACTTAGCTGTATTTGCAGTGGAAAACTGTAGGATATAGTTTGAGTATGGGCAATTCAAGTCATGTTCTAGTAACAAATATGACTAAAGTATGATGTAATTTAAAGTGTAATTAGAAAGAGGATTGTAAAGTTTGATAGTTGCCTGAGGGATTTTTTTCTTCTTTCTTTTTCTTTTCTTTATTTTCTTTTTGATACCCAAAGGTACCATCTCCTTTCAAACAGGATGTCTCCCACTCTCTAGTATCAGCTTGCTGTTTCATAATTCTAACACTATCCAGAATTGGCATCTGATAAGGTCATCCTAACTTCAAGTACCAGTTGTAAACATCCATCAAGTCCTCAGTTTAGAATTCTCTGACCTCACCCAAGGCTCAATAGTTTTCTACAATCACTCAGAATTCTGCAACATGAGTATTAACTTTTACAGTTTATTATGAAGAGCACAAACAGCCAAGTGTAGAGATGTGCACATAGAGCAGGGTCGAGAAGGTTCCTAATTGCATACTTTGTCTCTGTGTAGTTGATTTATATCACCTCCCTGCATATGAGCGGGTTCAACCCAAGCTCTTGAACCTCACTGCTTATGGGGTTAGGGGTCTTTCTGCTGTGTAGGCATGATCAATGAAATCACCAGCCATTGGCCACTGACTGACTCTCCAACCCCTCTTCCCTTCCTGCAGGTTTTGAGTAGGACTAAAACTCTAAGATTCTGATCTAGATGTAGCTTTTCTTATGGTCATCCTCTACTTTGAAGCCACCAAAAGTGGCCTTGCTATATAAAAAAAAAAGATGTCCTTATCACCTTTTATCATTCAGGAACTTCCAAGACTTTTGCTCCTCTGCCAAAACCAGCAGCAAGACTGAGACTACAGGTAATATTTCTTCTTCTACCAAAAGATGAAATTGTGGAGGATTTTGTCAAATAGAGCCTTGGGGAATTTTTCTATATGCATTTAAAAGACAAAAATAATGAAAATGTGAATTATTAAAAAAAGGTATACTTTATGGCAAGAGAGATGAAAAAAGCAAAGGTATGGGCAAAAAGCCAGGTAAGATGAGGTTCTGTAGCAGAGAAAGAAGATGAGACGTAAGACTGGACTTGATAGCTGAGCCAGGAGGGGGTAGGGATGGCTGTGTCATGGATCAGAGTATGGACAATGTCCTTTTTCTTTATAGCCTGCATGACTTCTTCCTCCAGCCTTTGTGACCCAGCATGAGTCCCATTCCTTGACTTCAGGTGGGCAGAAATGTAATATTTTTTTTCTTTTTTATTCCGCAGGTGAATTCAGCTGCTAACAGGAAAACAAAATTTTAAAAATTGATCTGAACCAGCAACTGCCCATTTGAGATTTATTGTCCTTCAAGTAAATATTCAAATTCACCTTCAGAAAGTTGATTTGAGGCAAACATCATAATGCTGGCTCTTGAGGTTGCTCTACCTCAAGGGAAGAGTTACATAACTTTCAGCTTCAGGGAAGAGGCCTCTGGTTCATGTCCTCTGATAGGGTAGCTCTTTTCATTGACAGTTAAGGCAGTGGCTGTGTCAGTTACCTTGTAGTGTGAGGCTAATGGATTTCTGCAATCCTGGGGAGAAAGATTTACAAGGCAAGGAGTCAATGGAGTAGTAACAATGCAGACCCATCATTTATCATCCCTTCATTGTTTTGCTTTTAATGATATCATCTGCTTGTTCCCCTTTCATCAAAATGTGAGCCCTCTGCTCCCTTGTACACTTTCCTGAATCTTCAAAGCTACCACTATCCACAAAACCATACATGCTAAGGAAGTGCTCTGCCACTGACTCACAGCCTCAACCTGCTCACTAACTCTTAATGCTTGAGAAAGCAAGGCTTGTATTTCACCCTTCACTCTAGTAGTTCAGACAAGCCTCCTTTTTTGTTGTTGTTGTCTGCTCTTTCCTTCTCCTCCTCCTCTTCTTTCTATTATTATTATTATTCTAATACTTCTTTATCTTCGTAAGGGCAGTAATTAAATAATTCTAGAGGTAGTCATTAGGAAAACATTTTTTCCCCTGGGATAGTCAGATGCTCAGTGGGTAAAGTCTCCTCTTCCAAGCCTGAATACTTAAATTCAATCCCTAACACTCATTGATAGGAGAGAACATATTTCTGCAAGTTGTCTTCCAACCTCCATACATACTATTGGCGATCTTACACACACACACACACACACACACACACACACACGCAAAACGAAATGTTTTCTTGTCTCATGAATGCAATGGCCTCAGGTTTAGTGTTCCTGGCTCTCCTGGTACAGAAAGCTACTGATAACTGTTTTTCTTTTCGGTCTTCAGAGTCAAAATCAGGACTGTGTAAGTCACCTTAGGCTACATCTTCAAGTCCAGAAGGCTAAATAATGAGGGAAAAAAATCTATCAAGGATAGTCCGTGTCTTTTTTTTTTTCATATTAAAAATCTCTGCACACAGAAAACAAGGTAACAGCTTTTTAATATAACTAGAACTGAAAACTATTTCAAAGATGATAAAACTGTTTCTTTTAGTTTCAGAGCAGTTGATACTGCGTTAAGAAATGTAGTAGTCACTTAGAGTAGTACTTCATAACAGGAAGTCGACATGAAAGAAGGAAGTGGACAAAAAAGTCAGACCCTTTCCAAGATCCACCCCCAACTTTTAGGTGTACAAGTCAGAAAATAGGACTGTATGAGTCCCAGGTATAAGTCTTGACTTTGGAGGCTCTGCCCACACCCATCAATCAGTACCAGATCTTCTGAGTGTGACCGTCCTCACAAGTACTGCCGCTTGAGGGCTTCTGCTCTGGGGACATCTCAAAATTCGTTGATTTTGTTGTTTGTGAGGTTTGGTTAGTATTGTGGAACAAATACTAGAGGGTTGTAGTTTTCTCTCATTTGTTGTCTCTGTGAACGGCTCAGGTTTCAGCTCCCCTGCTTTGACATCTCAAATTCTCCTCAGCTTCTCTTTCCTCAATACTGCTTGGTGACCACTGCTAACTTAAACTGTTGCAGGGGTCTCAGCACACTGTGTGCTGGCATCCTGCCTGGATGTATACTAGGTAAAACCTAGCAGAAGGTAATCTGCCAGAGCTGGCAGTGCTATGTGGCTAGGATTAGCGTCTCACCTACACTCAATGCAGGTACTGAGCACTTTTGCCTGGGATAATCCTTTGATAGATGCCCATTGCTGTGGATTAGGAATCAGACACATGGGCAGGAAGACACTGACTTCCCTAGTTTGAGTTCCCACAGGCTGCTTTAGTGTGCCAGAAGGCTGCACAATGAGCTCCAAGCACATGTGAGACTCTGCACCTATCTATGGCCATAAATATGTGACCCTAAATTGCAAAAATCAACATAGCATGCAATGTCTCAGCAAAGTACAGTATTAGGATTTAACTCTGTGGTATATACTGTCAAATATTAAATCAGCATTGTTCACTGTTAACGTGAAACATTTCCCAAGAATACAGAAGAGGTAACAACATGACGGCAAGGAAGTGACAGAAAGTAAAGACTCACTCTACTTTTACAATAAATGAAATTAATTATACCATATATTCAAAATATGAGTGTTTTTGAAGTACTGATACAGAATAGCAAGAGGTATTAATAGGGAAAGATTATTTATTTAAAATTATCAAGGTATCAGTGAAAACCGAACCAGCCAGAAAAAGTTACATACACATAAAATCAGTTGGTTTTCTGTTTTTGTTTGTTTGTTTTGTAGTTTAAAGAGCCTGAGATGCCCATAGATGTTAAGGTGAGACACTTGAAAGATACTAATTCTGTAACCATGTAGGTGGTTATTCTTATGTAAAGGCAACAAACAGTTTTTCTATAATTAATGGCAAAATAAGACTTTTCAAGAAAAGCAGAAGCTAAGGCTGCCTGACCACCACACCAGCGCTGGAAAAGATTCTTAGAAGAATACTATATAGAGAAAATGTTGACATCTGACCTCCATACATAAGCATTACAAAACTATATGTTGGAAAAATGTCAACCCACCTACAAAGGCAGAAATATCAGAATAACATCTAATCACTCCTTAGCAACTAATAGGTCAGAAAGGCACAGAGCCCTAAAAGTAAATAGCTACCAAACTGTATCCAGCAAAACTACATCCTAACTTATCTAAGAATTGAACATTTACCAAATCTGAGTAACCTATCTACAAGTAAAATAAAAAAGAATTATAAAAGATTCAAAGTAGAAAATACAAGAATACACTGTCAAAGAACTGTTATGTCACAGTGAAACTGTTAAAACGTATATACCTAAATAATAATGTGACACCTACAGCTATGGAAACAAGTTATTAAATAGAAAAATAACAAGTGTTAACTGTTAGACTGAATTCAGCTTACTTCTCTGGCTGCTGTCTTTTTAATTGATATTCGTTCAGTGCTTTTATGGGTATCCAAAGCTCTTCTGTTTCTCTTTTGGGATGAAGTGTTCTTGTTCCTATTCTGGTGGTCTTTTCCACACACTCTCATGGGAGCAGCCATTAGTCCACCATCTTACTCAGAAGTTCTGTTTTCTCTGATTTTGTATTTGAAGTCTGAGCTCATATGAACTTGCAGTGTGAATGGATTGTGGTTTAACAAAACCTTCAAAATGGCAGTTAAAGTCGGAGACTATGTTTTCAGGAGACTGGCAACATCAAAAGAATCTACAGGCATAGCAAGTGAGAGGTGCAGGAGCAGCAGAAAAGAGTCACAACAGTTCAGCTGTCTGTCTGTCTGTCTATCTATCCATTTATTTATTTAGTGGCCTTTTTCTTTTGTTTTGGTAATTTTAGTTTTATTTGTTTTTTCTTTTCATTTTGTCTGTTTTTATTTTCATTTGTTCTGTCATTTTCCCTGGTTTTTAGTTGTTGTTTTGTTTACTGACAAACAACAAAGTTTGGTGTGTAGGGAAGTGAGGAGTATATGGGAAGATTTGAGGAAGGGGAAGGAATATGAACAAACTATATGATACAATAAAAATGAAAGAAGACAATGCCACCAAGCCTGATGAGACCTGTTCGACTAGGATCAGAAGGAAGGAGAGGAAGACCTCCCTTATCAGTGGACTTGGATAGGGGCATGTGTGGAGAATAAAAATGAATAGGAATCAGAAAAAGGTGTGGTTGACCCAGAGAAATGGTGAGAGCAATTAGAATTGCACTGAGCCATCTTCTGTCTCTTGTGGAATATCATGGAGATAATGAGAAAGGTCAGTGACCCACAGCACAGATTAACCACTGTCTTAGTGTTGTAGTGCTGTGCGGATACACCACCAAGGAAACTGTTTCGAAGGAAAGCATTTAATGGGAGCTTGCTTACAGTTTCATAGATTTAGTCTCATCATCATGGTGGGGAGCATGGTGGCAGGCTGGCAGACAGTGCTGGAGAAGGAGCTGAGAACTAGATCTGGATTTGCAGGCAGCACAAAGAGAAAGACACTGAACCTGGCAAAGCCCACCCCAGTGTCACACTTCTTCCAACAAAGCTACACCTACTCCAACAGACCACATATCTTTTTTTATTATTTTTCACTTTTTATTAAATTCTTTATTAATTACACTTTATTCACCCTCGCTCTTCCTATCCCAATCCCTCCCTTCCTCCCCCCTCTGCACCTGTGTCCCTCCCCAAGACCACCTTTCCTACCCTCCAATCCCAGTCCATCAGGTCTCATCAGGAGTGGCTGCATTGTCTTCCTCTGTGGCCCAGCAAGCCTGCTTCCCCTTCAGGGGGAGGTGATCAAAAAGCAGGCCAATCAGTTCATGTCAGAGACAGTCCTTGTTCCCATTATTATGGAACCCACTTGGACACTGAACTGCCATGGGCCACACCTGTGCAGGGGTCCTAGGCTACCTCCATGCATGGTACTTCGTTTGACCATCAGTCTCAGGAAAGACCCCTGTGCTCAGACCGCTTGGTTATGTTGCTCTCCTTGTGGAGTTCCTGTCCTTTCCAGATCCCACTATTTCCCACTCCCCTCATAAGATTTACTGCACTCTGCCCAAGTGTTGGCCATAAGTCTCAGCATCTGCTTTGATAGTCTGCAGGGCAGAGCCCGTCAGAGGCCCTCCGTGGCAGGCTCCTGACCCGTTCCCTGCCCCCTTCTTCTTCTGATGTCCATCCCCTTTGCCCTTCTGAATTGGGCATTTTAGCAAGAGTCCTCCCTCTTGATTTGGGTGTGCAGATTTTAGTAGATTCATCCTATAGTATATGTCTATATGAGTGAATGTATACCGTGTGTGTCTTTCTGCTTCTGGGATAGCTCACTCAGGATGATCCCTTCCAGTTCCCATCATTTACCTGCAGATTTCATGATATCCTTGTTTTTTATTGCTGAGTAATATTCCATTATGTAGATGTACCACAATTTCTGTATCCATTCCTCAGTTGAGGGGCATCTGGGTTGTTTCCAGCTTCTGGCTATTACAAATAAAGCTGCTACAAACATGGTTGAGCAAATGTCCTTATTGTGTACTTGAGCATCTTTTGGATATATGCCTAGGAGTGGTATAGCTGGATCTTGAAGAACCACTATTCCTAGTTGTCTGAGGAGGCGCCAGATTGATTTCCAGAGTGGTTGTACAAGTTTATATTCCCACCAGCAGTAGAGGAGGATTCCCCTTTATCCACAGCCTCTCCAGCATGTGTTGTCACTTGAGTTTTTGATCTTAGCCATTCTGATGGGTATAAGGTGAAATCTTGGGGTTGTTTTGATTTACATTTCCCTGATGAATAAGGATGTTGAGCATTTCTTTAAGTGTTTCTCTACCATTCGATATTCCTCTATTGAGAAATCTCTGTTTAGCTCTGTACCCCATTTTTAAAAAATGTAATTTATTTATTTTTATATTAATCACAGGTTAGGTACTTTGCATCCCAGGCGTAGCTCCCTCCCTCATTCCTTCCCACTCTCCTCATCCCTCCCTCATCTCCTCCCCGCCCCGTCCAAGTCCACCAACAGAGGAGGACCTCCTCCCCTTACATCCGACCCCAGATCAGCTTGTCTCCTCAGGGCTGGCTGCAATGTCCTCTCCTGGGATCTAGCCAGGGTGTTACTCCCTGGCGTGTATGGGGGAGGGTCAAAGAGCCAGCCATTGAGTTCATGACTGAAACAGTCCCTGTTCCCCTTACTAGGTCTTCAGATGGACACCGAGCTACCATGGGCACATCTGAGCAGGGGTTCTAGGCCATATCCATACATGGGCCTTGGTTGGAGAAACTGTCTTGTAAAAGACCCCTGTGCCCTGCTCAATTTGGTCTTTGTGGAGCTCCTGTTCTCCCCAAGTCTTAATAACGTCCCCTGTTTTCATTATTAATCCCAGCCCTCTGCCAGAGGCTTGGTTGTGAGTCTTAATATCTGCTTTGATACATTGCTATATTGATTCTTTCAGAGACCCTCTTTGGTATGCTCCTGTCCAGTTGCTTGTTTTCTCCTCCATTCAATGTCCATCTCATTTGTTCATCTAAATGAACATTGATCATACCAACCTGGGTCCTCCTTCTTGTATATCTTCCCTAGGTGTGTATATTTCAGCATGACCTTCCTATCCTATAAGTCTATATAAGTGAGTATATACCATATGTTTCTTTCTGCTTTTGGGATACCTCACCCAGGATGATCGTTTCCAGGTCCCACCATTTGCCTGCGAATTTCATGATTTCTTCCTTTTTAATTTCTGAGTAGTATTCCATTGTGTAAAAGTACCATAATTTCTGTATCCATTCCTCAACTGAGGGACATCTGGGTTGTTTCCAGGTTCTGGCAGCTACAAACATAGTTGAACAAATGTCCTTGTTGTGTACTTGAGCATCTTTTGGATATATGCCTA